>OZ023324.1:25354575-25397075 GCA_964007375.1 Ophion obscuratus | reverse complement strand
TTCCTCCCGGTGAAAAATGTAGCAATTTATAAAAATACGTGAAATTACGAAGGTGAAAAAATGCTGGCAATCGAAGCCGTATTTTTTTTCGAATAATACGCGTAACAATGACGTTAGTGTAAGTTTAACATTTGCCATGACGAGAATGAGGAAGTATGTATAATTGAAAGACAGGTTTTTTTTGTCACTGGACAGCTGTGGGCTCGAAATAAATGGGCTGAATCGCGGAAAAGAAGAACGAACCGTAGTTCGAACCAACTATATCTATCGATTCGAAAATCAACACGTATATGCTCGCCGAATTACAGTTACCTATATATGCGTTGTACCTATAACCGAGCGCAGTTTGAACAAGTGAACGTTTCACATTTGATTGATTACTCTACTGAATGGAATTCGATACGATTCTATAAAAAAAACGGAACAAAAAGAAAAACGCGATGACGATGTAAAGCTTCTATACAGGGCGACTCAAAAAAAATATACTTTCAAAAATTCATCACAATGAAAATAATCCTTAGACGAGTAAATACATTGATAAGGAATTATTCTCAAAAATACATGACGAATTTCGAAAAATACATAATACATTTTCAAAAATACATGATAAATTTACAAAAATATATGATACATTTTAAAAATACATAATGAATTTTCAAAAATATATGATACTTTTTTAAAACACGTGATGAATTTTCAAAAATACATTATTAAGGATTCATTATCAAAAAGTTATTTTGAAGTAATCATTTTCAATAATACATCATTAAAAAAGACGCGATTCGTTTTCAAAAATGCACGATCAATGTTCAAAACGCAAATTTTTTGAGCGACCAATTTTTTTTTCAATGCCCAAAACGAAAACGACATTTCTCTTACGAAAAAATTCCAAATAAATTCTATATCTAAACAAAAAAGCGCGTGTCCCTTGGGCGATAACGATGTAGGGTCTCTATACAGGGCGACTCAAAATTGATATGCTCTCAAAAATGCATCATGTTGAAAATAATCTTCATACAAATAAGTACATTGATAGAGAATTAATTTGAAAAATACATGGTCAATTTTTCAAATATATACGACAAATTTTCGAAAGTCCATCATAAATGTTCAAAAATTCATGACAAATTTTCAAAAACTCACGATAAATTTTCAAAAACTCATGATAAATTAAAAAAAATCCATGCTTATTTTTCACCCTTTTTTCGAGCAAGCAAATATTATTCGAGTGAAAAAACAGAAACGATAATTTCAATTTTAAAAAATCTAAAAATCCTCTGTTCAATTCTCGATTTTTCTCCTCCGAGGAAAAAAAAAAGAAAAAGGAGATTTTTTTCACTAAAGTTCTCAGCGTAGCCAAATATTAAGGATTAATTTTCAAGAAATTCATTATGAAGCATTCATTTTCGAAAATACATTATTGATGATTTACTTTCAAAAAGACGCGATTCATTTTCAAAAATGCACGAACAATATTCAAAACACAAATTTTTGGAGCCACCAATTTTTTTTTACAATGCCCAAAACGAAAACGAAAGTTTTCGTACGAAAATTTAAAAAAAACGCGTATCCCTTGCGCGATAACGATGTAAGGCCTCTATACAGGGTGACTCAAAATTAATATGCTCTCAAAAATGCATAATATTGAAAATTATCCTCATACAAATAAGTACATTGATAGAGAATTAATTTGAAAAATACATATTCACTTTTTAAAACATAAACGACGAATTTTCGAAAGTCCATGATGAATTTTCAAAAATTCATAATAAATTTTCAAAAACTCATGATAAATTTCAAAAAATCCATGCTTATTTTTCACCCATTTTTCGAGCAAGCAAATATTTTTCGAGTGAACAAAAAAGAACAAAAATTCGAATTAAAAAAAAAATCTAAAAATCCTCTGTTCAATTCTCGATTTATCTCCTCCAAGAAAAGAAAACAGAAAATGGAGATTTTTTTACCACAGTTCTCATTCTAGCCAAAGCTTCTCAAAAAATCGAATAACGTTCCTAAATTCGATAACTTCGTGACAGCGCCTCTCGACTGGGCCTTCAAACTTTCAGCTGCAATTTCCGTGCGCGTGTGTGTCAAGTGACATCCAATCGACGTCATATCCGTGGCGGAATTTGCGGCTAGAACTTATTAGGGAATATAATGGCGTGAAATCGTCAAGTGGACGTTCGCGATCTAATAATGAGGCACGTGGCTCGAAGAGTAATCGACGCTCGAGCATCCGCGTCACGGGATTGCTCCACTGGGTGACCTGCCACTTTGAGCTTGACGTGAAAACGTATGGGACGGTTGGACGAGCAGGGGAAGGGCGCAGGGGGTATTGAGTGGTAGCGCAAACACTCGAGGCTTCCTGCGTAATGCATTTTGCTAACCAAAACTATTGTTTCCAACGATAACGCAAATTTAACCCTCCGAGCTTCTGATCCCGCTCAAAATAAAAAAAAAACGAAAATATATTTTTTAAATATCAAAAAAGACATTGAGAAATCATTTTGCAAAAATGGTTTAACGAATTGAGCATTAATTGTTTTTAAATATAAAAAAGTGAAAAAATAATATTTAAAAAATGTATTTCATGTTAAGGGGGGGAGATACCTTCAGGCGAGAAAAAAAAATTGCTGATGTTCATAATTTTTTTTAAGCTCTTATTCCCATTCCAATTGTTTCGAAAATTTTAAGAGTATAATATTTCTCTAACCAAAAAAATCGAAAAAACAAACCATTTTTTAATGTCAAAAAGACATTGAGAAATCATTTTGAAAAAACGTTTTAAAAAATTGAGCAATTTTTAAATATCAAAAGAGCAGGTTTTAAATATCAAAAAGTGGAAAAATAATATTTAAATAATGTTTTCAGTGTTAAGGGGGATCTTGAAATGCCTTCGAGGCCGAAAAAAATGCTGATTTTCATGATTTTTTTAAGCTTTTGATCCCGCTCCAATTGTTTTGACAATTGGACAGTATAATGTTTCTCTAACCAAAAAAATCGAAAAAAAAAACGAAAATAATTTTTTTAATGTAAAAAAGGCCATTGAAAAATCATTTTGAAAAGATGTTTTAAAAAAATCGAGCAATAATTATTTTCAAATATAAAAATAGTGACAAAATAATGTTTTAAAAATGAATTTAGTGTTAAGGGGGGGGGGGAGATGCCTTTAGGCGAGGAAAAAATTGCTGATTTACATGATTTTTTTTTACGTAAACATTTCTTCACCTGTTTTTAGAATTAGGGCATGTTTGAGAACTACTTTCGGCTGTTACATACGATTATTTTTATTTATTAATCTTTAAAAATGGCGGAGGTATGACATGATTTTCGAAACGGGTTGCGGCGGATGTTCTCATACGGCGTGAAACGCAGCGTCAGCGGGATCAATCTGAACGAAGAATTAAGAAAACTTATAAAAAAATCTTACAAATAAGAAGAAAAAATCTTATAAAAAGAAGAGAAACCTTATTTTAAAAACTTATGAAAAATCATGAGAAAATTAATGTAAATAACGAGAGATCTGATGTAAACTCGTGTGTAAAGGTTAGGGGAAGGGCACTTATATAAACACTCTTGAATAGGTACACAAGGAATAAATACTACTACCATTAGACGAATAAACGAAGAACGGGAGAATGTGAAAGTAATGCGGAATGTAGGAATGTAGGGAGTAGATAATAAGTGAGAAGTATGTTCATGAAATTGTCATGTTTTGTAAAAAGCTTTGCGAAAAAGTTGTGCAAATAAAACTCGATACTACTACTACTACCACTATTTTCAAAACAATTGTAAAGACATGGAAACATTTTTTTTAATGTAAAAATGACGTTGAAAAATAACTTGCAAAAAATGTGAAAAGGACGTTGAAAAATAATTTTTGACAACGTAAAAAAAGAAATTGAAAAATCATTTTTTCAAATGTTAAAAAAAGGGAAAAATAGCTTATAAAAAATGTAAAAAAATCATGTTTTCTATATGTAAAAAGGACCTTGAAGAATAATTTTTTTAAACGTAAAAAAGTAACGTTGGTAAACAGTTTGATTTTTACCAGACAATTTTACAGCCCCAAACAAGCCCAATCGATTTTTCTCCAACCCCAAACGTTCGAACAATTCCCATCTCTTTCCCAACCCAACCGAAACGAGACAATAAGCAAAAAAAAAAATATCAATTTCCCCATTTTTTCCAAAAATCTGGTTTTCTCGTCTTTCGTTCGCTCTTGACCTTTGGCCGACCTTTATTTCCGAAAATCTTCGACTTTGTGCCGACTTTAAGGGGGTAACGACTGTTCTTTGCTTATTTGTTCGCGTCGCGACGCCGCCGCCGATAATAGTCCTCCGTGTGGACATAGAGCGAGGGCCGGGGGGGTGGGGGGTGAATCACAGACGTCGACGCCCTGTCAGTAGTCCGTGATTTTCTCACGAAACATACCGAGGGCGAGAACGAGAATGATGGACGCAAACAGGATACTCGTACATGCTATACCGTTATGTACACAACCCCCCCTCCCCCCACCCCATGCCGCGCGTAGAAGAAACATTACACGTTTTTTTGTGTACCTGCACTTTTCTTTTCAGGATATTATGTATTTAACATTGTCTTGACCTAAGATAAATCGATGGTTCTATTTCTTTGACATTTCCCCCATGGAAATTTATATTCGCAAAAATATACTGCAAATTTATTTTATTAATAATTGTAATATATGTGAAATGTATGCCATATATTGAAAATATATGTTGCACATATGTGCCAAATTCTATTTTTCGTAACGTTTTTTTAATATGAGATGTATATGCGTGGTATTACTGTATATCAATGTATCATATATCAATTATATATGTAACATTTACCCTGCATATATACCACGTATATTTAGCATATATGTTGCATACACACTGTATACATACCACATATATACTCCATAAATGGTACATATATGCCACATGTATACAGATTTGCGTAGCATATCTGTATATAGTGTTTATATGTGATAGTGTACTTTAACTGTAGGTTAAGTTTTTTTAAGTTTAAGTTTTAAGTTTTAATAAGTTTAACTGTAATAGTGTTTATACGCAGCATATATTTCTTGTCAGGAATATGTATCAAAAATGTATGCGTCATATATGACGCATAAATGACGCATATATGAGTCATATATGACGCATACATTTTTGATATATTTTTCTGACAAAAAAATTGATTGAAAATATATCGAAAATATATGCGTCGTATATGCCTCGTATATGCATCATATATAGTGTTTATACGTAGCATATATTTTTTTGGTTAGAAAAATATATCAAAAATATATGGGCCATATGTGCGTCATATATTTGGTGCATATATACTGAATATATACGTATCATTCTATTTTTCTTCACTGTATATGCTACCGATATATATATATATATATATATATATATATAGCCTATATTTTCTGCATATATTTTACAAACATAAATTTCCATGGGGGTTATAACGGCAAAAAAATAGCAGGGACAATAACAATAACAATCATAATTCAGTCAACAAAATAATAATGACAATAAACAATAAACAACAGCATTAACAACAATAATAATACACTACTTCTGAAGCTGTCAGGCAATATTGTTCATAAAAATAATAATAATGATAGTAATATCAATAATAATGATAATGATCATGATGTAATAACAGTAACAATCATAATACAGTCATTGAAATGATGACAATAAACAACTGAAATAGTAATAATTTCGATAATAATCCGTGGCTGCTGAAAATATTCAGCGATATTGTTAATAATAATATTGATGATAATTATGATGATAATGATAAGAGTTGTTATTATTATTATTATGGAATAAAAATGATTGTTTTTGCTGCTATTATCAGTATTTATATATTATGCTATTGTTCACGTTGTTGTTAAGAGTTAAGGCCTTAGGCCACGGTAACGGATATAAAATCATGTGCGAATTTAACAATTTTTTTTTTCGTATGGAAAAGTGATTCACTCATAAAATTAATTACACATCTATTTAGTATGAATATCAAGCTGTTAGAAAAAGAATATATTTTTTTTTTTTTCGATGTACAAAATGGCCACCTACTCGAAACTTCTCGAAACAGCTTTTTTCCAATTGGCGTGACAAACACCTTCAACAATTTTCACAAATTCAACAATTCTCACAAACACTAACTTCAACGATTTTCACAAATAACTTCAACACACACACACACACACACACACACACACACACACGCACACGCACACAAAGTCGAATGCCTTTTTAAGGGCGGGGTAAAGTTAATTCGACGAAAAAAGGCATGTCCTTAAGATTTTTTTTTGGCGTAAAGAATAGTGTTCGTTTATTGAAAAATTTACATATAATAAAGTAACATTTGAACAACATCCTCCTAAATTTGCATTGCAAAATATTCAAAATTGAGCGAGTGAAAATTAAACCCCGGAGGCGCCTCGAAAAAAAGTTGGTTTGCGGTGTGCACCATAACTCGCAACAGAATCATCTGAAACAAAAAAATCAAAATGCATTTGTTAAAGGAGATGTTTCTCGAGGTAATGACGGAGGATTTTTTTTTTTCGATTTTTCGATTTTTCGTAGCACTTGGGAGCCAAAAACCCGATTTTCGCTAAAAAAATCGGCTAATTTGTTGTTGAAAAATTAGTAATTATTAAAAAAAACAAAAGAGCTCTCGACAATACCTGGTGAATTGTGTGAAGAAGTACTGTGCAAAATTTCAAAGCGATTGGTCCAGTAGATTTTGAGTTATCGTGCACACGGACTTCAAATATGACAAGTCTCAGAAAAACGGTTTGAAAAACGCAGAAGAGTTTGGTCGCTTAGCGCTCATTGCACATAAGTTTGAGAACACTTCTCGATTGCATAAACATTTTAACACAATATTCTTGATATATTATGCATTTATTTAAAAAATTAAAAAAAAATGCAAAAAAAAATTTTAATACTTTACCCCGCCCTTAAATATTTTTCGTTATAAAATCGTCCATTTTTAATTGACGAACGGCTGTAACGCATTTTTTAGCGGTTGAGTCTCGCAGCCGTTTGAGAAGGAGAAGTTGCGTTGGGTTGCTCATTGTTGCTCACAGCGGTGGCAGCGAGCAACAATGTATCTTTCGCGCCAACGTTCGGATAATTGAGGGTTCGTATGATCGATGTTCGGATAATCGAGTTTCCACTGTATTAGTTGTCGGCATTTTGTACATTGAAAAAAAAAAGATTCTACCAGCTGATATTCATACTAAATAGATGTGTAATTAATTTTATGAGTGAATCATTTTTTCAAAAAAATGGTTAAACTCGCACATGATTTTATGCTCGTTACCGTGGCGTGAGGCCTTAATAGTATCCCGTTTTGCCTTTTGGGTACGGAACCCTACGGCTATACGTTGACACTCAGGAATTAATTGAGACCTCATAATGATGATGATAATAACAATAATGAAGAAACAGCAATTATCGTTTTTGGTACTGCCGCTACGTCATTAGTATTAATGCTATTGTTGGATGGCAAAGTCAGACAAGAACAAATAGGGATAGATGAGATCGTACAAGGACAGATTGGGACGTATAGACAGAGAAGGGAGCTTGAAGTACGAAATAAAGGTATTGCAAGGAACGGAGGGGGGAAGATCACGACCTTTGATCCAAAATCCCGAAGGGATGCTGGATCACTTCTTCTTACTCTTTTGGCCTCTTCTTGCTTCGCAATTTCTTGGTGTGCGCGTATGTGTGTACATAGCATGTCTCGGGAGCCCCATCGTTCATTCAAGAACACACGCTATTAGATTTATCGTCGGCTAGAACTTTGGAGCACTCGTTTCGTTGGATAACTAATGTGATTGCAGATTCGGAAACTTTGACCGTTCTTGTTTCCTTTTTCTAACGTTAAAAAAAAACGTTTTTTTTCTTTAATCGTCGGGACCTTCGATCGTACCGAATAATTTCGATGAAATGAGACAATTATTGAATTTCCACAGTTAGTACATTTTCAAGGTGACTCAATTTCCAAAATGACTGAATTCCCGAAGTTACCAAATTCCCAAAGTCACTAAATTCCCGAAGATAGTACATTTCCAAAGTTAGTAAATTTTAGAAATTAGGCAATTTTTTTGTGTATGCTTTTACGGACACACTGAGCTTTAACACAACTCGGACGTTTCTTAATCTACTCGTTATTTTTTTACTCAATGAATCTTGTGAATTTCTCATTTTTGCGCATTAGTCGTTTTTGAACTACTCATTTTTTAAGTTACTGATTTTCTAAAATTACTAGTTGTCTAAAATGACTGATTTTCTGAAATTTAACTAATTTCCTAGCATTACTACTTTTCTAAAAAAATGTTCTAATTCCCTAATATTACTAATTTTCTAAAATGTACTAATTCCCTAACGCCACTAATTTCCTAAAAATACTAATTTTCTAACCACGCTGATTCAGAATTTCCCCAATTTCGGAAATTGATACTATATTGTAAGTAGCAAATTTGTGACATTGCTAAAAGTCTAAAATTCATTCACTGGATTTAAAAAGTTTCTTCATTCCAGTCGTTTTTGAACTACTCATTTTTTAAATTACTGATTTTCTAAAATTACCAGTTGTCTAAAATGACTGATTTTCTGAAATTTTACTAATTTCCTATCATTACTAGTTGGAATGGAAATTTCCTAGCATTACTAGTTTTCTAAAAAAATGTACTAATTCCCTAACATTAATAATTTTTTTAAATGTACTAATTCCCTGACATTACTAATTTTCTAAAATGTACTAATTCTCTAAAATTACGATTTTTCTAAAATACACTAATTCCCTAAAATCACTAATATTCTACAATTTCCTATTGTGCGAAAATTACTAATTTTCGAAAGTGTACTAATACCCTAAAAATACTAATTTTCTAAAGCCACGCCGATTCAGAACTCCCCGAATTTCGGAAATTGATACTATATTGCAAGTGGTAAATTTGTGACATTGCTAAAAGTCTAAAATCCATTCACTGGATTTACAAAGTTTCTTCATTCCAACAAAACAATTACTGATTCGCCAAAAATTGTAGTTATTACTGATTTTCCGAACTTACGAATTTTCTAATATTGCCAAATCTTCAAAGTTGCTAAATTTTCAACACTATAACAAATACCAGCTCACCAACATTGCCACAATCCTAAGATCACTAAATATTACGACATTTATAAAATAACCGAATTACCAAAATTGCTAAATTTCTAAAATTCCTAAAACAACCAAATTCCAGCAACTTTACTAAACGAGCAAAACAAATTCGAAAGTACGAAACGGTTTAGTCCTACGCTTCTAATTTTTTTTTTCGCCAACCTAAATTGCCCATTAGTTTAGCAATTATCGAATTAAATACTTGTACGACACTTTTCCAACGCGTGGATCACGAGTGTAAAACGAGTCTGGTCATGGTGTAGTAATTCTTCATTGCCCGAACAAAGACGTGAAGGGTGATAAAGACCATGAAGCGGGGGGTGGGGGCAAACTGACAGTGACGGGGCGGGAGGAGGGATAAGCCCCTGGAAATCAGAATAAAAGAGCGCTTTAACCGGAAACGCGAGCAGCTTTTGTTGTTGCACTAGTTGTGAGCAGGCGAAAAACGAGTTTCGAGCAATAAAAATTAGAAATAAAACAAAAATACGTTTCTATTAATTATAATCTATTTTAAATAGTAATAATAATAATAACAATTCCGTAATATTATTGAAAAAAATACCATTTTTACATAACAATAATAACATTCAATAATAATAATAATAAAAATATGAAAATATGCGCAACAATGTGAGCAAATTAAATAAACAATTTTGACGCCAAGAAAAAATATGTCTTGATATTTAATAAATATAATTATAATAAAAATTATATATATCAAATGGAATGAAAACTATGATTGTTGTTGCTGTTATTATTGATATTATTATTGTTTGTGGTGTTGTAACACTATTGTTGCTATTATTATTTACTATTATCGCAGTGCTGCAGAGGGTGAAAATAAAATAAATAAATAAATAAACACACACACACACCCACACACACACACACACACACACACACACACACACACACACACACACACACACACACACACACACACACACACACACACATATACACGCACGCACACACACACACACACATATGAGGTATTCCACGTGAATCCGGTGGACTTTTTCCCTGACATCCGCCAATACGATTAATTTTTTTTAATCTGGTTCCATTGGCTCTAAAAGACACCCTGATTTTTTTACATTTTTCGAAACAACCCTTAGTATAAAAAAAAATTTCTCCGAAAAAAACGCTCCGATTTAAAAATCTGAAAAAATTCCCAAAAATGCGTGATTATATGCTAAAACTTTCAAGCTATCACCCGCAGTGGAATTATGATTTTTCTGTGCTTCAAGAGCAATTAACGTTGAAACAATTCGAAAAAAATTCAAGAACCGCTTACTTCGGGCGGATACTTAAATATTTTGATACCCACAACGAATTTTTTTGACCATTTTTGAATAACCAAACGACAATCATGGACCTTGAGCAGTTAGCAGTCAATTTTTCAGATTTTTTTTAACGTCAATCGCTCCGAAAGCACAGAAAAATAGTACTTCCGCTGCGGATAATAGCTTGAAAATTTATACATATAATGACGGATTTTTGGGAATTTATTCAGATTTCTTAATCGGGGCGTTTTTTTCGGAGAATTTTCTTTGACTAAGGGTTATTTCGAAAAATGTTTTTAAAAAATCAGGGTGTCTTTTAAAGTCAATGGAATCAGATAAAAAAAAATTAATCGAATTAGCGAGGGTCAGGGAAAAAGTCCACCGGATTAACGTAGAACAGCTCATATATATACACACACACAGATATATATATATATTTACATGCATACGTGTGTGTATATATTATTTCGAATTTCAAAACGAGCAGATGTCTGAGTTAATGCAAGTTGAAAAAAAGTGTAAAAAATATAAATAAAATTGAGAAAATAAATAAAATAAGCAAAATAAATAGAATTAATTTTTTTTAAGAGAGAGAGAACCATGGGTGAAAGCGAAGCGTCCACGTGGCTCCGAGACTGCGACGGGAGACAAGGAGGGAGACAGTGTTTAGGCGCTAACAAATTGCATCCGTCTCTCGCTCCCTTTGACCTATCTCAATGGCTAATTACATCCTTCGGTGACACCAAGTGCAACACACACACATACACACACATACACACACATACACACACATACCTATATCATATACGTCGTTACACATTACGGAATTATTTAACGTGTGCTCATAATATTTCAGCGAATCGAAAATTCAATGCATGCGCGCGATTTGTATTTTATTTTTTCCAGTCATTTAATATTTATTTATGCCATAAATCTCTGGCATAATTAAACATCAAATAACTCAATTAAAAAGATTAATAAGCAAAGGGCGCGTGTATATAACAGAAATTTATCGTATTCGCATTTGTTTATTGACATTTGAATAAATAAATAAAATTCATTTGTTACAAATTCAAACGAACGAATGAAATTTTTTCATCGTCAAGTTTAATAATTAAAACTCGAATAAAATTATTGAAATAAATCAAACTAAACGAATAAAAACCGGATGTAAAATTTACGAGTAAATTATACGAAAAAAAAATCGTATCGCAATAATACGATTAATAATTCTTTTCCTTTCTCATGAAGATTTTTCATACTTGAGAGATGCGAAAAAAATGAGGCTGCGACACGTAGCTTTGAATCATCCTGTACATAATCGTACGTGTATAGTTCGATAGCCGTAAATTCGTTTCAACACGTGTGCGACATTATCGCCGACAAAAAAGGGTTGAGTGCAATGCACTTGAAGCTTGCCTTGCCTAATAAAAAATGCGGGATGGCCCATCGTTGCATCCCTCGGGACAGATCGAGCTGAGCACATGGGCTTTTTAGTGCCGGAGCAATAGGCGAAGGATTTTTATTGTTATGTGTTCATATGTATGTGTATATATATATATATATATATATATATATATATATAATCATAACTATCATTTAGGAATGTCGTTCTATTTTTTTATATATGTGGTTTTTTGTGTATAGTGAGCAGAATATATATATTTATATATATATATAAATTCTGTATATATATATATATATATATATATATATATATATATATAAGAATATATATATATATATATATATATATTCTGCTCACTATACACAAAAAACCACATATATAAAAAAAACAGAACGACATTCCTAAATGATAGTTATGATTATATATATATTTATATATGGGGCATTCCATGCCGATTCAAACTGGGTCTGGACCGTCACCTCTCCGATTTGACCCGCGATTTTTCATGTTATTGTACTATCTCTGAAAGGCACTCGAGATTTTTTTCAGATTTTTTTGGAACGATTTGACTTCACAATATTTTTTATAAACAAAAAATTATCGCCCAAATTTAAAAATTTGAAAAAAATCACGAAAATACTGTGCCACATATCAAACACTAGGAGCGTTTAGAAAAAGTGGGCGCGCGTTTCGCTTGGCCTACAATGCGGTTTTTTCGCAAAAAAAAAATTTTTTAATAAAAAAAAATCGAATCAATAGCCCACCCAGTCGTTAAAGAGGAAAAAAAATTACATGACATTATGTAGAATTGACCAGATTTTTTTCACATTTTTTTCAGAATTTTTGTCCAAGATTTGTTTTCATCATTTTTAGTCAAACTGCGGACAATTCAAGTGGCCAAGTGGCCAACCGAACTCAAGTATCATAGGGCTTGGGCTACAATGTCAAGAGAGAAAACATTTTTAATCTATTCGAATTTTGTTCTGAATTTTTAGCGATTCGTTTCTTTCATAGAAACGATTGTTATTTTTTCAAGTTTAAACAAACAGGAAATTCACAAAAAAATTCTGAAAAAATTCGAATGGATTAAAAATGTTTAATTAAGAATTTTTTCTCCCTTGACATTGTAGCCCAAGTTCTATGATACTTGAGTTGGGTTGGCCACTTGGCCACTTGAATTGTCGGCAATTTGACTAAAAATGATGAAAAAAAAATCTTGGACAAAATTCTGAAAAAAATCTGACAAAAAATGTGAAAAAGATCTGAAAAAATTCTGGTCAGTTCTGCATAATGTCATGTAATTTTTTTCCTCTTTAACGACTGGGTGGGCTATTGATGTTATATTTTTTAATTAAAAAAAAAAAATTTTTTTTGCGAAAAAAGCGTATTTCAGGCCAAACGAAACGCGCGCCCACGTTTTCTCAACGCTCATAGTGTTTGATATGTGACACAGGATTTTTATGTTTTTTTTTCAGATTTTTAAATTTGGGCGTTAATTTTTTGTTTAGAAAAAATATTGTGAAGTCAAATCGTTCCAAAAAAATCTGAAAAAATTCGCGAGTGCCTTTCAGAGATAGTACAATAACATGAAAAATCGCGGGTCAAATCGGAGAGGTGACGGGTCAGACCCAGGTCGAATCGGCATGGAATGCCCCATATATATATAATCATAACTACAATTTAGGAATGTCGTTCTAATTTTTTTTATATATGTGGATTTTAGTGAGCAGAACATTTTTTAATGAATGTACATATTCACAGATTATTGTGCCAACAAAATAATTTATTTATCATGCATATATATATATATATATATATATATATATATATATATACACAGGTTGTCCCTCTTATCTCTGCCATCCGAAATAACTCAGTAATTATCGACGTCACAAAAAAATGTTCCAGACAAAAGGTCACCTCCACTTTTGAAAATGGAATGGTACATTCTTTTTTCAACAATCTTGTGGAGCACCTCGAGCCGCATAAAAAACATGAGGGGGTCAAAGTCGTTCAAGGTCATTCAAGGTCACCTATTAAAATGAAATACAAATCTAAATATCTCGGATCACTACGAAATATTTGGTTTTGAGAAAGACGCGTTTGAAAATTTGGGAATGAATAAATCATGAAATTTGTCAACTTACATAGAATCATCGATACCAGGCCCATAGTGCAGGTCTTCTACGGTCGACGGAATGTTCATGGCTTCTAAATGCTCGACCTCGACCGTCTAGGTGTATATCTCTCCTTAATACTTTTCGCATAAAAAATTAGTGAACAATCGAACATTTTTTGGCCGCACAAGGCAGAACCTTCCCTTAATATACATATTTGCACATGATTTAGCCAACAAACAAAAGTTTATTATGCAAATATAAAAATTTATATGTACATATATATATATATATATATATATATATTTAATAAAAATTCAACCTACTTTTTAAGTACTGTACATTTTTCCTAATTGTAAAAACACTTTTACGTTCCTGGTTCTCATTTTTTTTAATGTGCCCCAATTTCTTCGCGCCATCATACTTTTTTCACCCTTTGTTTGTATTATTATTTTGTTGGTCCACAGATCAGTGAAATGTCCCGGGAATTTTTATTTGTGTTTATTTTCTCAGTACGTGGATGGAGGGCTCTTTTTCTTTGTCGCCACGAGAATATCTTCAAGGCCTTTTTCGGATTTGGCAGGAAGGGAAGTAAGGGTCGGGGGGGGGGGGTGGGGGGTGGCGAAGAAACGAGAAGTGAAATAAAAAAAACGTGGTGGTCTTCTTGCCAGGAGACAAAAAAAATGCCTGGGGACAAAAAGCCTCAGGAGGAACGGAGTGTATGCTAATCCGGCAAAGCTTTGGCTTCCGGGCATCGGAATTTCCGGTGGACTCCTTTTTCTTTCGCAGCATACCGCGAGAAACCTTTTTCCTTTGCTGCTCGATGCGAATGGGCGAGAAGAATGAGAAGAACGAGGAAAAGCACGCCGAAGGGCGTTTACTTTTTTTTTTTTTTTCGTTCCGAAAATTGACGACAGAATTTCGCCTGAATTAAAATTCTACACTCTACTTTTTTAACCCCTTTCATTTAAATATTATACTTATAGTCGTCAATATTATTTTATTTTTTCGTATTGTCGAAAATATCGTTTTATTTCTGCTCGTGCGTTTAATTATTTTTGTTTATTCATTTTTGTTGTTTTAGAAAATTGTCGACTTTTTGCACTCCGTATTTTTCTTGTATTATTAAGGGCAACGATACCTTTAGGCGAAGAAAAAATTGCTGATTTTCATGATTTTTTTTTTTAAGATTTCTTCACCCCTTTTTTAGACTTACAAGGTAAGGTTGCGAAGTCGATTTTTTCGATTTCGATGAAATTTGGCATGCTTGTAGAAAGGGTAAAAATAGGCGATACCTATTTTTTTATACCTGCGGAACCCGATTTTTAAGGGGTGAAACACACCCTCGAAAATAGGGGTGTTTTTCGTTTTTGCGTCGATAACGTTATCGAGGGGCCGGGTTGAAATTTCGAACTTGGAATGATCAGAACGCTCAGAACTACGAAAGAATACTACCCCCAAAGATCGAAACTCCGAAAATATTTTGCACGAAAGACCAAAACTCCGAAAATCGAAATTCGACATCGACGAATTATTTCAAGAATTTTTTAAAATTAAGGGCGGGGTAAAGTATTTAATTTTTTTTCTTCATTTTTTTTAAATTTTTTAAATGAATGCATAATATATCAAAAATATTGTGTTAAAATTTCAAGTCGATCGGAGTAAAATTGACGAAGTTATGAGTATTTGAGCGTCTATTGCTCCATGCCGTTCTCTTCTCTTCTGCGTTTTTCAAACCGTTTTTCTGAGACTTGGCATATTTGAAGTCCGTGTGCACGATAACTCAAAATCTACTGGACCAATCGCTTTGAAATTTTGCACATTACTTCTTCACATAATTCACCAGGTATTGTCGAGAGCTTTTTTGTTTTTTTTTAATAATTACTAATTTTTCAACAACAAATTAGCCGATTTTTTTTAGCGAAAATCGGGTTTTTGGCTCCCAAGTGCTACGAAAAATCGAAAAATCGAAAAAAAAAAATCCTCCCGTCATTACCTCGAGAAACATCTCCTTTAACAAATGCATTTTGATTTTATTGTTTCAAATGATTCTGTTGCGAGTTATGGTGCACACCGCAAACCAACTTTTTTTCGAGGCGCCTCCGGGGTTTAATTTTCACTCGCTCAATTTTGAATATTTTGCAATGCAAATTTAAGAGAATGTTGTTCAAATGTTACTTTATTATATGTAAATTTTTCAATAAACGAACACTATTCGTTACGCCAAAAAAAAATCTTAAAAACATGCCTTTTTTTCGCCGAATTAACTTTACCCCTCCGTTAAGAAGTGATTTTACGTCAATTTTGAAATTTGTCTAGACAATGATATACATTCTCCATCATTTACAGTCAACTGTGTAGACTTTCGCTGGCATAGTCTTGACGAACCTTGTAATTTCGGAACATTAAAATTAGAAACTTTAAACCGTCGGAACATTCAAAGTTCGGAATTTCAACCCGGCCCCGTTATCGTTCTCATTTCCAATGTATGGTACACGAAAAAATAAACATTGTTGCAATTTGACATTTTTTTCATATCTCGTACCGTTAAAACGTTATCGATGAAAAACGAAAAACACCCCAATTTTCAAGGGTGCGTTTCAACCCTTAAAAATCGAGTTCCGCAGATATAAAAAAAAAACATACGTCTTGCCTATTTTTACCCATTCTACAAGCATGCCAAATTTCATCGAAATCGGAGAGATCGACCTCGCAACCTTTCCTCGTCAGGGTATGTTTTGTTACTATTTTTGGCTGTTGCATGGTATTTTTTTTCTCCTAAAGGGGTTGCGGCGGATGTTGTCAGACGGCGTGACAAGTAACATCGGCGGGATTAATCTGAAAAAAAACCGATTGAGATTTTTCTTTCATTGACACTCATACGCAGAATATGAACCAAGAAAAAGTAAAAAAAGTTGAAAACTGATGAAATGGTGCGCTTTGAAACAAAAACATTGACTTCCGGAAAAAAATGGCTACAATTTTTCAATAAAAAAATACTTTTTTGTACTTTTTAAAAAACATTTAGTTCATGTTTTAGACAATAAGGTTGGAAAGATTTATACCAAATTTCATAAAAATCGGTGGATTAGTTTTTTAGCTACACGTGACGCCAGTTTTGAAATATAATTTTTCAAAAACCATAAAACAGCCAAAAGTAATATTTTCCCTTAATAATACAAGAAAAATATGGAGAGAAAAAATCGATAATTTCCTACAACGATAAAACTTAATCAACAAAAATCATTACAAATGAATAAGCAAAAATAAAAAGACATTTTCTACGATAATACCAACAAACAAAATAATATTGAAATGAAAGCAAAAGAAAAGAAAGTCCTCTCTCAAACAACAACAAAAAAATAATTATTGCACGTTTGTTTGTATTAATAAAAAACAATTAAATTGTAAATCCGATTACTTAATTTTTCAAATATTTTTCCCATTTGTTCCGCACTTTCAGTCCAAAATAATTAAAGCAATCGGGGAATAAAATCCGAACGAGAAGCAACCGAGAGCATCCAGCGTAGCAATTAAAGATCGAAGCACGAATATTATCCATTCTCGATATAAACAATTGCAGGAAAAAAGTGCACACAAGTGAGGGAAAAAAACCCTTCGTTCAAGGGTATTTTTTTTGCAAGCGCAACAAGATTCTCGCGAAATATAATCAGTACGAACTTTTTGGCTTTTGAGGTGAATTATCACGGGCGAAAAGTATCCGACGAATAGCCTCTACGAATAGTTATTATTATTGAGATTGTAGAGCCCTGGACTTCCATTTTTGCTTCAATGAAGAGCTCCCAGCCCCACTGTGAGCTTTCAACAGTTCGAGGGAATGCTTATTTTTTGTGGCTTTTTGAAATGCCCTCGAGCGGCTTAACTAGCTTATCAAACTTTTGGAAAAGAGAACAGATGCAGGATGAAAAAAAAAAGCTTCTTGCAACATGTCAGTGTCAGATATAATAGCATTGTATAGTCAATTTTTATTAAACGTACGAACGTTTCGAATCTCAAATAAATAATAATAAAAAATAAATAATATTATTATAAAAATAATGTATAACATATAATATATAATATATAATATATATTATAAATATTTTAATATATAATATATAATATATATTATAAATATTTTAATATATAATAAATTTAAAAAAAATAATATTCAAATATAAATAATAGCTATTATTATTGTTATTATTTATAACAGTTACCATTTTACAATAGTATTAATCATAATAATTGTACTAGTCATTATTTTCACTATTGTCATTGTCCCTTTTATTTTTTGTACAAAAAAATTGATAGGAAACATGAGTGACACAAACAAAATAGCAATACCTCAAGTGGGCAGCCCGAACATGGAAAATCTTACGGCCGGTTCTGACCGGGTAAAACCGCCTGGTAGCCGGCGCCGGCCATATGGATTTTGAGGGTGGCCAATCGAGCATTCTCCACGAGGATCAAGATTCATCTCGAGTAAAAAAAAACCTAGTGATATCGTCACTATGCCTTTAATAACAATAGCAATATTTATTATAGCTACAATAATAATAAAAATAATAGTTATTACTATTATCATTATTATTATTATATACTTCTGTTATTCTTACTATTATTAATACTGTTAATATTTTATATAATATTAAGGCCTTAGGGCACAGTAACGGGTATAAAATCATGTTCGAATTAAACAATTTTTTTTCGTATGAAAAAGTGATTCACTCATGGAATTAATTACACATCTATTTAGTATAAATATCAAACTGTTAGAATTTTTTTTTTTCGATGTACAAAATGGCCGACTACTAATATTTTCTGTTGTTACCTTTTTTTAGGCGCTCCGCGGCGTGGCATTTAGCACCCACAATTTTTTCACCTCG
This sequence comes from Ophion obscuratus, assembly GCA_964007375.1. Lineage (NCBI taxonomy): Eukaryota > Metazoa > Arthropoda > Insecta > Hymenoptera > Ichneumonidae > Ophion > Ophion obscuratus. The sequence continues at coordinate 25,378,171 of OZ023324.1, read as the reverse complement.
AACAAAAAACAAAAATTCTCGTCAATCTACATTAGAATACCTGGAGAAGTACGTACGAATTTTAAAAAAAATATTGTTTTCATCAAAAGTTGTAGGTATTTGAACTTAAGAAATGAATTTTCAATGAAAAATTTCGTTATAACTGCTCATAAACTGCTCATAAAATGCAGTCTTCGATTAATCAGAAATTCCGTACGTACTTCTCTGCGAAATGCAATTAGGAACGTAACTTTTAAATTTGAAGCAAATCGAGTGAAAATTGTTGAAGTTATTTGTCACGCCAATTGGGAAAAGCTGTTTCGAGTAGGTTCGAGTAGTCGGCCATTTTGTGCATCGAAAAAAAAATATATATTTTTTCTAACATCTTGATATTCATACCGAATAGATGTGTAATTAATTTTATGAGTGAATCACTTTTTCATGGGAAAAAAAATGGTTAAATTCGCACATGATTTTATACCCATTCCTGTGGCCTAAGGCTTGAGGCCTTAAGGCATAATAATTATAATTACATTTATAATAATAATGATGATAATTGCATTTATAATAATAATTACATTTATTATAATAATGATGATAATTGCATTTATAATAATAATTGCATTTATTATTGTTATGCCTATTATTTTCTAGTTATGTATGCCTCGAAGTTATTATTATTATTATTATTATTTATTATGTATGCCTCGGAGTTATTATTATTATTATTATTATTATTATTATTACTATTATTTTCTGCTATCATTATTTTCATCGTCATTATTATTTCTAAAATTTTTTAGAATTTGAAAAATTTTTTAGAAAAACCTTTTAGAATTTGATAGAATAGTTAAATTTCATCTTTAATTTAAATAGAATTTAAATGCAAATTTAAAGTTAAATATTTAAATTTGCCTCAACAGGTGTCAAAAAATATTATTTCAATGTCGAAGTTGATTTAAAAAAAAAAATAACACCCGCCTAAAATGTTTATAGGTAAAAAAATGTCTGTAGAAAAGAAAAAAAAAGCTCGTACGGTCAATACATGTTGTCTTTGCGCAGCAATGATCAAACAACGACTTGTTTATCCACTCACTTATTTATCCGTTTTTGTGCGATGAAAAAGACTCTCGAAGCAACGGAGATTCGATTAACAAAAGAAAGAAGAAAAAAAACCAAACAAAATGTGATCGGGGAGATTTCTCCCGACGCGTGTCTGACCCATCAGGACTTACTACTTCAACGTCTCGAGGCAATTTTTCTCTCGTCGTCCCGCGTGTGCTATACACGCCAGAACAACAAAATTATAAATCGATCGCGCGACGGTGCACACTGTGTACCCAACACGTGGATATACAAGTTTGGAAAAAAGGGACGAAAAAAAAAGAAAACACAAGTACAAAAATTGCACGACACATGGATCGGAGAACGAGAGTGACAAATTCGATTAAAAAAAAATAGACACCGACAAGGTACACAAAGAGATGGAGTAAAAAGAAGAAAAAAGGAAACGACAAATACACGAATGTCGCTGGAGCGTGCTGTGTGATCCTGCTGCGGTTTGGCCTGTTTGTGGTGCACGATTCGAGTTTATCGTGCCACTCGGAAAAGGGACACGACAGAGTCAAGGCTTCCCAATCGTGTGGGTCCATTTTTTGCGCCATTAAAAAACCTTGGTAATAACAAAATAAAATATATTCACTCTCAAAACAGACTTTTGGAAAACGGTCAATGTATTTTAAAAATTGCAATTTTTCGAACTTTTTTTCTTCATAATTCTTATTACGGTATACCGAAATTTTTCCCATGGCGCGAAAAACATGAAGATCAATTTTTTTCATCACCCGAATGTACAGGGTGTCCCTCTTGTCTCTGCCCCCCGAAATAACTCGGTAATTATCGACGTCACAAAAAAATGTTTCAGACAAAAGTTGTACGGTGAGAACGGGGCCTTCAAATGCGACCATTTTTTTATTTCGGTCCACGTGCTGACGTACAGTGAAGGTCACCTTCACGTTTTTGAACGGAATGGTACATTTTTTTCAACCATCTTGTGGAGCACCTCAAGCCGCGTAAAAAACATTAGGGGGTCAAAGTCGTTCAAGGTCATTCAAGGTCACCTATTAAGGCGTTACCCCCACTTGTAGCGCAAAAAAAGGCCTTTTTCATGAATTTTTTTAAAGAAAACTACAAAACTTTTTTAATCGATCAATATACCATCTTAAAGAACAGACCTTGAAGAACTTTCAGCAATTTTTTTATTGAAAAATATTACATTGTTTAGTGGCAAATGGCCGTCAATGAAATAATGTTTTTATATACACGGTTTGCGGTGACCAACATAGCGGCGAAGTGGATTATCTGAAAAAAAAAAAATGCGGATGGATTTAGTCAAATATAAGTATAAACTAGTCTTTAATCGAAGGATTTTAAAAAATATTCATTTTTCACAAAATGGCGGACAGTCAAAATTAATGGTTCGATTTTAACGAAAAAAATGGCCGTTTTTTGGCTATAAAACGGCCATTTTTTTTCGAAAAAAAAATCGAACGATTAAAGACTACATTTTTATGTATTAACTTTTTGAGTTATCACGACCACGGTACTTGAAAATGTCGTTTCGAGAAAAACGCGTTTAAAGTTTTGGTGAGTCCGGGCCGCGCGCCGGGCGGGTCACAATAGCGCGCTCAGTTAGGTGCGTTCGAAAGGCGAAAAAGGATAGTTAGACTGCTTGAAACTTTATAAAAATTTTACCGAACATTCTTGAACATTCGAAAAATGTAAAAAAAATTTTTTTTTTTCAAAGTTTCAAAGAGAATCCTGCCTTAAATAAGCCTGCAACATTTCAAGAAGATCGGTTCATTAGTGTTCGAGTAATCTTAGTCACCGACTTCAGAAATGCCATTTTGAGAAAAACGCGTTTAAAGTTTCAATTAGCCGGTCGTTTACACAACGGATTCAACCCTTTCAACGCTCATATCTCAGTCAATTTTGTTCGGATCGACTTGAAATTTTCAGGACATATTCTCAGATACTTATACTTCAAAAAAATGCAATAAAAAAAATCGATTTTTTCAAAATGGCAAGTGGGGGTAACCCCTTAAAATGAAATACAAATTTAAATATCTCGGGTCACTGCCAAATATTTGGTAGTGATCCGTGATATTTGAGGCCTTAGGCCACTCTAGAGGCCGAAGAAATAGCCTTTTTGGGAATTTTTTTTTTTTGGGAAAAACTACAAAATAAATCGAGATTACGAAAGAGGGTGTTTATCATACGTATCAGTGACTGTATACAATAATTTTTTTGAAGCGATTAATTTCAAAATGGCGGTTGCGCAGCGTTTATCTCAAAACTGCATTTTTTAAGTTGGCCGGAAACATAATTCACAAGGAACATCCCTAAGGTGACAGCCTTCGATTTTGTTGAAATTTGGATATGTTATAAAGCACCAAAAAGTAAGCGATACGTATTTTTTTTAATCGGCGGAAAAACGGTTTTGAGGGGTGAAACGAACCTTCGAAAATAGGGGTGGTTTGCGTTTTTCGTCGATAACGTTATCGTTATCGTTCTCATCTCCAATGTATGGTGCACAAAAAAATAACCAGTTGCAATTTGAATTTTTTAAATATCTCGTACCGTTAAAACGTCATCGACGAAAAACGAAAAACATCCCCATTTTTTAGGGTGCGTTTCAGCCCTTAAGACCGCTTTTCCGCCGATAAGAAGAAATACGTATCGCTTACTTTTCGGTGCTTTATAACATATCCAAATTTCAACAAAATCGTAGGGTGTCACTTGAGGGATGTTCCTTGTCAGACAATTTTCAACCGGTTCACTTGAAATGTCGAATATATCTTGAAAAATACATTATCTATGGAAGTACGTAGGATTTTTTTTACATTGCATAGTTAATTTGTTATTAACAATTGCCTAAAAAAAATTGCCTAAAAAATCGTAGAAGAAAAATCGGAGAAGAACGAGGAAAAGTACGCCGAAGGGCGTTTACTTTTTTTTTTTTCATTCCGAAAATCGACGACAGAATTTCGCCTGAATTAAAATTCTACACTCTACTTTTGTTTCCCCTTTCATTTCAATATTATTCTTATAGTCGTCAATATTATTTTATTTTTTCGTATTGTAGAAAATATCGTTTTTTTTTGCTTGTGCGTTTAATTATTTTTGTTTATTCACTTTTGTTGTCTTAGAAAATTGTCGACTTTTTTCACTCCATATTTTTCTTGTATTATTAAGGGCAACGATACCTTTAGGCGAAGAAAAAATTGCTGATTTTTATGTTTTTTTTTTTTTAAGCAAATGTGTCTTCACCCTTTTTCAGACTTACAAGGTAAGGTTGCGAGGTCGATCTCTTCGATTTCGATGAAATTTGGCATGCTTGTAGAAAGGGTAAAAATAGGCGATACCTATTTTTTTATATCTGCGGAACCCGAGTTTTAAGGGGTCATACGTACCCTCGAAAATAGGGGTGTTTTTCGTTTTTCGTCAATAACGTTTTAACGGCACCAGATATTAAAAAATTGCAAATTGCAACTATGTTTATTTTTTTCTGCACTATACATTGGAGATGAGAACGATAACGTTATCGACGAAAAACGAAAAACACCCCTATTTTCGAGGGTTCGTTTCACCCCTTAAAACCGTTTTTCCGCCGATAAAAAAATCACGTGTCGCTTACTTTTCGGTGCTTTATAACATATCCAAATTTCAACAAAATCGTAGGGTGTCACCTGAGGAATGTTCCTTGCCAGACAATTTTCAACCGGTTCACTTGAAATGTTGAATATAATCTTGGAAAATACATTATCTATGGAAGTACGTAGGATTTTTTTACATTGCACAGTTAACTTGTTATTAACAATTATTTGACTATTTTTAGGCAAATTTTTGGAAAGTGAAAAAATTGCCTAAAAAATCGTCAGATAATTGTTAATAACAAATGAACTAGGCAATATAAAAAAAAATCCTACGTACTTCCATAGACAAAGTATTTTTCAAGATATATTCAACATTTCAAGTGAATCGGTTGAAAATCGCCTGAGTTATGTTTCCGGCCAACTAAAAAAATGCAGTTTTGAGATAAACGCTGCACAGCCGCCATTTTGAAATTAATCGTTTAAAAAAAATTGTTGTATACAGTCACTGATATGTATGATAAACACCCTTTTTTTGTAATCTCGATTTATTTTTTCGGCCCGTAGAGTGACCTAACCCCTTAAATTTGTATCATCGATACTGACCTTGAATGACCTTGAATGACCTTGAACGACTTTGAGCCCCTAGTGGTTTTTATGCGGCTTGAGGTGGTCCACAAGATGGTTGAAAAAAAATGTACCATTCCATTTTAAAAAGTGAAGGTGACCTTCACTTTGCGTCAGCGACTCCACCGAAATAAAAAAATTGGTCGCACTTGATGGCCCCCTTCACACCGTACAAATTTTGTCTCGAACATTTTTTGTGACGTCGACAATTACCGAGTTATTTCGGGTGGCAGAGATAAGAGGGACACCCCGTATACAGGGTGTCCTGTCGTGAATATGCTGAAACTTTAGTTTAGTAAAAATCCCACGTTTTTCGAGATTTTCGGCATAATGGTATTTTTTGAAAAAAAAAAAAAAAAAACGTCTGCTCTTCGTTTTTGCATGCCATTTCTACAAATGATATGAATAGACAATGACTAAGTAACTTTTTAAAGTAATTGGCACAATAGGCAGAGTACATTTTTTTTACACCACAGTCAAAGTCACATGCTCATATTGGTATCTATGAAAATTCTGCATGAGATCTTTTTTCACAAAGTTTCCTTAACATTTAAGGTAAAAAAAGAAGACTTTTCTGGATAAAAAAAATAACCAAGAGTATTTTTTTCAAACCGGGTCAAAAAAAGTGATTATTTGTAGAAATGGCATGCAAAAAACCAAAGGCACATGATTTTTATCTTCGAAACGTGCGACTCTCACTAAACTGAAATTCCAGCATGTAGTAGGACATGATCTGGTCTATCGACAGTTGCAGGATTATCCATTCACAACAGAATGCCCTGTACATATATTTTAGGGTAATTAAAAAAAAACGACTATTTTTTTTCTTCCAATACCCCTATTCAGTAGTTTCGGTAAGGTTAAATAAGACGCGTGTTGAAATATGAGCCCTTAATATTAATATTTACAGCCTCCTCATCGCGGTTTTCTATTTCCCATGCTAATGACATGCGGAAAACTTTGCTTGCTACTTTTGCATTTCACAATTCGCCAACGGGCAAACGTAAAATAATGCCCGACACACATCTTTATAAGCAATTGACGCTCTATGAAGAAGGTATCCTATCGTTTTATGATAAATTTACATTTTCAAAACTTATTCAACCTCAAAATTGAATTTATAGTAAATTTCAAGTTTGTTTCATCTTTCCGGCGAAACTATCAGACTTATTACGAAATCTCACAGGACCTTTTTTGTGGATCATTTTATTTTCTATAAAATGCAATAGTTTCATAGTTAACGGCTTCACAAATTTATTTTTTGGAGAAATGTTGCTGTTTCCGTGAATTCACTAGTTATTTTAACAAAGAATATTAATTTTAAAAAATCGTCAATTTTTGTAAAGTTACTTTTTGATATTTACTGTTGATGAAAATGAACCACGCTAATGTATATATACGCGTAGTTATTTTATTAGTATTTTAAAATAGTTATATATGGTTATTTAATTCAAAAATATTAATTTAAAAGAATCGCCATTTTTTATAAAGTTACTTTTTGATGTTTACTGTTGATGAAAATGAACCACCCTTATATATATATACATATGTACATATGCACATATATGTACATATATATATATATATATATATATATATATATATATGTATGTATGTATGTATGTATATATGTATATATATATATATATATGTGTGTGTGTGTGTGTGTGTGTGTGTGTGTGTGTGTGTGTGTGTGTGTGTGTGTGTGTATGTATATATATATATATATATATATATATATACACACACATACACACGCGTAGGACCCAGAGATAGGTAGAGAAAGGATTGAAATCGAATGTAACCAGCTTGCAGAACACTTTCCGCCTGGTTGCTCGTGCAGATACGTCGAAAATACATGTAGTAATGAAACTCGCACCCAGCATATCCGCGATTCGTGCATGTGCGAAGAGCAAGCGCCCACCCACACCGCCCACGACCGCCAAAGTGCTTTATATTCCCGAGGTATAAGCCACGGGACGGTGATACATAACGTTCCCGGTTTGCCCGGAAAACTCGAACGTTGGATACGAAAAGATAACGAAGTTCCGACCGAGAGTTTGTGTTGAAAGGCAAAATGGTCGATAAAAACCAAAGTTCACGAAATTTAAAGAACGCGGTGGAATGCAAAAAAAGTATATTCATCTAGTATTGAAAGATTCCGGGGAAAATGCGACGGCAATGGTAATTTAACGGGTAATTTAACCGGTAAAGTAACTGGAAATTTAATTGGTAAAATAACCGGTTATATAACTGGTAAAATAACCGGTTACTTTACTGGTAAAATAACCGGTTACTTAACTGGTAAAATTACCGGTTACTTAACTGGTAAAATAACCGGTTATTCAACTGGTAAAATAACCGGTTATTTTACCGCCTTAATAAAGTGGAGTGTAACCGGTGAAATGACTAATAAAATATCCAGTAAAATAACCGGTAATATTACCAGCAAATTAACCGGTAATATTACCGGATATTTTTATTTAAAAAATATCTTCAAAAAGCAGAATAACCGTTTACAGAGTACATACAATAAATTCACGAAATAAAATCATAACCTCCCCGATCTTTTCACCGGGATTTCTTTTCTACAACCTCTCAATTTTGTGGCCCTCATTGTTGCGCGAAAAAAAGAAGAAAAAAAATATATATATAAGTTGAGGCTGGAAAAAAATGGATTTATCGCTGGCGTCGTCAAGCTCGTTTGTCGAGCTCGCTTTAATTCGCGAACGAGACTCAATTTGTCCGCCGCGCGTCGTCACGAATATTACCATCCGGCTCTCCATACCCTAGAGTGATTCATTTTACGGAAAATGCTTTTTCGATATGCCCCTCGCACAGCGTGTCCGCGATTTGTCGTTTTGTCTTGCACGCCGGTGGCGAAGGTAAAGGACGAAAAAAAAGTGGCCTCCTGTATGGTAATGCGAAAGGGGTGGGTTCGGGGACACGGCTGAGGGGACAGGGGACAAGAAAGGGGGAAAAATAATGCAGGATAAAGTAGTTTTCGCGAATTTCCAGTCGTGTGAGTGAAGCCCATCAAAAAGCTTTGATTCTCTCTCTCTCTCTCTCTCTCTCTCTTTCTCTCTCTATTACTTTGTTTCCATTCAGAGCTGCTCATTATTGGAGTTATTATATGCACTCTAAGGGGGAGATACTTTTAGGCGAGGAAAAAATGCTGATTTTCCTGATTTTTTCTAAGGCCTTAGGCCATAGTAACGTGTAGAAAATCATGTGCGAAATTAACATTGTTTTTTCGTTTGAAAAAGATATTAACTCATGAAATTAATTACACTGGAAAAAAAATTCAGTTGGTTTAACAAAATGTATCTTTAAATACGTTCAACTTGATTTTTGATTGGCATAACAAACATTTTGTTAATCTAACGATAGTTTTAGTGGTGTGAACTGTAGCTTATTTAGCTACAGTTCACACCACTAAAACTATCGTTAGATTAACAAAATGTTTGTTATGCCAATCAAAAATCAAGTTGAACGTATTTAAAGATACATTTTGTTAAACCAACTGAATTTTTTTTCCAGTGTACACATCTATTTAGTATGAATATGAAGCTGTTAGAAAATATACATATTTTTTTTTTCGATGTACAAAATGGTCGACTACTTATATTTTCTTTGTTTATATTTTTTTAGGCGCTCCGCGGCGTGATATTTAGCATCCACAATTTTTTATTTGAAAAAAAAAAAATTCTCGTCAATCTACATTAGGATACCTAGAAAAGTACGTGCGGAATTTAAAAAATATTGTTTTATTCAAAAGTTGTAGGTATTTGAACTTAAGGGGCCACTTTGGATCCACGAAAAAAAAGCTATTTTCGCGATTTTTTTTCGAGGATTTTATGAAAGATATGAATATATAAGTTGTTGGACTTGATAAATGAAGTCTTGAAATAAATTTAAAAAATTTAATTCATTTTTATTCATTTTTAAGTACAAAAACTATAGTTTAACGTAACGTCAAAAAAATAGGTGGGCTAGGTAGCTCCATCGCAACTCGGCAACGGCTTGTCTGAAACCAAAAAATTCAAAGTCCATTAGTTTTATCGAAAAATAAAAAAAATGGCAGATGAAAAACGAAAAATGTTCAAAAAACGCGTCTTTTCGCAGTTTTTCGCAAAAAAAGAGTAAAAATCAAAATTTTAAAACGATCGAGGGTCATCTTGTAGCGAATCATGTTTACAGTATGTGGTTCAAATTTCAAGAGAATCGGTTCATTAGTTTTAGCGATACGATGGAGCTAGATTTTGAAAACGTTGTTTCGAGAAAAACGCGTTTGAAGTTTATACTATGAAAAACTCTTACCTAAACTCAATCGGCAATTCCTGCACCGTACAAAATCCCTTCTGATTGCTCATCATCGTCTATTTCTTCGAGTCTTGATTGCTTTCGATTTTTGGAAATTTTCAAAGTGCACTGGCCCCTTAAGAAACGAATTTTCTATGAAAAATTTCGTTATAACTGCTCATAAATTGCTCATCAAATGAAAAGTTTTCGATTAATCAGAAATTCCGTACGTACTTCTCTGCGAAGTGCAATTAGGAACAAAACTTTTAAATTCGAAGTAAATCGAGTGAAAATCGTTGAAATTATTTCTCCCCGCCAATTGGAAAAAAAGCTGTTTCGAGAAGTTTCGTGTAGTAGGCCACTTTGTACATCGAAAAAAAATATACATATTTTCTAACAACTTGATATTCATACTAAATAGATGTGTAATTAATTTAATGAGTGAATCACTTTTCCATATGAAAAAAATTCGTTAAATTCGCACATGATTTTGTACCCGTCACTGTGGCCTGAAGCCTTAAAAAGATACATATCTTCACCACTTTTGAGACTTAGGGTATTTTTTCCTACTACTTGTGGCTGTTACATGGTATTTTTTTATTTATTTTAGAATCTTCAACAATGGCAGTATTGACGCTTTTGACATGATGACAGAGATGACAAAATTGTACGCTTTGAAACAAAAAGATTGAATTTTTCGAAAAAATGGCTACATTTTTCAATAAAAATAATAATAAAAATTTTGCAATAACATTTAGGATCATGTTTTGAACAATAAGGTTAGAAAGATTGATACCAACTTTCGTAAGAATCGGTCGATTAGTTTTTTAGTTATACGTCACGCCAGTTTTGAAAATGCAGTTTTGAAGAACCTCCGCCATTTTTGAAGATTAATTTGAAAAAAAAATACCATTTAACAGCCAAAACTAGTAATAGAACATACCCCAAGTCTCAAAAATAGTGCAGAAGTCTTTCCTTTAAAAAAACAATCACGAAAATCAGCAGAGGTATCGCCCCCCTTAATTCTATTCTCATTTCGTTCACTTACACTTCGCAAAATTGACAATTCCGAGTTTCCTATTCCCGGGATAATCGGGCGACTAAAAGAGCCCGAGATTTACGCTGCTGCGTTTACTCACACCAATTTATGAATTTTCATCCACCAGTAGCTCATCTCCCCCCTCTCTCTCTCTCTCTCTCTCCCTCTGCGCGACTGTTTTCATTAATTAATTTGAAATCTCGTTCGCTAGTTGCTCGAAGGCGCAACACCCACACACACGCACACATACATTGCGTTTTCAAACACGAATTCCTGCATTCCAGAGACAGTCCATCCACGAGAAACTTAAATTCGTACATGCTCGCGGTGAATCCGAGCTCGCGAGTTTCACCCCTATTTCCGTTGCACCCTTGGTACACACTATGCCTCACCACGCGGCTCGCACAATAACGAGCAGGATATTTCAAAGACAAACATTACTGCAATGCGACCCGTTTCGAGATACTCGAAACTTCTTTGTTTTTCATTTTTTATTCCCCGTTGACCGCTAATCTCGTCAGGTTTATTATTATTATTAATTATTATCATTGCTATTTATTGTTATCCCTATTTTTATTATGGTTATTTATCATTACTACTATTTATCTTTGTTACTGTTCGCTGTTATTATTATTTATTGTTGTTATTTTTAATTTTTTTCATTCATCTAGTCATCTACCCCGGCGGGGTGGGCTAGATTTATTATTATTTTTTTTATTATTATTTGATCTATTATCGACTATTATTACTTGTTTCGTTGCTATTGTTATTGACATTGGCACGATAAAATCCAATAAAAAAGTGTAGTTCATTGAACGTCCGACAGGTGGCGAGCGCGCGATGTCTCTCCCACAAGCGAATCACTCGCGCCCGACTACTTATAGGGCGATAGCGCCATTCCCATATGGAGCTGCCGTACGGAAGAAAATATAATGCCCCCGAATTGTTAATTATTGTATAATCATACTTTATAATTATATAGTTAAATAAGAATTGTTAATGATATAGTTGAATGTGAATAGTTGATGAGATAGTTCAATGAGCAATGACTATTAAATATTTATAGACACTCTTCGAAGTAGTTTTATGTAAAAACTGAACACGTGTTTAGTTCTTTGCATATACTGTATGATGTCCTGTTATGAATGGATAATCCTGCCACTGTCGACAGGTCAGTCGATCGATCAATTTTTAAGGGGCTTTACCAGTGTGACACTGCCAAAAAATCGATTTTTTTTGCCTTTTTCGACAGTTTATACTTTCAAGAATATCATTATCATTTATATAATTTATATCAATATCATTACATCTTGAAAAAGTCGATAATTAAATCTTTAAAAGCGTTTTTCTCGAAATGAGATTTTTCAAATTTGCTGACATTGTAACTCAAAGAGCAATTATCCGATTGACTTGAAATTTGAACTGAGTACTCTTGAATATATTTACTCTACTATGACGTAGGATACTTTTGATTGGATGAAAAATGACTACGCCATTTTGTTAGATTTTGATATTTTTCGAAAATCCTACGTCATTGTACAGGAAATACCTTCCAGTTTAACGACATTTTTTCCTTCTTCGATTTCAGCTACTCAATCGGCAGGAATCATGTCAGCAGTGGAGGAACTTTTTTTTTGCGCCTCCGAAGCCAGCGCATCAGTCGCTTGGATCTCAATATTTTTCTATGAAAAAATTATGCATTGTAGGTCAAATATAGCCAAATATATTCTTAATTTTGCGAAACATTTAATTCAGTACTAGTCTTTCGAAAAATTCCCGAAAATCACCCAATTTTTCGTCACACTGGTATGGCCGCATAAAGGCCATGATTGGCCTGCCTTTAAGGGGTTACTCCCACTTGCGATTTTGAAAAAAACGATTTTTTTTATTGCATTTTTTTGAAGTATAACTATCTGAGAATATGTCCTGAAAATTTCAAGTCGATCCGAACAAAATTGACTGAGATATGAGCGTTGAAAGAGAAGAATCCGTTGTATAAACGACCGGCTAATTGAAACTTTAAACGCGTTTTTCTCAAAATGTTATTTCTGAAGTCGGTGACCAAGATTACTCGAACACTAATGAACCGATCTTCTTGAAATTTTGCAGGCTTATTTAATACATAAAAATGTAGTCTTTAATCGTTCGCTTTTTTTCGAAAAAAATGGCCGTTTTATAGCCAAAAAACGGCCGTTTTTTTTCGTTAAAATCGAACCATTAACTTTGACTGCCCGCCATTTTGTGAAAAATGAATATTTTTTAAAATCCCTCGATCAAAGACTAGTTTATACTTATATTTGACTAAATCCATCCGCATTTTTTTTTTTCAGATGATCCACTTCGCCGCAATGTTGGTCACCGCAAACCGTGTATATAAAAACATTATTTCATTGACGGCCATTTGCCACTAAAGAATGTAATATTTTTCAATAAAAAAATTACTGAAAGTTCTTCAAGATGTGTTCTTTAAGGGGTAAGGCCACTGTAACGGCCCAAAAAAAAAGGTTTTTTCACTAATTTTTTGCTCCCGAAATTGAAGGTATTTGAAAAAAAACTTTTAATGGTGTTATCGGGCATACATTAAACTTTATTATAAAATTTTTTTACAGTAAAAAAAACAAAATGGCGGTTCCACAGCTATCTTCCCGGGACATGTTTTGCTTCCAGGGCTCCGCGGCACGCAGCACCACTGGTGCACTTTTGAATCTAGAACAAACAAAAAAAAACCATTAATCTAGAGGGCTATAGCTAGAGAATGTCGATCGGATTTTAAAAAGTATCAATTTTTGTGGATTTGGCGTGCGTTTGAAAAAAAAAATTGATTTATGACGAAAAAAACGGCAAGTTTTTTGTTAATAAAAAATCAATAAATAAAGTTCTTGAAAATTCCGATCGACATTCTCAAGATAATGTAAATGTTCACATCTGGTTAAAATTTCAAGTGAAAAAAATGAAAATTGTTCGAGTTATACTGCGTGCCATTTTGAAAAACCATGTTTCGAGAAAAACGCGTTTAAAGTTTTGCGAATAGTTTTTTATTGGAAAAAATTTTAAAAAGAAGTTAAAAGGATTTAAACTATTTTTAAACTAGAGGGTTTAAACTATTTTTTAAGCCAATAAAAAAAAATCGATTTTTCAAAAAATTTACAGTGGCCTTACCCCTTAAGATGGTATATTGATCGATTAAAAAAGTTTTGTAGTTTTCTTTAAAAAAATTCACGAAAAAGGCCTTTTTTGCGCTACAAGTGGGGGTAACGCCTTAAAGATTAATAATAATTCAGGGGTTGACCTGAGACCCACACATGCTTATATCAATCGATTCAGAATTTCACCCCCAACCCCCTATTTGAGGGATCGCATTCAGTTCTGGGACACCCTGTATATGTGCGCGCGCGCGTGTATGTGTGTGTGTGTGTGTGTGTGTGTGTGTGTGTGTGTGTGTGTGTGTGTGTGTGTGTGTGTGTGTGTGTGTGTGCGCGCGTGTGTGTGTGTGTTCTACTTGACTCACACCGTATGGGTGTCGAACAACTTATTTCAATCAGGATCAAGCACGATTACGTCGGAAATTTGTTAGTACACAAGTTTGTACTTCCATTCGATGTCGAGTTCGCGACCACTTAACGCCTGGACGGGCGTCCATAGGGAGCACATTACAAGAAGGGCAGATAATCGTTGAGAACAATTTGCGCTAGTACGCGTTCGGCTGAAGTTCTTCCGAGCGAAGTAACCTGTGGAGAACGAGACAAAATAGAGAGAAGAAAGCTGCTTAGTAGCTGAACAAAAAATTGTTTCTCGAAACGATCGAGAGAACGTCGAGAGTGGATTTAAAAAATTGTTATTAATATTATATATTATTAATGTACATATTTGTTTTTTTTTTTCAATTAACGTTTTTGTGATTTTTATTGAATTATAATGGAATATCAATTGATTTACAATATTGATATTAATAAAAAATGAAAATTACGTTTTTATTTGCTATAATTCATTTTAAAAAGAGTGAATAAAATTTATAGAAAATTGAGGAAAAAAAAATGTTTGGTCGTGCTCTTTTTATTTGTACTCGACAAGGGTCTGGGAAACTTTGCGAACTGGCAGGAATTAAGGGCAGCAGCGAAACTGGACCAACGTGGCCTCGATTGCGTCCCAGTGTACCATTGTTCCCTCGGGATTTTCGAAACGTGACGAATTAAAAATTGCGACCGAAGACAGACCGCGAAGGGAGAGAGAATAGGAAAAACGATCGATTTCTTTTTTTCACTCGCAAATCTGATCGCGCAAGTTTCGTTACAAAATGAACGAGAGAATGGAGCCGAAATTTAAAAAAAACGTACGAACGAACCTGTTCGGATTACGGATGGGGATTTTCGATAACGCGATATCCGTAACTTTTGTTCAATTATACATTTTTGCCGCATCCCTTAATTAAATGACAATACGATACGGCCGAGCGAGATCGTCGCCCCATTCTCGTATTCGACACAATGAATAATTCAGTGAAGTTAAAAATGAACGATCGCAATTTTTCGGACAATCGAAAAAAATGAGATTACCAGTGACAAAAAAATTGCAACAAAATTTCAATCAATCATTATTTCTACTGAAGAGAGTTTGTATCGAAAAAAAATCCCAGAGGGAAAAAGAAGAAATAATTGAACCGAACAAAGACACTTGTAGCCGGAAAAATGTATTTCGTGACGAAATATTAAGGGGGGAGTCACTTTTAGGAGAGGAGAAATGTGCTGAAGTTTTTTTTAACAAAATATTTTTTCACTATTTTTGAGACTTACAAGGAACTTTTGTGTCCTCCTCCAATTTTGTTGAAACTTTTTTATGTGGAAGAGTATCAAAAACTAAGACACGTATTTTTTTTATAAGCGAGAAACGGTTTTGAGGGGTGAAACGCACGCTCGAAAATAGGGGTGTTTTTCGTTTTTCGTCGATAACGATATCGGTCTCATTTCCAATGTATAGTACACAATAAAATAAACATTGTTGCAATATGAAATTTTTTTATAACTCGTACCGTTGAAACGTTATCGACGAAAAACGAAAAAACACGCCCATTTTTTAGGGTGCGTTTCACCCCTTAAGACCTCTTTACCGATGATAAAAAAAAATACGTGTCTCTTAGTTTTTCATACTCTTCGACATGAAAAAGTTTCAACAAAATCGGCGGAGGACACCAAAGATGTTCCTTGTTAGGGGGCGTACATAAATTACGTAACGCCAATTTCCCAATCCCCCCACTCTCGCCTGCGTAACAGGACCGTAACGTCTGCCGCTTTTTTTCAGATTTAATTCGAAAAATATCGATGGTAGAGACAAAACTGTAATGACCAAAGTTGTAAAGCACTCGATTTCCTACAAGTTTAGTCATTACCATTTTTTACTTAAAGTTGTAAATCGCCGAGTAATTCGACAAAAACAATTTCCAAATAAATTTAAGACGACGATATTAACTGAACGCAAGCCCAGCCCAGAATGAAACTTACACATGTTGTTTTACGCTAATAGAAGAAAATTCAGTGTAAATTTCAGCTGGATCAACCTAGTCATTGGGGTTAAAGAAATTTTAAATGACAGATTTTTCTTTTTTTTTGGTGTGTAGTACTTGGAAAATTTTGAATTTTTTTTCCAAAATACTTCATAGAAAAATGCATTTTTTTAGTGGAGGACATTTTTTCGTACGACGAGAAGATCACTACGATACGATCTTTTGAAATTTCATCACGTGTAAATATATGATACAAAAACATTACCAACCTTGAAAAAGATTGAAGAAGGTCAAACTTCTAGGCCGTTCGAAAACACTTGGATTATCTCATATGTACTTTCAAGAATTATTAAATCCAAAACAATTTTTTTCTCAAATTTTGCTTCGGCAAGTGGAAAGGCTACCCTACAAGTTCTTGCACAGTGACTTTAACCCATAACTGACATTTCGTACGGAAAACTGTCTAATTTCCGCGGTAATATCGCGCGCGAGATGTAAATTCAAAATTTGAACATGAAGAAATATTGTTATTTCTGGTAGTTCTAAAATCGCGACGTAACGCAAACCTTGACCCCCCCCCTTGCGTTACGTAATTTGCGTACAACCCCTTAGAGAATGTTTTATTACTACCTATGGCTGTTACGTGGTATTTTTTAAGTTCATTAATCTAAAAAAATGGCGGAGGTATAGCACGGTATTCTAAACTGCATTTTGAAATCTAGCATAACGTATAGCTAAAAAACTAATTGACCGATTCCGATGAAATTTTTTATAAATCTTCCTAACCTTGCTGTCTAAAACATGAACCTAAATGTTTTTGAAAATAAAGAAAAAAGTATTTTTTATTGCAAAATGTAGCCATTCTTTTAGGAAAATTCAACCTTTCTGTATCAAAGTGTACCATTTCATCGATTTTCACCATTTCTCACTTTTTCTTGGTTCATATTCTGCACATGATGGTTCAGGGGGTTACCCCATGTCCAACATCCACCGCAATTCGTTTCTACCGTGGCGTACCTCCGCCATTTAAAAAAATTAATAAAAAAAACTACCACGTAACAGCCAAAAGTAGTAATGAAATATACCCTACTCAAAAATGGCGAAAAAGGTGGAATCTCTGCTTTAAAAAAAAATCACTAAAATCAGTCATTTTTTCCTCGCCTAAAAGAGTCTCCCCCTTGATGAATTATTTTTAAAATGTATTGCTCTGATTATTATTTTTCTCCTGACTATTGGAATTACGAATAAACCAGGTGATCTGTTTATTCGCTGTTGCAGATATTTCACGAGCGGCAGGAAAAAAGGGACCTGAGTGATTTTTCGTACTGCCAAGCCACGGAACTTGCAAACTTCCTCAATCGCAAACAAATTTATTCCGTGTACCTGGATCTCAATCTCGAATATCGCGAGTCGCGTGTATAATTTTGTTGGAAAAAACAAAGAATCAGAAAACTACGACGAAGCGAGGGGAAATAATGGAAGTAGAAAAAAAGCAGTTCAACCGGAAGCGACGACCCGCTGAAAAGTAACGAGTTTTTGGGTAGCAGCGGTAAGAGCGGGAGAAAGTGGAGAAAACGAAAAAAAAAAAAAAAAGAAAAAGGATTGTCGAAGGAGGAGAAAATAGATGAGAAATAAATCGTGAAAAGGACGATAAAATCAGACCTTAAGGACATACGTGCCAGACGACGTGAATCATCGCTGTTTATTTTCTTCGGACTCTGTAAAAGTGGAAAAAACCGGATGTGAACGGACGAGACGAGGAAAACAGCCTCGCCGAACGGATTCGGCTCTCTCGTGTTTATTTTCTCCCGCGGAAAACCCTGCTGGACAAAACCAAACAAAAATAAATTGGAAAAAGAAACTCTCGACCGAATCCTCCGAATTTTCCAAAAAACAAATCTTCGCAACAATACTTTTTTCACGAAACACTTGAAGAATGAATCAATTAATAAAACACCGAATAATCAAAAATAACAAAACATAAAACAATTCGAAAAAAAACGAAGCCTGAGAATAAAAAAGGCAATATCCTCCATATAAACAATTAAGGCCTTATAAACGCGATTTCGCCGATTTTCGAAGGTACATTTCTAGACGCGGTTAAAAAAAATGACGCATATATTGACAACATTTTTTTTACAGATCATTTATGCACATCGTTAAATATGTGTAAAAAAATCATAAATATTAACAAATGGCGGAGATATAACGTAATAAAGCAATGTATTTTTTTGCGCGCTCGTTGATGGTGACAGTTCTCGGCATCGATGTGGGTGTCTGAAAAAAATGAATATATTTATAATTGCATAATGAATTTATCTTCAGTGTGAACCAACAATATTATTTTTTTTAAATATTATAATAAAAATTCGCAACTTAAAATTTTGTTATTCAATTTTCTGTCGGTATTTTATTTTTTATATTTTTTTGTGTCATTCAATTTTTTTATTCTGTGGATCACACGATAGGTGATGATACTAATAATATGTTGTAAAAATTTCAAAGCGATTTGAACCTTCGTTCAAGAGTTAGAACTTTCACAAGGTTCAAAAAAGTGAATCGTGGAAAAACAGCTTTGAAGTTGGCGGTCGGGCGCGCCGCGCAGTATCTATTATAAATGCAATCTTGCCTTATTTTTGGAATTTTTGGAATTTTTCAATTCTGCAAAGCTTAAAATATTACTAATCGTTCAAGCTAATGGAATAAAAAATAATACAAAAAAATGAACATTTTTTATTTTTTTCTCGCGTATACAAGGCCTTAATTAATAGCAATAATAGACAATGGCGAAAAAACGCTCATCCAAGCCCCCAAAAAAGTACGATTTGCCCCGCGGATATCGATGAAAAAAATTAACCCGCGAAAAAAACTGTCCGTCGAGGTTGAAAAAATTTGCTAACGGCGAACATACGCCGGTGGAAATAAAACAATAAATATACGGTGGGCATTAGCGGCCGTGAAAGCGCCGTACAAAAAAATTGCTGGAGAGAAACAAAAAAGTAAGAGGAGACGGGAACAGCACAGTCGATGTGCCGACATGGCGAGAAGGCCGGAAGAAGCTGATCCGGCGCCTTGTCCTCGTCGTCGTTCATTTAAAAAACTGAAAGGATCGTTATCGTTGTTTCGGGGCGCCGCGTATGTTTATCGTCGCGTCGACGAGTTCGAGTGATACGTGAAAGTGCAAATGTCTCGATTGCGATTCAAGACGAAGCGAAAGACGTGAAACGTTTGATCTTTTTTGTCTTGCCATTAAGGTGGTACCTCCGCGATAATCTCGTGCGGAGTTCTCCATAGTCGAGGCAAGAGTTGCGATATTTGTCATTGATAATTTTTTATTAGTAGTATTTTTAGTTGGAACTATTTTTTATTGCTTTCATCGTCGTATAAGACTTTTTCTCCCGTTTAAGCGGGAAACACAGTTATAGCTGAGCCGATAGATGAGACTTTTTTGGACGTAATAACCAGCGGTCAGTTGACAGAGGATAGTTTTCCGAACGTTGTCGAAAAAAATTCAGTCCAATCGGACGACTGGTTTGGAAGATAGGGAGATTTGACGAAAGAGGAGCGCGGCGGAGACCAGTGGCGTGGCCGCGCAGGCGCGACTGTGCACTGTACTGGCGCGGCGCGCGACACGCCGCGCTGAGCCCCGCGCTGAGCTGCTTGCTTCAAACGGCTCTATCTCCCAAACCGCACGACCGATTTCGCTGAATTTTTTTGACAACATCCGGAATACCGTCTGCTATCATCTGTCGGTGGTATTATCGTATTCAAAATGCAATCTCGTTTATCTTTTTAGCGGACTAAGTTTAACTGCACTGAGTTCGAGTGGAACAATCAGTATAGAACTTCACAGGGATCCAGACACTCGTATAATCGTCGAGTGGATCAAGTTTCGACTGATTCTTCAACGTACGATTTCACGGGGGTACTACCGTTAGATTTAGTCATGCTGACAGCGGGTGACAGCAGTTTTGCCGGTTGGACGAACGAATTTACGGCGCTGCTGCATCACGTCTCGTGCAACGACAGTACAATCGCGAACCACGGTGGCACTGGCGCGAGTGAAAATTTTTTGAGCTGCGCTGATCAGTGTGGTCTCGTCCTCACCGGTTACGATCACTTCTGCACAGTCGTACGATTCGAAAACATCACCAGCGACGTCGCCTCGATCGCTAGAATCCCACATTACGTAGGTGGAACGACCACGTTGCTCTGTCAACCTTGCGATTATTTGGCAAGTGCCTGCCACGTCAATGTTTCCCTCGTCCTCAACGGTCTCGAGAGCATCGAAGGAGCTTTTCTCTCGAGGCTGTCGCGTCTCAAGGAATGCAACTCCAGCTTACTCGGGGAGGTGAGTTTCGAGGTTAGGTTACAATGACCGATCCAATATGGCGAACTCAGACACCGGAAGTTGTCGAATTTTCGTGAAAAATTGTATGTCCGGGTTTTTGGGATTGCTGATTTCGAATTCGTACGAAAAATAGGCAAAATCCAATATGGTGGCCAACCGAGAGCCAGGAAATCGTCGTATTTGCACAAAATTTTGTATACAGCGCTCTTTCGAGTCACGGATTCGAATTTCGATATGAAAACTGGAAAAAAAATGGCAACATTTATAAGATTGTGTGAGTTTTCGAAAATTATAAAAAAATGATTTTTCTATTAGTTCAGAAAAAAATGGTTCAATTTTTCACTCGTTAGTTCAGTCTTATTTTATTCATAAATAACGTTTTAATTATTTCCTATCGATCGCTTATCCAAGGTCCTCGAGTGTTCACCGCTGGTGAACGTCTCGTCCCAGGACGTGGAAGTAGCCTGTTCCCATAGCACGCGATACAACAAGCTGCTGAGAGGTCGAAAATTCGATTGGAGCTTCCTCTTCGTAGCGGTCTTCATCCTCGCCGGAGGACTCGGCAATGTACTCGTATGCCTAGCCGTTTTTCTCGACAGGCGACTGCACAACGTCACCAATTATTTTCTCCTCTCACTCGCCGTGGCGGACCTTCTCGTCAGCCTGTTCGTCATGCCGCTTGGTGCTATTCCGGGATTTTTGGGTGAGTCCTTGCCCAAATTCGCTTCCCTCCAAATACCGAAGGCAAAATGAAAAAATTCATCCCGAACCTCCGAGCAACGTCGAATCTCAGTGTGAATAATACATACGATAAATAATAATCTGCACCACATCAAGAAAAAATTTAAAAAAAAACTGAAAAATTCCCTAGCATCGATAAAGGCACGACATCGAAGGAACAAAAAAATTGGACGCGCGAGTCTGTGAGACGAGTAAAAGACGAGTCTAACTTTGCGTCAATCCAATTCGTTCGGTCGGGGGAGGGGGGGGGGGAAGCTTTGCTCGCCTCGCATCGCTAATAAGCTGACGGTAAAAAAAAACAAAAAACGAAGTGACACCCTAAAATATCGCAGTGGTTTTTCAAAGCTCGGCAGTATTTCGCGGCTCTCTTTGGAATTTCCAAGAGGCTCGGTAAACTAAAAAAACGAAGAAAAATGAAGAGCGAAGAAGAGAACCAAGAATGAATGGCGATGAGAGCTTTTTTGTTTGAAAGGGCTCAAGAGTGTTGCGTAAATTTTGTGCAAAGTCGTCAGGCTTTTCTCATTCACCATTCGTTCGCCCCAGCGAATGGCAAATTCACGGAGTCCCCCTTTACATTCACTATCAAATTATAATTATCGAAATTATGAAGTACTATTACATGACTCAGCACATTTAATGTAACATATTGACTATTATTTATTATTGGTTTGCACGTAATATTGAGTATGTATTTTAATGTATTAAATATTACGGCAATAATTCCACCTGACAGGTGCAAAAAATCGAAAAAAAATCGATTGCACAAATCGCAAAAAAATGTGTGCGTGCTATATGGACCCGGCATAGCAGACTAATGGTGAGTCAACATTTTATTTGTGTAAATCGTGCTTGAACATTTAAACGCTTTTTTCTCGAAACTGAATATTTGTCTGATATCTGCCATAGTTTTTTTAAGCTGAAAAAATCGAAAAAACATTACGAAACTTGAAACTCAACTTTTAAAACGGTGCCAAAAATTCAATAGCCTCAGGTCTACAAATTGAAATTCCGTTTGATTTTATTTTCAGATCAGCAAAACCTCCGGAGTCATGGCAGCCGTCAGGCAACTTTTTTTTACACATGAGCGTCTTCCGAACGGTGTAAAGTCGATTCAACTCGTTATTTTTGTTTGATAAAATTCTGATGGACTGTGAAAATGTTAAGGGGCTATATGTACCAGTGTGCCACTTTAAAAATATCAATTTTTTTTTGCCTTTTTCGACAGTTTATACTTTCAAGAATATCATTACCATTTATAACATGTATATCAATATCATTTTATCTTGCAAAAATCGATAGTTAAATCTTTAAACGCGTTTTTCTTGAAATGAGATTTTTTAAATTTGCTGACATTGTAAATCGAAGAGCAATTACCCGATTCACTTGAAATTTGCACTGAGTACTCTTGAATATATTTACTCTACAATGACGTAGGATATTTTTGATTGGATGAAAATTGACGATTTGGCATTTAAAAAAACTACCATTTTATAGGCAAGAAAACATACTTTTTTTCATAACGACGCCATTTTGTTAGATTTCGATATTTTTCGAAAATCCTACATCATTGTACAGGAAATACCTTCCAGTTTGACGACATTTTTTTCTTTTTCGGTTTCAGCTACTCAATCGGCCGGAATCGTGTCAGCAGTGGAGGAACTTTTTTTTGCGCCTCCGAAGGCAGCGCACGAGTCGCTTGCATCTCAACATTTTTCTATGATAAAATTATGTAACATAGGTCAAATATAGCCAAATATATTCTTGATTCTCCAAAATATTTAAATGAGTACTTTTTTTCCGATAAATTCCCGAAAATCACCAAAATTTTCAGCGTTCACATTGGTATAGACCCTTAATGAATGTCCGGTAAAAATTTAAAGATACTGTGATTTAATGGTTCATGAAGAAAAATCCCAAAAATGCGAGAAAAAAACTGTCGGATGGGATGACCACGTTAATTGTAGATTTTAATATATAAAACGTTGAATATTAAAATATGTATAAGGAAGCAGAAAAAGGGCTAGAGCGAGGTGGAAGGTAAGGAGAACGATCAAATTCAAGAATTATCAAGTGAGTAATGAACCCGAGGTCGGAGCAAAATCTGATAAGTCGTCCTAACGTCTGAAGTGGTTGGAGCCTTGTTCGAATTTTATGGGAAGCTTGGTTACGATCATCGCCCCTTAACTTCCTCGGACCATTTGATTTATGTGATTGTCTTACGTCTTGCCCCCCCCCCCCCCCCCCCACTCTCTCGATCTCTCTCTCTCTGTCACTGATCATCGTCCCGTTTAGAAACGATTCCCCCCCCTCCCTCTCTCTCTCTCTCTCTCTCTCATCTCTCTCCTCTCCCTCTCTCTCTCTCTCTCTCTCTCTCTCTCTCTCTCTCTCTCTCTCTCTCTCTCTCTCTC
>OZ023324.1:25301161-25354375 GCA_964007375.1 Ophion obscuratus | reverse complement strand
GTTTTTGGTTCTATCATTTTTTCCCGATTATTACTGTCATATCTTATTACTTATTGATTGTTATCATTGTTATTATTTTTATGATGAATTAGTTATTCTTGCTCTTATTGTTAATATTATTGTTGTTATATTATGAACAAATCGTATGGGTATTACTTATACAGGGTGTTAGGAAGGTCGATGCAAAGCCTTAAGGGGGTGGTAGGTAACCTCTTTAGGAACATATTAAACATAAGTCACTTTAGTCGAAAGTCTGAGGATTTCGAGTTGTCATAAGTAAGTATGATTTTTGGATAAGAGTAAGTATGATTTTTGGATAATTTCCCAAAATTAGGTACTAATCACCCCCTTAAGGCTTTGCATCGACCTTACTAACACCGTGTATATTGCTCTATAGAGTATGGTTGAAAGATCGGAATTTCTTAGTTCGATTTGAATATAATTATGATATATAGTGATCATTATTATTTTCATTATCATTATTTATATATAATAATATTAATGAAAAATGTGGGAAGACCGAAACTCATTTTTTACCATTATTTTAATCGTATTTTTGTTCTGCTCTTCATTTTTCGCACAAAATACGATAATCGGACACATAATGATCATTGTTATTTTCATTATAATTATTTATATATAATAATAATCATAATAACAACAGTGAAAAATGTGGGGAGACCGAAACTCATTTTTTACCATTATTTTAATCGCATTTTTGGCTCTGCTCTTTATTTTTCGCACAAAATACGATAATCGGATACTTGAACGGAGATTAAGTGTATCGAGGCACCGATCATGGTCGTAAAAGTTTGAGTTACGAAAGTAAGTGAGAGAGTGTGAGAGAGAGAGGGAGAGACTTTTTTCTTTCAACGCTCTGTATCTCTCTCTCTCTCTCTCTCTCTCTCTCTCTCTCTCTCTCTCTCTCTCTCTCTCTCCATTCCATATTTTCGCACTGAATATCAAAGGCACTCTTTTAGCATTTCGGCTGCATATCTCATAAACGCACTTCCGCCCGGTAGTTTGAGCCTGAGTAAGACGAAATTTAACAAAATGATCTTGAAAATGTTCACAGAGAACAGCGTGTAGGCTCCCTGGCGAATGGTTCCTATATTCTTGGTATCTGCGTTTTTCTTATTATTTTGCGTTCTTCTTTTTAATTTTGTCTTTATCTTACCTGCGCTTTTCTTTCCTTTTATTTTCATCACACTTGTGTTATTTTGAATTCGTATTTCTTTTGTTTTTGTATCGAGTCTGCCTTAGTTGTTAGTAACGTGCATGTTTCTTTTTATTTTAGTTTTTATTTGAGTTTGATTTATATAGAGCCGTTTTTCTTTTGTTTTTGTATTGAGTCTTTTATTTTATGTTTATATATTTTTTGTATATATTGAAAGAAGAAGGATTGTGTGCCAGAGGACGTTTGTGTCCTAGTTGCACTAATAAACCTAATCTAATCTAATCTAATCTAATCTCTCTCTCTCTCTGTCACTGTCACTCTCTCCGTTTTTTTCGTTTAAGGAAAATGGAGAATTAGAAATATTGGCCTCGGGCGAGCCCCGAGGGGCTGAAAAAGACAACCGAGATTTCGGGCACTTTGGTCTCCCCCAACTCCATCCCCCCAGGCTTTATTGTATCGCGGGGTGCATGGAAAATACGAGACAGGGTGTTATTGGTGAAATAGTGGCGTCCTGCAACGTGCAAACTTGCGCCGAGACGTTCGTAGGTTTTTTTCCGGCTTCGAAGAAATTTTTCTTCTTCAAAACTTTTTTTTACCGTGTATGAAGCCCGATTTTTTTTGTTGGCATTCGGGATGCAAATGTAACGTAATTTTTCGCGTATTTTTTATGAAATTATCGTGATTTTTCGTACTGAAGTTCGAAATGGAAATAGTTTCGTTATGAAATTGGTAACTCTAAAATTTTAAGAATTTTTTAGTTTAGAAGTTTGGTTTAGAATTTTCTTTCTAGAATTGTTTTTGAAAACTTGTCAAATGATTTTTCGTTTCAAATATACGTTTTATTTTTCTTTACATTTTTATTTTAGCTGTCAATTATTTGTATTGCCCACTTTTAATGTTTCTCTTTTATTCGTCGATCTTTTTTTATATATTTCCATCACTTTTCACCGTTCACAATTTCCAATTTCTGGTCTTCTTCGTTTTCAATGTTTTTTAAAACAGATTTTTCGTGTTTTTCAAGTATTTTTTTTTACGTTTCAGTGTATTCATCGCATTTATTTTTGGCATAATTTTTTTAAGTTGTTCCACCGTCGCGACGAAGTGTCCCTTTTGTTAGGAAATAAGGGCCACGCATTCGTACTTCCCGGTGTCGTCGGCTCTTTCGCGGCAACCTCGGCCCGAAATATTAGCTTACCGACCGGTTCCCGTCACGCTGAGCATCGCGCGAAGCTCATTCTCTTTACGGAACGACGACTAAACGTCAACCGGAAGCAACCATCGCTTTGCGGGTACTCGAGGCGTTCGAAAAATGAAGAAAAAAAAAGACAAAAAAATGTCTTCCATTGCTCCGAACAATCGCGAACAATTATCCATTTTCTATAATTGTTATTATTTTCTCATTGAAGAGATTGAAGACATTTAAGGGTGGAGACACGTTTAGGCGAGAAAAAAATTGTAAATTTTCATGACTTTTTTTAAGGTAAGATTTCTTTATCATTGTTTTAAACTTAGGTTATGTTTTATTGCTACTTTTGGCTGTTACGTGGTATTTTTTTTTTTTACATTAATGAAAAAAGGTCATTTTTGTGAATTTTTTCAAGGAAAACTATTTGAAATTTCGGATCGAGGTTTTAATTATCTAAAAGTATATACATTCAAAAATATGTTTAATTTTCTTTATTTAAAAATATCAAAAATATACAAGGATATTGTATGATCCTTGGAGTGTCGTAAAAAAATCTGCGTATACTGTACCCACTGGCGTTTCTTCAAAAATCATCTGGAAAAAATAAACCAAAAAGATTATTAAATTAGACACTATAATCTAGTACTTGTCATAGCCGATTTTAAAAATATCGATTTATGACAAAATGGCGGACGTGTGAACATAAATAGTGATTTTTGGGCCAAACATTAGTTATTATTTTGCCTATGAAACAAAAACACAGTCTACACAGTTGACTGTAAATGATGTAGAACGTACAACATTGTCTAGACAAATTTCAACATTGACGTAAAATCACTTCTCAATAAAAAAAAATTCTTGATATAATTCGTCGATTTATTGAACATTTCAACACTTTTAAAACTTCCATAGCCGAATTATTTTCACGGTGTTCAGATTTTCGGAGTTTTGGTCTTTCGTGTAAAATTCTTTCGGAGTTTTGATCGTTCTGATCATTCAAAGTTCGAAATTTCAACCCAACTTACAAGACCATTTTCGAAAATTAATAAAAATGAAAAATACCACGTAACAGCCTAAAGTGGCAATGAAACATATTCTAAGTCTCAAAAATAATAAACAAAAATTTTCTAAAAAAAAAAAATCACGAAAATCAGCAAATTTTTTTCTCGCCTACACTTATCCGTAGGCGTGCCCCTTAATGGCACCCTATCTATGCATTCTTCAAGGATGTGCCACGTGAAAACTTTCTTGCGATCCACGTGACAGGATGTCATAAAGCCGCAAGCCCGTCAAAGGCTGTACGCGTGGACTTAGGAAATCAATAATAATAATGACGAGACGACAAAGCTCCGCTTTGTCAATCCTCACGATATTATTCCATCCACGTCGGTACGAGCCCAGCTGTCGATATCAAAAGGATTCGACGCGATGTATTGAGGGGAAAAAAGGGATGAATTTTTTTTTCTTTTTTTTTCCGTTGAAAAAAATGTATATCAATCTGGAAGTACAATTCGTCCTCTTATACTCGTGTTTTACACGCGCGATCTTATATGCCGGTGAGCATATTCACTGAATGCAATGCTGCCGTGATTATAAAGGGATTAAAAAATAATGGAAAAAATAATAGTAATAATAATCATGACAATTATAGTAACAATAATAAAGATGCACTATACTTTGTCATGTATTAAATGTTAATACATGAGTAAGTTTTAATTAAGTAAGTATTAAAAGAAAATTAATGAGTAATATTAATACATTAATATTATTATACATTATTATTATTATATATATACATTAATATTAATATTACATATTATACATTATACATATTATATTATATTATATTATATTGTATATTATATAATATAATATAATACATATAATATATAATATGTAATATTAATATTAATGTATTAATATTACTCATTAATTTTCTTTTAATACTTACTTAATTAAAACTTACTCATGTATTAACATTTAATACATGAGAAAGTTTTAATTAAGTAAGTATTAAAAGAAAATTAATGAGTAATATTAATACATTAATATTATTATACATTATTATATATATATATATATATATATATATATATACATTAATATTAATATTACATATTATATATTATATATATTATATTATATTATATTATATTGTATATTATATAATATAATATTATTTATATACATACATTAATAACATTAGTACATATTATTACATGAGTATTAACTTATGTATTAAATGTTAAATAATTTCGTTTTATTACACATCGTAAAACTAAAAGTTTTATTACACTCGATACTTGATCGGAGCAGTATTTTTCGAGATAAATCCAGTGTAAGATTAAAATGGGTCACCCAGTATATATACGCTGTGTCCTGTTATGAATGGATAATCCTGCAACTGTCGATATGTATATGTGTGCGTGTGTGGTAGGGTGGCACAAATTTCAGCTCTATTTTTTTCCTTTTTCTCACCATCCAATTATCGTCTTCATAGAAAAAAAATTTAATCGATTTTTTTTCTTCTATTTTATCCACCACTCACCCATGAATTTTACGCTTTATAATTTCAAAATTAACCTTCCGAAAGCTCTAGCTTGCCAATGAATATTTAGTGGTCGCTCAAGAGCTTCGAAATTTTCAATTTTTGCCAATATTTTTGTCACTCTTCTGACTCATAAATTTTACGCGTTGCAAGATTTTCAAAGCAATTAATCCTTTTTTCTTTAGAAACAGATTTTTCAAATTTACCTCACACTTCTAACCTAATAACGATAATCTTTGTTCTCATAAAATAATTTTTCAAAGCTCTTGTCCGCGAACAAAATTATAGGTCGTTTTATTCGTAAATCTGAAATGGCAGCTGTTTTTCGCGCATCGTAACGCGTCCCACAGTTTATCTCGTTAGTCAAACTGCGGACCAATCGTAGCTGTACTCTGTGTCGAGCGATGCGATAATACAATAATACGTAATAATACATAACACATGTCGTCTACTTGGTGTTTGTTACAAATTATTATAATAAATTATTCAAAAAATGTAATACTTGGCTGTTTATTTTGTTTTTCATGCTACAAGGAATTATTGTGCATGAGAGATTTATTTTTTGGTGGAAATTGTCAATTTCGAATACCTTGAGCGACCACTAAATATTCATGGATCAGCTAGAGTTTTCGCGAAGTTAATTTGAGAATTATAAAGCGTAAAATTTATGGGTGAGAAGTGAACGGAAAAAAAAACATCGATTTTTTAACGAAAATTTGAATTTTTGAGGCTTGGGCGACCCCAAAACAGTTTTTGGGGTCTTGGGCGACCCCAAAACAGTTTTTGGAGGCTTGGGCGACCCCAAAACAGTTTTTGACCGCAATTTTTGACCGCAACTTTGGCGACAATTTTTTTTCTTCCAAACAGATAATTGCATGGTAAAAAAAATGAAAGAAATCGAGTTCAAATTTGTGCCACCCTAATATATATATATGAAGTTTGTGAAGTTTTTGTCTCATCTATTTTGAGTACGTGACATTTTTTTCAGATTTTTATCGGCTCGTTAATTCGGCTCACTCGGAAATAAGATTTTACACGTGATAAAATTTCAAATGCTCGTATCGTAGTGATCTTCTCGTCGTACGAAAAATGTCCTCTACAAAAAAAGATGCGTTTTTATATGAACTATTTTGGAAAAAAAAGCTCAACATTTTCCAAGTACTACAGCACTAAAAAAAAGAAAAAATTTCCATTTTTTGATTTTTTAACCCCAATAACTAGGTTGATCCTGCTGAAATTTGCACTGAATTTTCTTTCATTAGTGTAAAACAAAATGTGTAAGTTTCATTCTGGGCTGAGCTTGCGTTCAGTTAATATCGTCGTCTTAAATTTAATGGGAAATTGTTTTTGTTGAATAACTCGGCGATTTACAATTTTTAAGTAAAAATGGTAATGACTAAACTTGTAGGAAATCGAGTGCTTTACAACTTTGGTCATTACAGTTTTTTCTCTACCATCGATATTTTTCGAATTAAACCGTAAAAAAGTGGCTATAGCATTATCTCGTTTATTTTTAACTTTAGGGCATAAACGAGCATGAACAAAATCGTAGAAAATAAAATTTTGGACAATTTTCGTTCCTACCTTTTTCCCCTAGAATCAATATTTAAGGTCGTATGTATATAGATACATATCCGCACCAGATACGTAGCGCCTGAAACCATTAAACTTTTGGCCAGAACTTATTTTATTGTCAGCAAGAGTTTCGGAGCATCTCGAGTTTGTCGATTCACCGGGGACACCCGATATACAGTATCTCACCGACTACAATGATACAATATCGCAGTGGTAAATACGTTGCGTGCTGGCGACGAATGCAACGAGCCCTCGGGGAATGAAGAAATATAGAGAGAACGGAAACGCGTTTATAACCCGTATTCTCGTACCTCTGGACCGTAACCTTCTTCTCGCGATATTATATCTTCATCGTCTCCGCCCCCACCTCCCCGCCAGCCCTCACATCCGCCCTGTCGTTTCAGTATGAAAATATCATCCGAGAACGAGGCGCCGGCAATGGACGTACAAAAAGAGAGGAAGAGAAAAAAAAATTACGCGACGAAAAAAAAACCGTCCGTCCACATACGTATTTTTTTCACTGCCGCGACCGTCGCCTCGATGCTCGTCGACTCCGAGGCTTCGAATAATCGAACATGCAAATTTGGAAATGAGAAAATTTGAATGCAGAAGGGCAGAAAGAATAGAAAAATTTGGAAGGATATTTTTTTATTTTTGGAGTTAAACAAAAATATACATATTGAAAATTGGAGAAGTGGAATTGGAAAAAAACAAACTTCGTAATTTGTAGGGAAATTTTGAAAAAGATACTGAATCAGCGAGATCAAATTGAGAAAAAGATAGCGGGGGATGCCAAAATTAGGGGGAAAAAAATGTGTAAATAAAAAAAAACACCAACCAAGGGGTGTCTGTCTACGTGCGGATTTTTTCACTGCCGCGATCTTCGTCTCGATACTCGTCGACTCCGAGGCTTCGAATAATCGAACATGCAAATTTGGGAATGAGAAAATCAGAATTCGCAAGGGTAGAGAAAATAAAAAATTTGGAAGGGGAAAATATCATTTTATTTTTGTAGTTTTCGAATATATATATATATATATATATATATATATATATATATATATATATATATATATTATTAAGGCGGGAAATCAGTTTTGGAGTACGTTTTTTAGTGATTTCCATGACTTTATTTTACGAGGAATGAATTAATACAATTTATTCAAATTTTGGGAATATTTTATACATATTTTCAAACAAATATTTTAATTTTTTTCGAAACATTTCCTCTGAATTTATGGAACATATAACCAGCCACCCATCGAAGGTCGCCATCAAACTTTGCTGTTTGCGTACACTCTGGAGGCCACAGTTTTCATCCAAATCCAATGGGATTTAAACATTAGTTCAAGAACATGTTTTCCTTCTATATGAACCTAACTCTGACCGAAAAACTTGAAAATGGCATTTTTGAGAGGTGTTCAAACCAAAGGGTATATTTTTCTCCATTATTTTCTAACCTTTTTTGCAACACCAAAGTAGGTTACAAAATAATGGCTGGAAAAATATGAAATATACTCGTGGCTGTAATACATAACATAATCTACAATGGCTGTAAAAAAATTAAATATAAAATATATAAAATAAAAAACATAAATAAAACAACACTGTAAACAATGAAATTACCGCAAATTTAGGTTCATATAGAGCGTAATTATATAAATAAACTAACTATCACTTTATAAAATTTTAGGTTAAAACTTTTTGAGCTAGAGTCCACACAGATTGAAAAAAAATACCGAAAACAAAAAATTCAAGGCCGTAATGAATTATTTATACTGCTTTGGGAACATATTCTTGAATAGTTCTACAAACAATTTATGAAATTAAAAAAAATCGATTTTTTGAGTCATCTACACGGGTTTTCCACCTTACCCCTTTGCACTCGAGGGCTTTTTTGCTCGGATAGAAAGTGACAAGCGAGATTCCCCTTTCGGGTGCAAAGGGTTAAAAACTGCACAGGTAAAATTGGAAAAAAAGAAACATTGTAATTTTGACGAGAATTTTGAAAAAAGTTATCGAGATAAACTTAAGGAAAAGACAACGAGGGAAGCCAAAATAAACGAAAAGAAAATGTGTAACTAAAAAAACAAATGCAACGAATGCGTGTCCGTCCACGTGCGGAGTTTTTCCACTGCCGCGATCGTCGCCTCGATGCTCGTAGACCCCGAGGCTTCGATCGATCGAACATGTAAATTTGAAAATGGGAAAATTACAATTTACAAGGGTAGGGAAAATATAAAATTTGAAAAACAAAATTAGACTTTTATTTTTACAGTTTTAGAAAAAAAATATATATATATATATTTAAAACTGGACAGGTAAAATTGAAGAAAAAAAACGTAATTTGTATGAGAATTTTGAAAAAAAAAAATTAGCGAGATAACATTGAGGAAAATATAAGTGGGAAGACCGAAATAAGCGAAAAAAAAAGTCTAAATAAAAAAAGGAATCCAACCAACGTGTGTCCGCCCACATACAGATCCTTCCACTGTTTCGATTCTCATCGATTCCTTGTCTTTTTCGTACGAAGGCCCCGGTCGAATAATCGAAATCAAAAACTCAAAATTACAGTGGGAAAGGGATAAACTTTGAAAATTAAAATATCGAATCATATTTACTCAATTTTGAAGACAATTACGAAATTTGAAAAATGAAGGTGAGAACAAAAAAGTGGAAATAAAAAAAATGTTAATCCAATACGTAAATTGTAGCAAATGTTTTTCGTCAATCGTAAAAACAATAATAATCGTAATAATGTGGAAAAAAATTAAAAATCATGAATGAAAAAATCAAAATTGAAAAAAGTGATTTGAGGAGACCTTAGGATCCGAACTTCAGCTGCGAACTTGTTCTTTTGTCTGGCGCCATTATGCGAGTTAGGAAGTTCACTTTTAGTACGTCGGATGCACCGCGAGCTCGTTATGTAAGTCTTCGGTTTAATGAAATCTACATATATATATATACACATACATACATACATACAAACATACTTATATACATACACATATATATATATATATTGCTTAACATTTTTCAAAACAAAGGGTCGACTTTGGGGACAGGACTAGCTTCGAAGTCCTCAAAATCACTTTTTCCCATATATATCCAATATTGATTTTGTTTGATACGAAGTAGTAACTGATGGCTCCCTACCGCCACAATATTGGCGTAGCGTTCGTACTCTATTATTTTTAATTAGCGAGCGTGGCAGCCTTCCAGAATTTTTTCACATTTTCAAAGAGTTTCATCAATGCGAAAAAGTTGCGCAGATTTTCCGGAAAAAGTGAAAAATACGCGGCGAATGAAGAGAAAGAAAATTGCCGTATTTTACAAACAAATAAAGAGAAAAAACGAGAGCCGATATTTTTTTTTCTCCAAGCAGGTGAGAATTGTACGATTTTTCGCAGCTGAGAAAAAATAGAGAAAGAAAGAGAGGCAGAGAAGGACGGTGAGAAAAAAAAATTTTGCAGCCTAAAAATAATTATTTTTTAGTTTCTTATCGTCAAGTCCCGTAAGAATTTGTTTGTGTAATTTTAGTTATAGGAATAAG
This sequence comes from Ophion obscuratus, assembly GCA_964007375.1. Classification (NCBI taxonomy): domain Eukaryota; kingdom Metazoa; phylum Arthropoda; class Insecta; order Hymenoptera; family Ichneumonidae; genus Ophion; species Ophion obscuratus. The sequence goes on along the minus strand of OZ023324.1, from coordinate 25,344,336 downwards.
TAGTTTTTCTCTCTTTATTAAGTAACCCATATGAGCAATAAAGGGAGTAAAAAAACGAGAGCCCATGTATTTTTTCTCCAAGCAGGTGAGAATTGTACGATTTTTCGCAGCTGAGAAAAAATAGAGAAAGAAAGGGAGGCAGAGAACGACGGTGAGAAAAAAAATTTGAAGTCACGAAGTAATTTTTTCAAAGTTTCTTATTGGCAGATCCCATAAGATTTTTATTTTTATTTTAGTTATCGCAATAAGTTATTCAAATTACCCAATAATCAATTACTTAGTAATTTACTACTAACAAAATAATAAGTCACTCAAAATTACTTTGAGCCTTCGAAGTAATTTTTTTTTAAGTTCTTTTATTGTTAAGTCCGATGAGGAAAAAAATTCCTTGCAGTTTCGAAGTATTTATTTTGTTTTTTTTTATGACTTCGGTAAGATTCTTCAGTAACGATTGTCTACCGATTTGAGACTGGAAAATGGGTTGCTGATTTTTTGACGAAAAAAAAGCTTTTTTTTCGTGGCTATTTTTCTGGAAATCGAGCCAACAAATGGAAAGATTTTGCATTACCATTGGAGCGATATTTTCAACGCCCTCTTTCTTTTTCTACCCCCACCACGCTCTACGCTAATCGTTATTTCATTTTATTTCTTCGTCCCTTCTCTATTTATTTTCGTCGTCATCGAAAGGGACGATTGCACGTCGTAAAGCTCCCACTTGCCTTTATCACTGCTTTTTTTCTTCCACGTTTTTTTTTTCTCCTTTTTTTCGGTTTTAAATACCTCTTGGTCGGTCCCAAGGGTCTCGTAGAATTTCAGGGCGAGAATAAAATGTCCCGGGGACAAAGAAAAACGCCAACAAGCTTTACGACGTTACTTTTATTTATTTTTTTCTTATTGTTTATTTAACGTTTTTTCGCTACCCCCTCTCTCTCTCTCTCTCACTCTTTTTCTCTCGTCCACTCTTTACTTCATTTCTGGGTCGAAGAAAATTTTCGACGTGCTCTTATTCGTCGTCCATTCTTTATGGCCCACGATCCTGTCGCTCCTTTCGTAAAGTTTTACTCCTTTTCTATTTTGTTTTTTTTTATTTTCTATTTTTAGTGCCCATCCACGTGCCGAAACAAGTGGGAAAAAAACATTAAGTTGCACACGAGAGTTTGATACCGAACGATTTATTTCGTTGGAATACTCGCATATATCGTTAGAATTAATTACAATCGATCTTTGTACTCATTTTTGGTGCACCGATAAAAAAACGAATAATAATCATTTATTTATTGAGAAAGTTATTCGTTGAGGAAATCAATATTGGGAAAAAACAGGCACAATAATACAATATTTCACAATTATTATTATTATTATTATCAGAACAGTCTATGAGAATAGTAATGATGCTGAGATCAAAGTTATGGTAATAATAATGTGAAGAAGAAAAAGGAGAAGTCGAACAACAACACCAGCAAAAATAATAAAGATGATGAAAATAATCATCCAGATAATATAATAATAATTAAAAAAATAATAATAAAGATAAGATGATGAAAATAATAATAATAATAATTATTATTATTATTGACCCAACTTTTGAAGAGTGGATCCATTTTTTTTAGTTCTCTCTCCTCTTCTCTCCCCCTCGATTTTTCTCTCCCCCCGCTCCCCATCCTATTGGAAAAAATTGGAAAGTATGACAGATCTTCGTATTATTTCTTATTCGAGAAGATATCCACGGAATAAAAAATCCACCGCGCTCGAATCGTTCCTTCGGGATAGAGATCGAAGAAGCAGCGAAATATGGGAAGCCAGGTGGCACCTCAATGCTCAATGTGCCGACCGCTATGTCACGAGAGCGCGGAACACATCCTTTGCCTTTTTTCAGGTCCCGCGAACATTTTTTTTACTTCAACGTCGAAGGGTACTTGACAAATTCGAGCATTAATTTTGCTGCTCTTCGATACGAAGTATTATTCATTCAGAAAAAGGACGAAAAAAAAGACGTTCGCATTTGAGGAAATTTCCTTTTTCGTTAAATCAACATTGCATACGTGAAAATATTTACAACATTATTGACAACAACAATATCAATGATGACAACAATGGGTAGAAAGAGTAAAAATTCATTATTGTCATCATCATGATTATCATAAATTACCAATGATATTATTTATTTTAATAAATAATAACAATAACAATGATAAATTAGTATTATTATTATTATCTCTAATTAATAGAGAAATAATTGGAATAACACCCAAAATGAATAATATTAAACAGAGTTGCAAATAATACATTACTTTTTGTAATGCATTAGCGGTTTCATTACTCATTACATTACATTTTGTAATGCAAACAATTCCCATTACTCATTACATTGAATTTTGTAATGTAAACAACTTCCATTACTCATTACATTGGAATTTGTAATGGAAAAAATTTCCATTCCACATTACATTACATTTTGTAATGCAAAAAAATTCCATGACCCATTACATTGTAATGGGTAATGGAATTTTACATTACAAAATTTATATTTTGTAATTTACATTTACATTGCAATGGGTAATGGAATTTTTACATTACAAAATTTACATTTTGTAATGTAAAAAAATGGAATTATTTACATTATAAAATGTAATGTAATGTGTAATGGAAATTTTTCACATTACAAATTCCTATGCAATGAGTAATGGAATTTTTTTACATTACAAAATATAATTTAATGACGAATGGACATTTTTACATAACAAAACCCAATGTAATGACTAACGGAAATTGTTTACATTACAAAATATAATGTAATGAATAATGGAATTTTTTTACATTACTGAATATAATGTAATGGGTAATGAAATATTTTTTTCACTACCCATTAAAAAAGTAATGACTAATGCATTACTTTTTCATTACAAATTTCGCAACCCTGGCATTAAGACCTGGCCTGGCGTTTTTGGGATTTTTTTTTGGTGAAAATACTCATAACGTTCCTCTCATGAGATTTTTTTGAAAATACTCATAACATGCCTTTTATGAGATCTTTCCTTTAAAAAAAAATCATGAAAATCAGCAAATTTTGATCTCCCCTCTTAAAGTTGAAAAACCATTTTCCTTCGGACCGTATTATTCGTGCTACGTTTTGAGATGTTTATACCTTCGGATGGTTGGGAAACAAGGATTTTTTGGGATTTTTTTTTGTGAAAATACTCATAACGTTCCTTTTATGAGATTTTTTTGTAAATACCCATAATATTCCTTTTATGAGATCTTTCCTTTTAAAAAAATCATGAAAATCAGCAAATTTTGATCTCCCCCCTTAAAGTTTAAAAACCATTTTTCTTCAGACCTCTTCGTGCTACGTTTTGAGATGTTTATACATTATTCAAGCCAATAAAAAACGACAATTTTTTTTCATCAAAGATATGGGCCTCAATAATCGGCACACATAATTTTTTTTATCTACAAAAAAGGAAAAAGCAATTCACCAAATTAGCGACCCTTTTTCAACGAGCGACTTCTTTTTTTACTCGACGCGAAAATTCCTCTTTTCCCGCTCGAATTTAAAGAAAACTCTCGATCCAATTGGAACGAGAATTAGAGAGTAAAAAAAAATGGAAGTAGAAAAGGCAAGCGATGGAAAGACGATTTTTATCCAGCCTAGGCTCGAAGATAAGGCTTGGTAAAAGTTTTCCACTAACCTCGATCCCTAGCCTCGTCGGCCCACGTCGACAACTCGACGAGTTCTCGAGGTCGAGATGGTCCGATCGCGAATTCAAATTGGCCGTGTCGAACTTTTCACAAAGTTCAGATCTTCGGTGTTTTGGCCTCGAGGTACAAAATCGATCTATACATGTATACAGGGTGTCCTGTTACGAATGGATAATCCTGCAATTGTCGATGGGTCAGTTATTGAAATTTCAGTTTCATAAAAGTCCTCGTCGTGCTTAGGATAACTCATGATAGCTTTATCTGAAATTAAGGGGGAACATACCTTTGTTTGGGCAAAATCAAGGGTCATTTTCGACAATTTATTTAAGAAAAACAAAACAATATTTCTAAATGCGGTTTTTTATACATGTTAGTACAAGTCTTAAAGTAAAAAAAATGTTTTTTTAAAATTATTTTGAAACAAAATGGCGGCGCAGTAGTCGATGAAAGGAAACTCCTTTTTTCATAGTCCTCTACGGGCGTATTCGCGCGGGTTATAATTTTTAAGCTAGAACAAAAAACGAAAAATATTTCGAAAGTAGATATAAAAAACTAGTCCAGTATGTAGGGGGTTTTCAAAATACTGATTTGAAAAAAAATGGCGTTGATAGGAAAAAAAATGGTGAAAAAATCTGTCAAATATTTATCATAAAATTTTTAAATTTCAACTCATCGAAAAAATTCTACGTATTGATCTAGAAAATGTTGTCAAGAAGCTAAAGTTAAAATTTAAAGTCAATCGACTGAAAACTCGAGACGCGACGCATACAGCCGTGTCTAAAAACATAGTTTCGAGAAAAACGCGTTTTTCTCGAAATGGATATTTCGAGTTTACCTTTAAGGGGTTAGGTCACTCTAGGGGCCGAAAAAATAGGCTTTTTGGGGATTTTTTTATTTTCAGAAAAACTACAATATAAATCGAGATTCCAAAAAGGGTGTTTATCATACATATCATTGACTGTATACAATCATTTTTTTGAAGCGATTAATTTCAAAATGGCGGCTGTGCAGCGTTTTTGCGATGACGTCTCCGTTTTTCCAGGACTGTAATTTTCCCTGTAATTTTTAAATTATATTCCCTGTAATTTTTATTACTTAATTTTATTACGTAATTTATTTAATTATTAAATAATAATTTAATAATTTTATTACGTAATTTTTATTATAATATTATTCCCTGTAATTTTTAAATTATAACGAGCCAATGATTTTTTTTCGATTATATATAATAACTGCTATAGAAATACGTAGAATTTTTTCGATTTATTGATTTTTGTCCAAACGGCGCGCTTCTAAAGTGGAAAATCAAAAACTTGCCTAAAAAATCGTCAGATAATTGTTAATAACAAATTAACTATGCAGTATTTAAAAAAACCTACGTACTTCCATAAAAAATGTATTTTTCAAGATATATTCAACATTTCAAGTGAATCGGTTGAAAATTGTCTGAGTTATGTTTCCGGCCTACTTAAAAAATGCAGTTTTGAGATAAACGCTGCACGGCCGCCATTTTGAAATTAATCGCTTCAAAAAAATTATTGTATGCAGTCACCGATATGTATGATAAACACGATTTTTGTAATCTCGATTTAATTTGTAGTTTTTCTGGAAAAAAAATCCTATTTTTCGACCTCCAGAGTGGCCTAAGGCCTTAATCGGCGACGCCTGGACCATACAATTGTCCTTCTAATTCAACGTTCTCTTGCTCTTCTTCTTTTCTGGAAGATGCAGGAGAAAAATGCAAGAAAAATTGACAAAGGTATATTCCCCCTTAAAAAACCCAATTTTTTATATAGTATAGCTCGCGATTGAACGAAGGAAATTGAAATGTGAATTTTTCGCGGACTTGTATGCAAAATTGATCCTTTTTTCTTTAGAAACAAATTATTCAAATTTACCCCACATTTCTAGCCCGATAAAACGACCCGTAATGTTGTTTACGTACAAGAGCTTTGAAGAATTATTTTGTGAAAACAAATATTACAATCATTGGGTTAGAAGTGTGAGGTAAATTTGGAAAATTTATTTTTAAAGCGAAAAGGATTAAATGTTTTGAAAATTTTACAGTGTCAAATTTATGAGTGAGGAGAGTAAAAAAAATTGCGAAAATTGGAAATTTCGAAGATCCCCAGCGACCACTAAATATTCATTAGCCGGCTATCGCTTTCACGAGGTTAATTAAAAAATAATAAAGCGTAAAATGCATGGGTAAGAAGTGGACGAAAAAAAATCGAATTTATGAAAATTTGAATTTTTGAAAGGCTTGAGCGACCTGTAAATATTTTTTGACCGCTCACAGCTTCCGCGACAATTTTTTTTTTTTCAAAGAAGATAATTGGATGGGGATAAAAAGGAAAAAAATTGAGCTCAAATTTGTGCCACGCTTACAACAGTATTTTTTTTTATCCGGGTAAAAAAAATTATCATTTGTTGAAATGGCATGCGAAAAACCAAAAGCAGATTACTTTCATCTAAAAAAGTGTGGGACTTTTGCTAAACTGAAATTCCAGAATATCGTAGGACATGATCTGACATATGGACAGTTGCAGGATTATCCATTCATAACAGGACACCCTGTATAGGGAGCTACACAATATCGTCGATGCGAAAGAGTAAATACACAACTACAGCTAATACTCGTGAATCCGCAAAAAAAAAAGCAGAAAAAAGTTGTCCCCTTTGATCCGCACACGATCGAACCGAACGTGCTCTCGTTCTCGTAGTTCCTCGAGTTCTTTTAGGAGCAGCAAACACAAGAGGATAATGAAAGCTGCAAAAACTCGTTCACGTGATTCGTGATAACAATTCTTACTATTACCATTATTATTATCGATATTATCTTCGTTATTATTATTTTCTAGTTGACTTATGTAAATTTACATAAATATTATATAAATTCTTGTCAGTATAAAATAGTTCGATATGCTATACAGCATTATATGTTGTGTCATTTTTAAAATTTATTCAATTTGTTGTATTATTATTCTTAAATTATTTATGATTTTTCAGTATTATTCATATTAGATTTTTAAATATTATTATCATTATTAAGGCGTTGCCCCCACTTGTAGCGCAAAAAAAGGCCTTTTTCGTGAATTTTTTTAAAGAAAACTACAAAACTTTTTCAATCGATCGATATAACATCTTGAAGAACACATCTCGAAGAACTTTCAGTAATTTTTTTATTGAAAAATATTACATTGTTTAGTGGCAAATGGCCGTCAATGAAATAATGTTTTTATATACACGGTTTGCGGTGACCAACATTGCGGCGAAGTGGATCATCTGAAAAAAAAAATGCGGATGGATTTAGTCAAATATAAGTATAAACTAGTCTTTAATCGAAGGATTTTAAAAAATATTCATTTTTCACAAAATGGCGGACAGTCAAAGTTAATGGTTCGATTTGAACGAAAAAAATCGAACGATTAAAGACTACATTTTTATGTATTAAATAAGCCTGCAAAATTTCAAGAAGATCGGTTCATTAGTGTTCGAGTAATCTTGGTCACCGAATTCAGAAATGCCATTTTAAGAAAAACGCGTTTAAGGGGGGATTATCTTTTTTTTCGCAAAATTTACCGCTTTTTGGGAATTTTTTTGTGAAGAAAGTATACAATGGAAAACTTGTGAAACTTGGCATATAGTTTTATTGATCTGTTTACTACATACAAAAAAGTTTTTAAACAATTTCATCAAAAAATCCGCCTCCCACCCCCCTCGACGCGCGATGGTCCTTTTTTGATGGTGTGCACGATTACAGCCTTCACGTTCATCCTACAACAAAAACCCAAAAAGCATTTTACTTTAGACACATATAGCTATCGTTCGATGAAGGGAAAAAAAAATTGACGATTTGGTGACGTTTTGAACTTGAAGTATCGATTTTTCGAAAAAAATTGATCGATTTTTTGTTATAAATAAAAAACTATTAAACGTATTGCTTTTTTGCTTCATCAAACGATAAAAGGAAGTCAGCTGAGCATTCTGTCCAAATTTGAAGGCAATCGGTTGAATAGTTTTTGAGAAATCGTGCACACCATCAAAAAAGGACCATCGCGCGTCGAGGGGGGTGGGAGGCGGATTTTTTGATGAAATTGTTTAAAAATTTTTTTGTATGTAGTAAACAGATCAATAAAACGATATGCCAAGTTTCACAAGTTTTCCGTTGTATACTTTCTTCACAAAAAAATTCCCAAAAAGCGGTAAATTTTGCGAAAAAAAAAGACAATCCCCCCTTAAAGTTTCAATTAGCCGGTCGTTTACACAACGGATTCTTCTCTTTCAACGCTCATATCTCAGTGAATTTTGTTCGGATCGACTTGAAATGTTCAGGACATATTCTCAGATACTTATACTTCAAAAAAATACAATAAAAAAAAATCGATTTTTTTCAAAATCGCAAGTGGGGGTAACCCCTTAATATTAGTTTTATTGAATGCTATTATTATTATTATTATTATTATTATTATTATTATTACGTTATTGTTATAAACAGTCCCTGTAATAATGATGATGATGATAATGATGATGATAATGATAATAAACGTAAAAACTCATGAGGGTATACTTTGGAACTCAGGACGTAAATTAGACCTCAATAACATAAAAAATAAAAATAATATAATTATTATTATAATTCTTTTCAATAAAGACAAAAATGATAATAATAGTCCCAATAAAATCTATCTCTATCATCAATCTTATATTTAATTTTTTTTTCACATTATTATTATTTACATTTTTATTTTTACATAAACAATATTATTGTCGTTATTGAATATTACAATTATTATCATTATCACAATTGTTGCAGAGACTGATAAGCATCGGCTTCCGTAATAATGATAGTGATAAAATCTAGTACAATAATAAACATATTTATCGCCATAAAAATTCGTCCAATGAATATGGGTGCACCATCCACGATGATACTTCGATGATTCGCACGTATAGATCGGCGATAAAAAAAAAAGATCGTGCGAAACGTTGCGCGACAATTTAATTGCCAATAAAGTGTACGAGGAGAAACGCGAACGTGTGAAGAGCCGAGCGAGAAATACGTGTGCCGAAAACGCTTTGACGACGATGTAAAGCAAAAAGGAGATAGGAAAAATAGAGGAATATAAAAAATTGCGGGGCATACGACGATCTATCAGCGTCGCGAATAAATCATGGAATGGGCGAGCGAATGAAGTCATTAGTCATCATTTGTCCGCGAATTTTCGATAAAGATCGCACTTCGCTTTTTTTCACATTCCATTACTAAGGAGGGCAATAACCCCAATTGACAATCAGAAAAATTAATTCACGATATAAAAAAAATTTATATCGTCGACGAATAAATCGTCCATAAAACATTTGTATTTGAATTTTTATTTGTTCCTGTTTTTTTTTAATCGATTGATAAACATATATTATTGATGTTGTAGAATTATTTATTTATCACCAAATTATCATTGTACACGGCAATTATTTTTACTGTTATTAACATTATAGTTATCGTTGTGTTATTAAAATTTTAGAATGTGAAAAATAAAAACAATTTTGAAGCAAAAGAATTTTTTTTTCAAAAAATCTTTGATACGAGAGCTCAGTGATGAGAAAGGAACAAGAGTGTATAATTGTTAGAGAGAAATAAGACGTTTCGAATATAAGTATATCGTTGGAAGGCCTTAACGAGAAACTTAGCGATGAGGAACGACGAAAGATGAAGAAATAATTAAAAGTTGCACCGGGTGTCCCATTTCAATCTTACACCTGTTTTATCTCGAAAAATACCGCTCCGATTCAGTATCCAGTATGATAAAACTTTTACGGTTCAAAGGGGAGTGTTGGAAAAAATGTTTTTTGGTCCAACATTCGAAATGACGATGCTAAGATGGCCGACATATTTTTAAAAAACGGGATCATGAATATTTCTTTTCACTAAAACATTTATCAGTGGTAAATATCTCTATCTCACTACCAAATGTTTGGTAGTGATCCGAGATATTTAGATTTGTATTTCATTTTAATAGGTGACCTTGAATGACCTTGAACGACTTTGACCCCCTGATGTTTTTTTATGCGGCTTGAGGTGTTCCACGAAATGGTTGAAAAAAAATGTACCATTCCATTGAAGAAAGTAGAGTTGACCTTGACGTAGCTTCAACGCCTCCACCGATAAAAAAAATAGGGTGGTCCAGTATGACGGCCTTCTCGAACACTGAAACTTTTGTCTGAAACATTTTTGGATATAATCAATAGTTTGAGTGCTATTGCTCTGTAACACTTTACGTGCCTCACCCTGTATATAAGATTTATGTAGATATCTACACATATATCTCTATATATTATAATTGTATGATTATTATAGATTATGGATTATATAATGTTTCTATTATGTCGTCCGCAAAGGGATGCTTGTACCAAACAAATATATATATATATATATATATATATATATATATATATATATATATATATATATATATATATAAGGGTGGCCCTTGATAGGAGTCAAAAAAAAAATTGATCGCGCCGCCCTCCAAGACGGTTCCAGATAATAAAAAAAAATCTATGCGAAGCTCCAGCTATGTCCGTTAAGAGTAAGGCGTGCCTGTAAGCATGAACTTAAATTTAAATATCAATTTTTCTTCATGATTGGAGAAATTTCGATTTTTTAAATCTAGTTTATTTGTCAATTTTTTTTTTACTTTTCGAAGCTATTGTATATTGGTATTCAATATACAGATCAAACAATAAGGTCCTCCATACTAGATTTGACGAGCGTTCAGTTTTACCATCCTATTATTTTGGATCAATAGTTCGATTTAGCTGCTGTCGAACGCTTTTAATCACATCAAAATCAAACTTTAAATTTGTATCTTGTCAGAAAAATCTATTAAGTACGAAGGATATAAATTCACGATAAAACCATTCACATCGAACTTCCGGATTGGCCAGAATTGTTTTTTTTTCTTTTCATTTTGTTATAAATATTCCTTGCGTGCTGAGATACAAACATATTAATATTTCACTGAGATCAGACTTCCAGTGCTGTGGATAAAAAATGTATTTGAAAATTACTTTCGCAAAAATGCATATGAATATTTTAAACTTGGCAGGATTTTAAACTTGGCGAGCTTGTTCGTTTTATTGAAAACAAAAAAAAATATTTATTCGCACAAGTCATCCAATTGGTCGGAAAAGACATAATATTCAAAAAATGTACACATAAGATATCGATAATAGTTCGTTCAGTACGAATTTATTTATTTAAACCTCATAAATATCGTGGTGAAAAATTGACAAATAAAGTAGATTTAAAAAACCGAAATTTCTCCGATCATGAAGAAAAATTGATATTTAAATTTAAGTTCATGCTTACAAGCACCCCTTCCTCTTAACGGACATAGCTGGGGCTTCGCGTAGATTTTTTAAAAATTATTTCGAACTGTTTTTGAGGGCGGCGCGATCAATTTTTTTTTTTTACCCATATCAAGGGCCACTCTCTTATATATATATATATATATATATATATATATATATATGCTATGATATTATATATTTCTTCCTTGAAAAAAACCATTCCTTTAGAGAAGACAAAGGCAACCCTTTTACCATAACTACCGGAATACGACTTTCATCATTAACCTAAGCGAATCCAATTCAACCGTGAGGGTAGAGACGTTGATCATATTCACATACAGCCACACACCCTCACCCACGCGCATTTATATATATATATATATATATATATATATATATATATATATATATATATATATATATAGAAGACGAACCCTGCTAACGGACTATATGTATATACCGGGTGTCCCATTTTAATCTCACACCTGATTTATCTTGAATAATACTGCTCCGATTAAGTATTGAGTATAATAAAACTAACAAGGTTCTAAGGGGGTTGAAAAAAATGTTTTTTGGTCCAAAATTCAAAACAGCGACGTTATCATGGCCGACATATTTTTTTTAAAGGGGATCATGCATTTTTTTCACCAAACAATTTCTCAGTCCGAAGTTGACAACTTTCGTAGGACAAGTTGCTACTTTTGGCCTGAAAAATTGTTCGGTGAAAAAAAATGCATGATCCCATTTAATCGGTCGGCCAACTTAACATCACGATTTTGAATGTTGGTCCAATTTATTTTTATCGACCCCCTTTGAATTGTAAAAGTTTTATCATGCTCAATACTTGATCGGAGCGGTGCTTTTCGAGATAAATCAGGTTTAAGATTAAAATGGGACACCCGGTATATGTATACAGGGTGTCCCTCTTGTCTCGGCCAACCGAAATAACTCGGTAATTATCGACGCCACAAAAAAATGTTCCGGACAAAAGTTGTACGGTGTGAAGGTGGCCGTCAAACGCGGACATTTTTTTTTTTATTTCGGTGGCCGTGCTGACGCACAGTGAAGGTCACCTTCACTTTTTTTAAATGGAATGGTACATTTTTTTCAACCATCTTGTGGAGCACCTCAAGCCGCATAAAAAACATTCAGGGGTCAAAGTCATTCAAGGTCATTCAAGGTCACTTATTAAAATGAAATACAGATCTAAACATCTCGGATCACTACCAAATATTTGATAGTGACCCGACATATTTATATTTGTATAATCGATACTGACCTTGAATGACCTTGAACGACTTTGACCCCCAATGTTTTTTGTGCAGCTTGAGGTGCTTCACAAGATGTTTGAAAAAAAATGTAGCATTCCATTTAAAAAAAGTGGAGGTGACCTTCACTGTGGGTCAGCGCCTCTACTGAAATTAACAAAAAAATTGGTCGCATTTGATGGCCCCCTGCACACCGTACAACTTTTGTCCGGAACATTTTTTTGTGACGTCGATAATTACCGAGTTATTTTGGGGTGGTAGAGATAAGAGGGACACCCTGTATATATAAAGATACTTGGAATCTACGATTCGACAAGTAAAACCTTTTACCTGTCGAGGATAGGCGCGCGATTAGGAATTCAGACGTGCTCGATTAATTGATTTTCTTTCGGGTGCCTTTTCCGCTTCGGTTGTAACTTGCGAGGCAGCGACGACATTTGGAAAATCTCGTACACTGAGAAAAAAAATCATTGATCCAATATCATTGGTGTGATTGAATGAAATTTCGTTGATTCAATTATAAAATTGGTGGTGTAAATAATCGGATTTATTAGTCCAAAGAAAACGCCATTGACTTAAGGGCGGGGTAAAGTATTTAAATTTTTTTTTCATTTTTTTAAATTTTTTAGATGAATGCATAATATATCAAGAATATTGTGTTAAAATTTCAAGTCGATCGGAGTAAAATTGACGAAGTTATGAGTATTTGAGCGTCTATTGCTCCATGCCGTTCTCTTCTCTTCTGCGTTTTTCAAACCGTTTTTCTGGGACTTGTCATATTTGAAGTCCGTGTGCACGATAACTCAAAATCTACTGGACCAATCGCTTTGAAATTTTGCACAGTACTTCTTCACATAATTCACCAGGTATTGCCGAGAGCTTTTTTGTTTTTTTTAATAATTACTAATTTTTCAACAACAAATTAGCCGATTTTTTTAGCGAAAATCGAGTTTTTGGCTCCCAAGTGCTACGAAAAATCGAAAAATCGAAAAAAAATCCTCCCCTCATTACCTCGAGAAACATCTCCTTTAACAAATGCATTTTGATTTTTTTGTTTCAAATGATTCTGTTGCGAGTTATGGTGCACACCGCAAACCAACTTTTTTTCGAGGCGCCTCCGAGGTTTAATTTTCACTCGCTCAATTTTGAATATTTTGCAATGCAAATTTAGGAGAATGTTGTTCAAATGTTACTTTATTATATGTAATTTTTTCAATAAACGAACACTATTCGTTACGCCAAAAAAAAATCTTAAAAACATGCCTTTTTTTCGCCGAATTAACTTTACCCCGCCGTTAAATAACATGATAAAATTGAAAGTTTTTTTTTCATTCAAAAGATATATCGTTAGCCGAGAACGATATATTATTGAAACTATCTAAAAAATTATCGCGAACAAATTATATAGTTTCGAATGCATTTTCTGCAACTAACGAAAAAAGCGTTTCAATTCATAACATGAATATTATTGATTCGAGTACACAAGAAAAATCGAATTTCGCTCGTTTGATTCAGATAAAATTTCTATTGAGTAAATATGTTATTTTATTTTTTTCACCATATCCGATATTGATTTTCAAGTACATTATTCGTTAAAATATTAATATTTTATTTTTATTGAAAAATATTAGGCAAATGTCTGAATTGGTTAACAAAATTATGCGAAAATAAAATTTGTTTCTTGCGCATTTGGTTGGAAAAATTCAACCAAATCATGGCCGAGCACCACCTAAATTATAGGTGTGAGGAAACCCGTAGTTCTCGGAGTAACCGCTAGAAGCCGCATGCGCGCTCGTTTCTCGTAAACGTAGCGCGAACCGAAATTCTACTTAAACGCCGGAGAAATTCTAAAGAGTATCGCTTCTTGACCTGTGGCTAAGATCAAAGTGTAGTATCTGTTCTTATCAGTTGAATATCTGATATTCTCTCCATGGATATTCCATTGGGTATCTGATATTGTCTCCACTATTATCGTGGATGATCATTCTAATGCTCACTTTTGATTTAAGATTTAAAACCAATTGAAAAACTTACGTCTCTTGGCATATTCGTTTCGATGTAGTAAGGAAATAATTCATTCTATTGATTATATTTTTGTACGAAATAAAAAATGTTGTAGCAATCGCTTAATTATTTCATCTATACATCTACGGTTTGTATATACAATGATTTCAATAGAATATAATTTTATTTGAAGGATAATGTAGATATTCAGAGAACAGAAGAGATTTTCTAATAAAATAATAGGGTTAATGTCCCAATTATTGAACACTATCTTGTATTTTTATTACTTCTCATGCACCTGCATGCATTGACTTATTTATAGAAATTTCATTACATATATGGAACTTTTAGATATCGAAATGTTACCTTATTTGTGCAAAAAAAGCTTCAATTAAGGCGTTACCCCCACTTGTAGCGCAAAAAAAGGCCTTTTTCATGAATTTTTTTAAAGAAAACTACAAAACTATTTTAATCGATCAATATACCATCTTAAAGAACACATCTTGAAGAACTTTCAGTAATTTTTTTATTGAAAAATATTACATTGTTTAGTGGCAAATGGCCGTCAATGAAATAATGTTTTTATATACACGGTTTGCGGTGACCAACATTGCGACGAAGTGGATCATCTGAAAAAAAAAATGCGGATGGATTTGGTCAAATATAAGTATAAACTAGTCTTTAATCGAAGGATTTTAAAAAATATTCATTTTTCACAAAATGGCGGACAGTCAAAGTTAATGGTTCGATTTTAACGAAAAAAACGGCCTTTTTTTGGCTATAAAACGGCCATTTTTTTCGAAAAAAAAATCGAACGATTAAAGACTACATTTTTTATGTATTAAATAAGCCTGCAAAATTTCAAGAAGATCGGTTCATTAGTGTTCGAGTAATCTTGGTCACCGACTTCAGAAATGCCATTTTGAGAAAAACGCGTTTAAAGTTTCAATTTCCGGTCGTTTACACAACGGATTCTTCTCTTTCAACGCTCATATCTCCGTCAATTTTGTTCGCATCGACTTGTAATTTTCAGGACATATTCTCAGATACTTATACTTCAAAAAAATGCAATAGAAAAAAATCGATTTTTTCAAAATCGCAAGTGGGGGTAACCCCTTGATGGAGAAAAATTTATTTGATCAGCAACGGTTACCCGATTAGACGTCTCGTGGTAACTGCTTATCGTTTTTGCTAAGACGCGTCGCTTCATGCGTAAGGACATCAAAAATTTTAAAAACTGTCGCATCTCAAAAAGTAAAGGCGTTTCACGTTCCTCAGAAAATTTCTTACAACATAACAATTCTTATAACAATTAAAAAAAATTTATTAATAAATTATTTGTTAATAAATAGGGTGTTCGTTCATTGGGACATTAAAAATGCAGTGTGTCCCGATTATTGAACACTCAAATTCTCCAAGATGGCTTCATTAAACCCATCAAAACATCGCGACAGTTAACGCGTGACAGATCGTGTGAGTCGGATTTATTCAAACAAAAACTGTAAGTTCCCGAATAAACCTTTATTCTTTTAATAATAACTCTAAGATCGTCAAATATATTTTTTATTTGTATTTTCGTGCAATAAACACAAAAAGAAAAGTAAAAAGAGAATATAACCTAAGTGTAACCTAAAAATACGAATGTAATGTTCAATATTTTTTGCTCTCCGATATTTCAGGGAGCCAAACTGCGACAAAATCAAACAAAAATAGAACATAAAAACGAGGAAGCTGAAAATAAAAACGAAGTAAAGTTCGAGTTGAAAAGCAAAAATAAACAAAATACGAATGAACCAAAAACCGGTAAAAAGAGACTAAATATATATTTTTGTATTTTTACATGATTAATAAAAGATTATTTAAGCGTTTGATTTTGCTTTTATTTCTTAATATTGTACCCAAAATAATATTTTCAGAACGGAAAAAGAATTCTCGGGAGTGTTCAATAACTGGGACATGCCTGTTCAATATAAGGGACGTAGGCACTTCCAGTGTTCAATAATTGGGACATTTGCATGCTTCGCATTGTTGTTAATTTTTTTTCATTTGAAATCATTGAAAAACAATTTAAAGGGTGATTTTTCGAAAGTAAAAATATCAAAGTATCATTTGAACATGAAAGCGATGATTTTTTCTTGATTTTATATTTTTTCTCACCGTATTCAATCCCCCAGATCCTTAGCTGTTCAATAATTGGGACATTTGCCTTATGTTATTTGAATCAATCACATTTTCCAATATTTTACAGTGTAGTAACAATCTCATATATATATATACGGTGGCACTTCGCGATCACAAATTTATTCGAATCAACCAATATATTTTTTTGATTCAATTGGTTTTTCTTTCTCAGTGTACTGATACTCTTAGAGATGGGTCTCTATCGAGGTGAGGGTTTTTGACCCTCGTAAAACGCACGTAAGAACGATTTGATTGGTTTTGCAGGTTATTGGCCGTTCGGTATGGCCTGGTGCAACGTGTACGTGACGTGCGACGTGCTCGCATGCTCGGCGAGCATAATGCACATGTGCTTCATATCCCTCGGGCGTTACATCGGCATTAGAAATCCGCTGCGCACGCGGCATACCTCGACCAAGAGAATGGTCGGCTTCAAGATCGCCGCAGTCTGGCTACTCGCGATGCTCGTCTCCAGTTCAATTACGGTATTAGGTAAAAACGAATTAGCGTTTTTTTTTTCTAGTTGTTTTTCTTTTTTCACTTTTCGTTCCCTGTTGGCCGCTCGCGCGTTTTTTTTCGTCCCCGGACACGAAATGGCGTCGGTCGGTTTATCCTGATACAGCGGCCATTTCGTGGACTACGACGCACAGGAAAAAATATCCCTAGATGGCGCTCCGGCCGATTCCGGGATCCCGTGGGAAAATCTGAAAGGGAGAATCACGGTGCGGGGGGGTCCCTGGTCATGCCGAAATATCCTAGAAAAAAAGTCCCTAGATGGCGAGATTTCGGCGACTCGTCGCGCCCCGGGAAAATCTGGAAGAAGGGAGGATCACGGGAGGGGTAGAACATTCCTAGACGTCCTGAAATACCCTAGGAAAAAGTCCCTAGATCGCGGGATTTCGGGGAACCGGAGCGGCGCTACTTCCGGGTCGAATCCGGGGCAATCTTGGATGTAGGCTGTTACGCAATTACCAATCCCCGACAAATAAATCCCTAGATTTCACCATGAAAGAAAAATGTCCCTAGAAGGAATATTTCATCGAGGCAAAATCCGCGCTCTTCGAAAGTACGTATCTCGGGGAAAATTACTGAGCGCAACGCACTCGTTAAAAAAAGTCCCCAGACATCGCCGTCCTCGCGTAGTAGCCTAGACGGCAAAATTCGGCATAACCTCCTGGTCAGTAGCAAATATATGCCGCGGGATAGAAACCTACATCGAACAGTGCCTGTAAAAAAGTCCCTAGATTCCGCCGTCCCCACCCAAATCACTAGGGAAAATTTTCCCGTGTGGCCAAAAATTTCTATCGCCGGATGAAATTCTCCACCACGGAGAGCCCATGCCAAATTCCCCAGACGCCGCTCGCTCCCGATAAAAAATCCCTAGACTTCTCAATTTCAGGAAAATATTTCGGCCAAGCGATGTCCGCTCTCCTACGTCATCCTGGGCCAAAACCCCACCTCCGACCCGAAAAGTCCCTAGCCCACTCTGCCCCGAGATGAAAATTCCCCAGGCCACACAATTACCGGTAAAAAAATCACGAACCGATCGATACCATAGCCGGGGCGAGAAAAAACCCTAGGTGACGCGATTTCCCTAGCCTAGTTATTTCCCCCCAGATTTTTTATACTTCGTATCCATTCTCGGAATATCCCATGGGGGTTCGCACGACCACCACCCACACACACACACACACACACACACACACACACACACACACACACACACACACACACACACACACACACACACACACACACAAATAAATCTCGTACAGAAAAAAGATTAGGCGAAAGGCATCTATATTACGAGTAACGCACGTAAAAAGTCTCTTCCTAGGGTTAATCAACCCCCTGAATATCATGCCGGAGCCAGGGCTCTGCGTGATCAATAACCGAGCATTCTTCGTGTTCGGCTCGCTAATCGCCTTCTACATCCCCATGATCGTGATGGTCGGCACTTACGTGCTAACAGTCCAACTACTGAGGAAGAAGGCTCGCTTCGTCGCCGAGCATCCCGAGGGTGATCATTTTCGTCGTCTCGCCGGTAGATACGCCTCTACCAAGCTCACGAGCAGGACCTCAAGATCCTCGAGCCTTTCGTCCAAGCAACTCTGGCGCTTGTCCGGCGGAAGTGGAGGCGCTGGCGACACGTGAGAACCTTTTTTTCATCTTACCTCCATCAACCTTAATTATCTTACATATTTTATGTATTCAAGATAAAATGTTAGCTCTGCTGGAAGCGTTCGTATCTTTATGTCGATTTGTTCTCCCGCTTTAACTCTCACCCATTTTCCAGATTTTCTACTAGTAGAAACAAACAAATTCCTTGCCTTTCTCACCCATGCATGTATGCACAAACGAGGACAGGTCGCAAGGTGTCGCCCTCCGATTTCGATGAAATTTGGCACGTTCGTGAAGTGGGTAAAAATAGGCGACACGTGTTTTTTCATATCCGCGGAATCCGATTTTTAAGGGGTGAAACGCACCCTCGAAAATAGGGGTGTTTTTCGTTTTTCGTCGATAACGTTTCAACGGTACGAGATAGGAAAAAAATTCAAGTAGCAACAATGTTTATTTATCCGTGTACTATACGTTAGAGACGAGGACGATGCAGATAACGACAAATTTCATATTGTTTATTGCAAAAATGCAATTTTTTCATACGTATGTCCGAGAATTTTCAACAGATCGGATTGTAAATTTGCATACATGTAGACGATGGAAAAGTAGCGGATACGTGTTTTTTTGTTTTTGCGATATCGCGTAATTAAGGGGTTGACACTGCCCTTCGATTTTTCAGCCACGAACATCGGAAGTTTTCCACCCCTTTTTTACACATCCTGCGTTTATCACTATACCCCTTATTTCCTTCTTTCCCCACACTTTCACATCCCAAGGCCTCAGGCCACAGTAACTGGTATAAAATCGTGTGCGAATTTAACAATTTTTTTTCGTATGACAAAGTGATTCACTCATAAAATTAATTACACATCAATTCAGTATGAATATCAAGCTGTTAGAAAAAATATATATTTATCTTTCGATGTACAAAATGGCCGACAACTCGAAACTTCTCGAAACAGCTTGTTTCCAATTGGCGTGACAAATAACTTCAACAATTTTCACTCGATTTACTTCAAATTTAAAAGTTATGTTCCTAATTGCATTCCGCAGAGAAGTACGTACGGAATTTCTTATTAATCGATAACTTTTCATTTTATGAGCAGTTATAACGAAATTTTTCACTGAAAATTCATTTCTTAATTTCAAATACCTACAACTTTTGAATAAAACAATATTTTTTTAATTCCGCACGTACTTCTCTAGGTATTCTAATGTACAGAGTGTCCAATAGGAAGTTGCTGAAACTAATCGACTGTCATTTTAAAACACGTGCACAGAATCAGAAAAGCCAAATTGCTTTAAATAGAGGAAACTCTGCAGTTTTAAACGCACATAAATAAAACCCAGTTAAATATGTTTTAAGTCAATTTATTACATCTTATAAAAATAGCGAAAAAGTACAGTGATTAATGATACGTATTTTCGAAGTGCAAACCCGTTAGATTGTGCACAAAAATCAATTCTCTTTTGAAAACTGTGAAAAACTGTGTCCAACAGATCGTTCGTAATGCCGCGAACCAATTCCTGGATGGCCGCGATCAGTTCTTCTACTGTGCTGGGGTTTTTAGCGTAACAATGATCTTTAATGTAACCCCACAAGATAAAATCACAAGGGTTCAGGCCCGATGAGTACGGAGGCCATTCTAGTCCGCCTTGAGCAAATGTAGGGTACCCCAGCCCGATTACTCGAGTCCCATATTGATGAATAGCTTCAAACAACTCATGAGTCCCATGCGGCGTCGCTCCATCTTGCATGAAGTAAAATTTTTTAACCAGTCCCCCCTTTTTTCCATAAGGGAAGAATTTCGTTTCCAAAAGCTGTTTGCAACTCTCTCCTGTTACCGTAGATTCCAAGAATTGCAAATAAATTCCTTTTACTGAAATCGCTGCCCATGCCGTTACTTTCTGTGGATGAAGGGACTTCGCTAGCGATACGTTGGGATTTTCCGTTCCCCAAAACCGGTAATTTTGCTTGTTTACGTACCCATTCATCCAAAAATGTGCTTCATCGGAATAAATAATCAATTATTCATTGAGTTCTTCGGCTTCAAACATTCTCGTAATAGTGTTACAAAATTCGATGCGTTTCGTCATGGCACGTTCAGTTAACAATTGACGAGTGCTTATTTTATACGGATGAAACTTTAAAAAATATTTCAAAATGTTGTGTAATGATGATTTGGTTATTTTTAATACTTAAGCAGCTTTCCGAATCGAATCATTTGGATTTTGTTTGAAATAATTCGCAACTTCGTTGATCTTCTCTGGTGTAGTCACCGTAACAGATGGACCTGGCACCTCGTGTCTACGGTCCTGGAGTGTACCATACTTCACGAAGTTATCGATTATCCGACAAAAATTAACGTAAAATTACTTCAATGCAGTTTAATTGAATTGAAACACAAGTTGTGTGATAAATGAATATGAATAAATATTAAATTCTTACCTTTTCAGAGCGTTTTCGCTGGCAACTCTATGAGTTGCAAACTTAGTACGAAACCCTCTATACGCATTACTATAAATTTTTCCCCTCGAGAAGAAGCACTCAATAAGATATACTTTTTCTTCCGTGGTGAGCTCACTCATTTTGACGCGCGCGTACTTGCTTCAACCACGGCGGGAATAAAACTGCGGGGCCTCAGGTATGCGCCTTAGAAAAAGAGACCCCTATTGAATTCATGGAGGGAAGAGACACTTATTTAGTTTTAGCAACTTCCTATTGGACACCCTGTAGATTGACGAGAATTTTTGTTTTTTGTTCTGGGTAAAAAATTGTCGATGCTAAATGTCACGCCACGGAGCGCCTGAAAAAAGATAACGAAATTGTTGTACAACGAAAACAAATATATATTTTTTTTTAACAGCTTGACATTCATACTAAATAGATGTGTAATTAATTTTATGAGTGAATCACTTTTTCATGCGAAAAAAAATTGTTTAATTCGCACATGATTTTATACCCGTTACTGTGAGCTAAGGCCTTAATCTTGACCAAGTTTCTTTCGTTTCGTCCACTATATTTGAACCCTCCCAATGCTTCTCTGTCTCTGTGCTCCATGTTCCATGCTTCATGTTCTCGTAGTGTGGGCAATACGTCGATTTTTCTAATTTGCTCCAATCATGTCGGATTTGTTGGTCGACTTTTGTCCTCGTCCCACTTTTCATTGTCCTTTCCATTCCCCCTGTATCATTGTATGCTATCGCTCTCCATATCATTACCTCTCCTATTTCCTCCGTTGCATTTTTTACTTCCTCTCCCCATTTTGATGGGTTCCCATTCAGCACCCCTTGCGCCTTCCCCCATCTTCATTGCCTCTATCAGATTATTTGCCGCCCACTTTCATGTTTCTATCGTTATACCTCTACATCCCGCTTCCGTCCTCCATGCGAAGTTTGGCCTGCTTCCATTCAGGCCTATGGCCATTTTGAGGCGGGAAATACCGTCAGGCGAGGAAAAGTTTGCTGATTTTCATGATTTTTTTTTTTAGAGGAAAGATTTCCTCACCATTTTTTTGACTTAGGGTATTTTTTATTACTACTTTTCAGAGAAATCATTATTCTACCATTATCGAACTTTAGGCATACTTCAATAGTATATTTAAGTATACGAAACAATTTTTTAATATCGATTCACAAATACGATTAATATTGATTCAGTTTGAACTCAAATGTTTGAGTTCAAACATTTTTTTCAGTTAGAACATGTGAGACATTCCACGTCACTTCAGCCAGTAAAATAAATCCACAAATAATTTTGCAAAATCGGGTTACTTTATTGAAAAATATTCACCGAGTGTCTAAATTTAAAAAAAAATTCTGACGTTTTTTCTCGTTGATTGGCACTTTTTTACATTTTTCCATTCAAATGGCTGTATCTTTGGCAGGATTTGACGTATTTGCATTCGTAAAAAATGAAAATGTGCGTCTTTTTCTAGCCTTCCGGAAAAAAATTAATTTAGATTTTATTGAGCAAGTCGAACGTCTGTTTTGGGGCAAAATATGCAAAGATATTTTTTTTTTCAAGGAAAGACACTCATGATTTTTTTTTTCAATTTCCTCGAATTTTGAATACGAAAAACGGATTTTTGGCATTTTTTATATTATGGGATTCCTAAACACCGTGAAGTAACAGCTATTTTTATTAAAAAATTTTTTTTTATTAATATTCGATTGAAAAATGTGGAGCTCTCCAAGGCTCCAATACATATGACATATATATTTCAAAAACCTGGTAAACACACAGCGAGTGCTCCACACTCTTAAATCGAAAATTAATTTAAAAATTTTTTTTTAATAAAAATGTTTGTTACTTCACGGTGTTTAGGAATCGCATAATATAAAAAATACTGAAAACCCGTTTTTCGTATTCACAATTCGGTGAAATTCTTAAAAATAAAATAACGAATGTCTTTCCTTGAGAAAAAAAATATTTTTGCATATTATGCCCGGAAACGGACGTTCGACTTGCTCAATAAAATCTCAATTAATTTTTTTCTGGAAGGCCAGAAAAAGACGCACGTTTTCGTTTTTTACGAATGTAAATACGTCAAATCCTGCCAAAGATACAGCCATTTGAATGGAAAAATATGAAAAAATGGTAATCAACGAGAAAAAACGTCGGAAATGTTTAAAAAATGTCAACACTCGGTGAACATTTTTCAATAAAGTAACTCGATTTTTCAAAATTATTTGTGGATTTTTTTTTTACTGGCTGAAGTGACGTGAATGCCTCATGTATAGCGCTATGTGACGGTAATTAAAATAAAGAAAATGCACATTTAACGGCACGCATTTGCAAAATAAAATCAACATTTCACGCAACATTTCTGTAAATTATGGATGAAAAAAGTGTATTTTTTTCAATTTTTAAAAACAATTCTCGTCAAGTAGAAGGTAGCAATATTATCAATATTTCTACCAAGTTTCAACTCAATCGGCTTAATAGTTTTTGAGTAATCTTGCACGCCATTTTCGATAATGCAGTTTTGAGAAAAACGCGTTTGAAGTTCACGCCTGCTCCGAATCCGAGCGATAAGCCACAGAAACTTTAGGACAATATTCTACATATATAGTTCTATCGTTTAAAGAAAAAAAAGATCGATTTTTTGATCGTTGTAGAAAACGTCAATACCCGAGTATTGGAGTTTTATTGCTCTGCTAAACTCAATTTTGCGAATTTTTCAGTTTTCCTTGCACCAAAATGTTTCAAAGAGATTGTGGTAACAGAATATTTAAAAAAAACGAAAAAATTGGAGATTTTTCGATACCTAGTCGCCTCAATACTGATACGCAGAATATAAACCAAATTTTATCCTCGCCCAAAGGTATCTCTCCCCCTTAACATGACTCCCTTGGAGTCTTGCCACTAGCTCCCATTTCTTCCACCCCCCATACCTCACTCCCGTATAATATTCCACTTTTGACTATCGAGTTCATCAGATGGAGTCTTCTTCGGACTTTTTATTCCTGCCCTTTTGAATATTCCGCATGTCGCGTTGGTGACCTTTCGGTTGCTTTTTCGTGAATTGTATTATGTTATATTGAATTATATTATACACTCATGATAAAAATTAAGGGAACAGTAAAATTTCAAAATTTGTTTATTGATTTCTGAATAGCTGTAACTTCGTGAAAAATGGTCGTATCGTAAAAAAAGAAATGGGATTTTAAAGCTTGAAATCTCTAGTTTACGAATCTCACCGGTAAACATTTTTTAAGCAACACGCTCGGCGTAAATATCAGAAATAGCGCGTGGCAAAAATTTTCGATTTTTTTTCTTTCAAAATCGTCCACGGGCTTCAATTTTTTTTGCAATTTTGAATTTTTTTCCCAGATTTGTAGAAAAGTTATTGCGATACTGTGAGAAAATATAAAGGACCCCTTTTTTTCTTCATTTTAATCATCAATAATTGACATTTAAGGAACAATAAACGTGTCCCTTTAATTATTTAGAAAACTTTGACGCTTCGGTCAAAAATAATGGTTTGAATTGTGTGGGGTCTTTGGGCATGTATTGAACTCAAAAAAATCTAGAAACGAGTCACTTTCGCAATATTCGCAAAGTTGACGTGGATTTTCTAAAAAGAAAAAAAAAGTCACTTTCGTACTTTTTCAAATCAATATTAAGGTTGAAAAAAAAGTTCTCTAAAGTACCAAAAGGTGCTTTTAGAGAATTTATTTCAGTTTACGAAACCCACCTTTAGCTCGTTGTACGATCATTTGTTCATGAGATATTGATGATCTACGAAAAAAGCTCCTTTTTTCTTTAAACGCCGTTATCTCAGCGACAAACGGTCGTACAGAGGTCCAAAAAATACCGTTTTGAAGCTGAAGAATCAGGCTAAATGACTCCCGTATATATCAAGGTCAAAAAAATCATTTTGGGCGCGTGGACGATTTTGAAAAAAAAATCATTTTTTTCAAAGTTACAGCTATTCAAAAATCAACGATTTATATTATAAATTTATAAATTTATACTATAAATTATACTTATTTAATTTATTAAATAAGTGTAATTGTAAAATAATTAATAAATAAGTATAAGTATATAATTTAATAAATAAAAGTATTTATACTTATAAATTTTACTGTTCCCTTAATTTTTGTAATGAGTGTATTATATTACATTTTGTTATAGTAGTACAGTTTATTTCAAGTATACCCTCTCCGGGTGTTTACATAATTGACCCCCTCCGCCATGTCCATTCGTCTTTACATACGTTCTCTTATATCTACTTATATTCTATTCCTTATTCTCTTTCTTTTCACAGCTCTCTTTGTCTCTTTTCCCTTTTATCATTTGTTATTTTCCTAACCAGCCTTTCGAATTCTTTAACATAAGTACACAGTTGTGTCGTCGGCTTCTTTTTTAATTCCGCCTCTATTTTCTCCTCTATCCGTTCTCCCTCCTCGTCTCCCAACCACCGGTCTAGGTCTTCTACGATTTCTTTTTTGATTTTTTCTCTGATTTTTGGACACGTGCAAATGTGTCCCAAGTTTTCCTCCTCCTTTTCGCACGCCCTGCATCTGTTATCGTTGTATCCCTTCTTACCATCTTTTCCCACGTTTCCGCATCTTAACCTCGCCCATGTTTCCTTCATATCCATTGATATGTTTCTTTCTTCCCAGTATTTTTCCGCTTCTATTGTGTGTTTCCTATTTTTGTACTGTTTACAGTATGTTGATTTTTCGATCTTAATCCAGTCCTGCTGAATTTCCTGGTCTATTTTTGTTTTCTTTCCCCTTTCGAATATTCTTTTCATTTCTCTTACGTCGTTATTTGCGATAGCTTTCCACAGCCCTCCTTCTCCCACTTCTTCCAATGCTTCCTTAAGGAGTAAGGCCACTGTAACGGCCCAAAAAAAATGGTTTTTTCACTAATTTTTTGCTCCCGAAATTGAAGGTATTTGAAAAAAAACTTTTAATGGTGTTATCGGGCATACATTAAACTTTATTATAAAATTTTTTTACAGTAAAAAAAAAACAAAATGGCGGTTCCACAGCTATCTTCCCGGGACATGTTTTGCTTCCAGGGCTCCGCGGCACGCAGCACCACTGGTGCACTTTTGAATCTAGAACAAAAAAAAACCATTAATCTAGAGGGCTATAGCTAGAGAATGTCGATCGGATTTTAAAAAGTATCAATTTTTGTGGATTTGGCGTGCGTTTGAAAAAAAAAATTGATTTTTGACGAAAAAAACGGCAAGTTTTTTGTTAATAAAAAATCAATAAATAAAGTTCTTGAAAATTCCGATCGACATTCTCAAGATAATGTAAATGTTCACATCTGGTTAAAATTTCAAGTAAAAAAAATGAAAATTGTTCGAGTTATGCTGCGTGCCATTTTGAAAAACCATGTTTCGAGAAAAACGCGTTTAAAGTTTTGCGAATAGTTTTTTATTGGAAAAAATTTAAAAAAGAAGTTAAAAGGATTTAAACTATTTTTAAACTAGAGGGTTTAAACTTTTTTTTAAGCCAATAAAAAAAATCGATTTTTCAAAAAATTTACAGTGGCCTTACCCCTTAAAGGTTCCCCATGTCGCGTTTGTTGCTCCTCTTATTTTTCCTGTTATGATTTTCAGGTGTTTTTCAAAGGTATTACCCGTCGAGAAAACTACCCCTAGGTACCGGTATTCTTTAACTATTTCCAGTTCTTCCTTCCCGTATTTCCATTTCTGCTTCTCCTTGCTTCTGCCCCCCCCTCTTGAATCTAACTATTTTAGTCTTTTTTATGTTGACAGTTAGCCTATTTCTTTTAACATATTTTTCCAGTGATCTTAACTACATTTTGTTATATTATATTATATTATTATTAGATTATGTTATGTTATATTATATTATATTATTATTATATTATGTTATATTATATTATATTATTATTATATTATGTTATATTATATTATATTATATTATATTATATTATATTATTATTATTATATTACATTATGTTATATTATATTATATCATCAATCCTCCCTTCTTATCATAGTCGCAGCACAAGTGCCCGAACCGTCGGTGCACAGTCCCAGCTGAGTTACGACGGCACCGAGGACTCGGATCCCGGGCCGCCCGGCGGGGGCAACAACGGCCGCGTGTGCGTCAAAATAGACCAGGGCACACAGACCCCCGAGAATATTGCTCGCGAGACCCGAAACTTCACCCTCAAATCGCTCAAGCTCCACTTGAACGTTGCACCGACGAATCTGAACTTGAGGTAAAGGTCTACTCGATATATACCATGTCATGAAAGTCGATTTAACAAAATCAAATAATAAGAATAATAATAATAATACGATAAGCAATTTCATACAATAGCGTGGAACTTTTTTCTCAGCTAGTTCTGTGTCATTTTTTCAGACCTTTCGAAGCCGAATTGGAAATCACAAAATCATTAATAGCATAATTGGAGATTAAAATGATGAAAATTTTCTCGAAAAAATATGATTAATTCGAAAAAAAAATAGAACGAAAACTAGGCCCACGATGAGACTGGTCTTAAAAATCATAGAATTGGTCACCCTATTTTAAATAATTTTTTGAAACAAATAAAATAAGGTAATCATCTTTTGAAAATATAGTTTTCACTTTAGAAGCAAAAAATCGTGGACATTGATAATTGATAATATTTTCATATTTTTTAACGAAAGTATGCTTTAAAATGAAAAAAAATGATATAGTGACACTTGTCGGTAGCTCAATTAGTTCAGGAGTTATCAGCGTTTAAACGTTTCCCAAACTTCCGAAAACGACATTTTTTGGAAATTTATAACTCCTTAAATAGCAGGAGATGAAAATTTAAAAATTAGTGCGGATATTCCGTTCGTGGGGTACAATTTAACAAAAAAAATAATAATCAGGAAAACCAAAAATGGTCGGGGACACGGGCTAGGTGAAATGGCGTGGAATATCCCATATGTATATATGGGTGATTCTCCCAAAATGATCATTTTGCAGGACAACGAAAGTTATTTTTAAAAAATTTTTTTTTAAATTACAAAGGAATATTCCCCCTTAAGCCTTTCGTATCTCCAGTTTTGCAGCTTTTCTTTTTCCACGGAGCCTTTTTTCTTTCGATAGCGGCATGGCGATAATCTAAGAGAATCATTTTTATGTCACTTCATGCATATCCACATACGCGTAGCCAAGATGGCGTCATTGCTCTGGCGCATTTATCGCCCCTCTGGATTTCACATGTCGGAAGGAAGCCAGAGGAATGACGACTCAAACGGGTTATTATGCAGAGCACCGCACGCTACGTTTTTTGCAACCTCAAAATCTGCCGGCCATTAGGTGTCTAAATATACCACTTGAACATCTAAATAGTGACTTGTTTAATTGAAAAATGATACAGTCGAGAATGACCAGAGGAATGACTCCCTCGCCTGTGACACGACCAGCCCCATGACACTGGGTGCTATTCCTATGGCAATAAATTATTCGCGTGTTGTCCGGGATGTTTAATTTCGCTACAGTCCACTTCGTGGCGCTAGTAGTCCTCTGCTCGGCTTCTTTTACGCATGCGCGTTCTATACTCGTTGTAATATTAACATTTTTTGGAGTATTTGGAGAGTTTAACGCGTTTTATGGTTGCGGTTGTAACTTGTGGCTTGTTCAAATTTTCATCACAACTCGGATGCAACAATATTGTACGCGTTCGGTGGGTTGGCCTGTGCACAGATCATACGGCATACATATAGTTATCGAGCAGACGACTACTAGCGCCACATGTGGCAGCAATTGAAAATAAAAGCGACGGACATTACGAGAGCCATGTATAACTGATGATTACAGGGGGCTGGACACGATCTCATAACACACAACGCCTGTAGAAGAAAAAGCGTACGCTAGAAACATGACACGACACAATCAGTCTCTTCGGCAAAGTAGATGTAGATGGCGCTGCTCTGGCAAGCATGATCAGCTAGCGCCACCCGTCGCACAATATGTGAACTGATTTTTAGCTCTCCCGACGAATGATTGAGATAAACGGTTACAAAATATGGTTATTCATTGTGAGATACCTGCGTTTATAATTTTTTCAATTTTTCACGTAGAAATTAAATAAGCATCCAATAGTGTCAAGGAATGTTTTTTTTTTCTTTTTTGAATTCATAGTACCTCTTCAGCTGGTTAGTGTATACACGGAGAAGAAAAATCATTTATCCAATATCATTGGTGGTATCGAATGAAATTTCGACGACTCAATTGTAAAATTGTTGGTGCAAATAATCGGATTTATTAGTCCAAACAAAACGCTATTGACTTTAATAACATGATAAAATTAAAAGTTTATTTTCATTCCAAAGATCACGTAGAAATCACGTTAGCCGAGAACAATATATTATTGAAACCATCTAAAAAATTATCGCGAACAAATTATATACGAGGGTGGGGTGAAAAGTTTCCGGCCTGACCAAGAAAAACGATGTTTAAAAATTTTTTTTTTTGCTTTATTTTTCAACATAATCTCCATCAACACTGATGCATTTCTCATAACGGTGTTCTAATTTAGTTATACCAGTTTTGAACATAGATTCGTCAAGCTCCTCAAAATACTGATTTACAGCTTCGATAACTTCTTCGTTGCTCTTAAATCTTTTTCCGCCAAGCCATTTTTTGAGGTTAGGAAACAGGTAATAGTCGCTGGGGGCTAAGTCTGGAGAGTAGGGAGGATGCTGCATCAATTCAAACTTCAATTCGTGGATTTTGGACATGGCAACAATCGACGAATGCGCTGGTGCGTTATCGTGATGAAACAAAACTTTTTTCTTCGCCAAATGAGGTCGTTTAATTTGCACCTCGTGCTTCAAACGTTGCAATAACTCTGCGTAGTTTTGACCAGTGATAGTCTTACCCTTTTCAAGGTAATCAATGTATATAATTCCTCTCGCATCCTAAAAAACAGTAGCCATAACCTTGTTTGCCGATAAAATTGTTTTTGCCTTCTTTGGGGTTGGTTCCCCCTTTCCAACCCACTGTTTTGACTGTTCTTTATTTTCAGGAGTGTAGTGGTGGACCCATGTCTCATCAACAGTTATGAATCGACGCAAAAATTCATTTGGATTACGCCTATACAGCGCCAAATTGTCGGTAGAAATGGTTTTTCGAAGCAGTTTTTGGTCGAGCGTTAGCAAACGCGGCACCCACCTTGCACACAGCTTTTCCATGTTCAAATGGTTGTGCAAAATATTTCGCATACGTTCAGCTGACATCCTACAGGTCTCAGCTATCTCATGCACTTTCAACCTGCGGTCTTCCAACACTATTTTATGGATTTTTTCAATCATCTCTGAAGTTGTGACTTCAACGGGCCGTCCTGAGCGAGGCTCGTCAGAGGTGCTCACACGACCCATTTTAAATTCAGAAACCCACTGCTTAATAGTTGAATATGATGGGGAGGAGTCTCCTAGTGCTGAATCCATCTCTTCTTTTATTTGTTTTGGTGTTAAACCTTTCAAATGGAAGTATTTGATGACAGCACGTTTTTCCAATTTTTCCATTTTTACGAAAACAACGGAAGCGTCTCGCGCAATGTGCTCTCAAACGTAAACTAACGTAGCGATAGGGCTGAAACTGTACATACAAGCTCGGTAGGAATGGTACTGTAGGACGCCGCTCCAAAACCAGACCTAGTGGCACCATCTCTTGAGCAGGCCGGAAACTTTTCACCCCACCCTCGTAGTTTTGAATGCACTTTCTGCAACGAACGAAAAAAGCGTGTCAATTCATAACATCAATATTATTGATTCGAGTACACAAGAAAAATTGAATTTCGCTCGTTTGATTCAGACAAAATTTCTATTGAGTAAATGTGTTATTTAATTTTTTTCACCATATCCGATATTGATTTTCAAGTACATTATTCGTTAAAATATTAATATTTTATTTTTATCGAAAAATATTAAGCGAATGTCTGAATTGGTTAAAAAATTATGCGAAAATAAAATGTGTTTCTTGCGCATATGGTTGAAAAAATTCAACCAAATCATGGCTGAGCGCCACCGAAATTATCGGCGTGAGGAAACCCGTGGTTCTCGGAGTAACCGCTAGAAGCCGCACGCGCGCTCGTTTCTCGTAAGCGTAGCGCGAACCGAAAGTCTACTTAAACGCCGGAGAAACTCTAAAGAGTATCGCTTCTTGGCCTGTGGCTAAGATCAAAGTGTAGTGTCTGTTATTATAAGTTGAATGTCTGATATTCTCTCCATGGATATTCCATTGGATATCTGATATTTCCTCCACTTTCATTATCCACACTTTCGTGGATAATCATTCTAATGTCCACTTTTTAAGGTTTAAAAAAAATTGAGAAACTTTCAATTATTAACGGGCTATACCAGTGTGAACGCTGAAAATTTCGGTGATTTTCGGGAATTTTTTGGAAGAAAAGTACTCAATCAAATGTTTCAGAAAATTAAGAATATATACGCCGATATTTGACCTATATTACAGAATTTTTTCATACAAAAATATTGAGATCCAAGCAACTTATGCGCTGCCTTCAGAGGCGCAAAAAAAAAGTTTCTCCACTGCTGACATGATTCCGGCCGATTGACTAGCTGAAACCGAAAAAGGAAAAGATGTCGTTAAACTGGAAGGTATTTCTTGTATAATGGCGTAGGATTTTCGAAAAATATTAAAATCTAACAAAATGGCGTAGTTGTGAAAAAAGGCTGTTATCTTGCTTATAAAATGGTCGGTTTTTTTTCAATGCCAAATCGTCAATTTTCATCCATTCAAAAATATCCTACGTCATTGTAGAGTAAATATATTCAAGAGGACTCAGTTCGAATTTCAAGTCAATCTGATAATTGCTCGTTGAGTTACAATGTCAGCAAATTAAAAAAAAATCTCGTTTCGAGAAAAACGCGTTTAAAGATTTAACTATCGATTTTTGCAAGATAAAATAATCAGAGATACGGCCGTGAAATTTTGACAGGATATTCTTGAAACTATAAACTGTCGAAAAAAGCAAAAAAAGCGATTTTTTGAAAGTGTCACACTGGTATAGCCCTTTAATATATTATTTTGATTGCAATGAACATTTATTTCATCGAATATTGTAATTTTTTTCTACCGGCGACTAAATGCGTTGCTGCAGATGACACCTGTACTTTGTAGCAAAAAATACAATTATTTCGGATACATTTATCTTGATATTTCAATCATGATACACACTTTTCTCTATCTCATACTAGTTGCATGATATTGCACTTTTGATATTGTACGGAGTACGAAAATGTCACATCGAATGGCATATTCGTTTTGATGTAGTAAAGAAATAATCCATTCTATTGATTAAATTGTTGTACGAAATAAAAATTGTTTCTGCAATCGCTTAAGGCGTTGCCCCCACTTGTAGCGCAAAAAAAGGCCTTTTTCATGAATTTTTTAAAAGAAAACTCCAAAACTTTTTTAATCGATCGAATACCATCTTAAAGAACACACCTTGAAGAACTTTCAGTAATTTTTTTATTGTAAAATATTACATTGTTTAGTGGCAAATGGCCGTCAATGAAATAATGTTTTTATATACACGGTTTGCGGTGACCAACATTGCGGCGAAGTGGATCATCTGAAAAAAAAAAAATGCGGATGGATTTAGTCAAATATAAGTATAAACTAGTCTTTAATCGAAGGATTTTAAAAAATATTCATTTTTCACAAAATGGCGGACAGTCGAAGTTAATGGTTCGATTTTAACGAAAAAAACGGCCGTTTTTTGGCTATAAAACGGCCATTTTTTTCGAAAAAAAAAATCGAACGATTAAAGACTACATTTTTATGTATTAAATAAGCCTGCAAAATTTCAAGAAGATCGGTTCATTAGTGTTCGAGTAATCTTGGTCACCGACTTCAGAAATGCCATTTTGAGAAAAACGCGTTTAAAGTTTCAATTAGCCGGTCGTTTACACAACGGATTCTTCTCTTTCAACGCTCATATCTCAGTCAATTTTGTTCGGATCGACTTGAAATTTTCAGGACATATTCTCAGATACTTATACTTCAAAAAAATTCAATAAAAAAAATCGATTTTTTTCTAAATCGCAAGTGGGGGTAACCCCTTAATTATTTCATCCATACAAAATCAATCGCATTTTCCAATATTTTATAGTATTGTAACAATGTCATATATCGGTGGCATTCCGTGATCAGACATTTATTTGGGTCGACCAATGTATTTTTTTTTTATTCAATTGGTTTTTTTTTCT
Source organism: Ophion obscuratus (assembly GCA_964007375.1). Taxonomy (NCBI): domain Eukaryota; kingdom Metazoa; phylum Arthropoda; class Insecta; order Hymenoptera; family Ichneumonidae; genus Ophion; species Ophion obscuratus. The sequence continues at coordinate 25,311,002 of OZ023324.1, read as the reverse complement.
CAGTGTATAAAGTCTGGATAATTCCAGAGGAATGATTTTCACACTCAAAATACCGAGAAAAAAAAAAGAATAACGACGACTTACCTGTTAAATCCGTTGCGCAGGAAGATTCCGAAATATTTCAAACTGTAGTATTCCAAAAAAATCTACAAAGTAATCGAATAGTATATATTTAAGGGGCCAGTCCACTTTGGAGTCACGAAAAAAGGCTATTTTCGCGATTTTTTTTTTGAGGTTTTTATAAAATATATGAATATAAAAGTTGTTGGGCTTGATAAATAAAGTCTTGAAATACATTTTTTTTTTAATTTAATTCATTTTCATTCATTTTTAAGGGGTAAGGCCACTGTAACGGCCCAAAAAAAAAGGTTTTTTCACTAATTTTTTGCTCCCGAAATTGAAGGTATTTGAAAAAAAACGTTTAATGGTGTTATCGGGCATACATTAAACTTTATTATAAAATTTTTTTACAGTAAAAAAAACAAAATGGCGGTTCCACAGCTATCTTCCCGGGACATGTTTTGCTTCCAGGGCTCCGCGGCACGCAGCACCACTGGTGCACTTTTGAATCTAGAACAAAAAAAAAAAAAACCATTAATCTAGAGGGCTATAGCTAGAGAATGTCGATCGGATTTTAAAAAGTATCAATTTTTGTGGATTTGGCGTGCGTTTGAAAAAAAAAATTGATTTTTGACGAAAAAAACGGCAAGTTTTTTGTTAATAAAAAATCAATAAATAAAGTTCTTGAAAATTCCGGTCGACATTCTCAAGATAATGTAAATGTTCACATCTGGTTAAAATTTCAAGTAAAAAAAATGAAAATTGTTCGAGTTATGCTGCGTGCCATTTTGAAAAACCATGTTTCGAGAAAAACGCGTTTAAAGTTTTGCGAATAGTTTTTTATTGGAAAAAATTAAAAAAAGAAGTTAAAAGGATTTAAACTATTTTTAAACTAGAGGGTTTAAACTATTTTTTAAGCCAATAAAAAAAAATCGATTTTTCAAAAAATTTACAGTGGCCTTACCCCTTAAATACGAAAAAATTCACAACTAATTTTGTGAATTTTTTTGTACTTACAATTTCTTGTCAATGAATTTGCATTCACAGATTTTGATGTGAATTTTTTTTAATTCACATCAAAATCTCGCGATGAGCGCGATCTGCCATTTGAATCTTTGGACAAATTTTTTTTTATTGATAGTTTAATGCACCAAAACTTTATAAATGTTATTTATTTTTATAATAAATTTAACATGTCATAATTCCATTTTTGACATTTTACTTCAGCCTGTATTCACCCGTGATCCTTCCCAGATTCCTCAATGATTCCATGGGGAATCTATTTAGAGTCATTAAAGGATCCGGTTCTGGATCCCTAATGGAATCCAGTTTACGGATCTTACATTTAGTCTTCGAATCTGATCCGATATCGGACTAGATCCCAACCGGGAGCCCGGGATACAAGTCAGAATCCAGCTGTATCCCTGCCAAAATTTCTGCACGGGCAGCCACAAAATGACCCTCGGATATAAAGTTTTATCGAAAAATACAAAATTGGCAGATGAAAAACGAAAAAAAGTACAAAAAACGCGTTTCTTCGCAGTTTTTCGCAAAAAAAAGAGTAAAAATCAAAATTTTAAAACCATCGAGGGTCATCTCGTTGCGAATCGTGTTTACAATACGTGGTTCAAACTTCAAGAGAATCGGTTTATTTAATTTTAGAGACACGATGGAGCTAGATTTTGAAAACGTTGTTTCGAGAAAAACGCGTTTGAAGTTCATACTATGAAAAACTCTTACCTAACCTCAATCGGCAATTCCTGCGCCGTACAAAATCCCTTCCGATTGCTCATCACCGTCGATTTCTTCGAGTCTCGCTTGCTTTCGATTTTTTGAAATTTTCAAAGTCGACTGGCCCCCTAAAGAAATCACATTACACGCGAAATGATCATTTCCGGAGTATAACCCATACGTAAATCGCGGTTAAAGCGCCGTAGGTCGTGCCGAACTGATTATCGAACCGTTCGTCCCCGGGCCACGCTCGCGGCCTCCTTTTAATAAGCAAAATAGAGCGACGTTAAATTTTCCAAAATGAAAATTGCCCGCGTCCCAATTTAACGAACGTTCCGAAAATTGTCCGCCCTTCTGGGCGATTATGACAAATTTCAAGATTCTCGAGATCGAGCCGTCTTTGCCCGAGCCTCAACGTCACTCTCGTCGCACGGCGATATTTCCTTCTCGTTCGCAATCCCACCTTTTCGTCCCCTTCTCAATCGAAATTTCATCCCCTAGATGCGACGCGAACGTTGGCGCATTCTTGTATTTTGCGGCCTGTTGCAATAAGGTATCTCTCCCTTTAAAGTGATCGATCGCAAATACCGCGGAATTTCGAGGGTGGCCCGCGCAGGGCCTCGCAGCACTGAGTGCACGTATGCATGCCTCGAACTGCAAGTGCACGGAGTTCAAATCCTCCGCAATCCCGATATATATATATATATATATATATATATATATATATATATATATACACACACACACACACACACATACATACATACATACATACATACATACATACATACATACATACATACATACATATATACATATATATATATATATATATGCATGTGTATACAGGGTGACAAATAACCCTTTGCGGCATAGTGTAACTGGTGTTACGCCTAATTCAATTCAGATTTTGACGATTCAAAAGTGTTTTTTTAATTAAATTTGGCGGTTGTAAATGCGTTTCAAGGTTCCTAGGACTTCGATAACTACTAAACCATACCTATTACATTTTTATTTTTTTACGTAGCGGGTGTCATCACTAACGAAAGTGCAAAAAAAACGAACTTTTTCGATCATAAATCTGATTACGACTAATCTAGCAGGTAAACCATAACCAAAAGATAGGTAAAAACTTGGTTTTTGATCCACCGAATACGAACCCGAAGTCTAAACCGTCAAATTGAAATTGGCGGATCCAATATGACGGCTGTAAATGGCAAAATTGAAGGATTTTTTTCCAAATATGATGATCTATTGCTTTTTTGGGAGCTTATTTCATGTAACAGCGACCCCGAAAACCCCCGAGTGCCAACTTTCGCTATCATTGAACAACGTTTTGCATTTATGGACCGCCATCTTGAATTCTCGAATTTTGAGTGCAGATTTGTAATCAGCGAGCCCGAAAACCCCCGAGTACCAACTTTCGCTATCATCGAACGATGTTTTGCATTTATGATCCGCCATCTTGAATTCCCGAATTTTGAGTGCAGATTCGTAAGCAGCGACCCCGAAAACCCCCGAGTACCAACTTTTGCTACCATCGAACGACGTTTTGCATTTACGGTCCGCCATATTGAATCCGCCATCTTGAATTCCAAAATTTTGAGTCCAGATTTGTAATCAGCGACCCCGAAAACCCTCGAGTACCAACTTTCGCTATCCTCAAACAACGTTTTGCATTTATGGTCCGCCATGTTGAATTCGCCATCTTGAATTCTCGAATTTTGGGTGCAGATTTGTAATCAGGGACTCCGAAAATCCCCGAGTACCGACTTTCGCTACCATCAAACAACGTTTTCCATTTATGGTCCGCCATCTTGAATTCCCGAATTTTGAGTCCAGATTTGTAATCAGCAACCCCGAAAACCCCCGAGTACTAACTTTCGCTATCATCAAACGACGTTTTGCATTTCTGATCCGCCATATTGGATCCGCCATCTTGAATTCTCGAATTTTGAGTGCAGATTCGTAATCAGCGACCCCGAAAACCCCCGAGTACTAACTTTCGCTATCATCAAACGACGTTTTGCATTTCTGATCCGCCATATTGGATCCGCTATCTTGAATTCCCGAATTTTGAGTCCAGATTTGTAATCAGCAACCCCGAAAACCCCCGAGTACTAACTTTCGCTATGATCAAACGACGTTTTGCATTTCTGATCCGCCATATTGGATCCGCCATCTTGAATTCTCGAATTTTGAGTGCAGATTCGTAATCAGCGACCCCGAAAACCCCCGATTACGAACTTTCGCTACCATCAAACGACGTTTTGCATTTATAGTCCGCCATATTGGACCCACCATCTTGAATTCCCGAATTTTGAGTCCAGATTTGTAATCAGCGACCCCGAAAACCTCCGAGTACTAACCTTCGCTACCATCAAACGACGTTTTGCATTTCTGATCCGCCATATTGGATCCGCCATCTTGAATTCTCGAATTTTGAGTGCAGATTCGTAATCGGCGACCCCGAAAACCCCCGAGTACGAATTTTCGCTACCATCAAACGACGTTTTCCATTTATGGTCCGTCATATTAGATCCGCCATCTTGAATTCTCGAAATTTGAGCGCAGATTCGTAATGAGCGACCCCGAAAACCCCCGACTACAAAATTTCAAGCCAATTGCACGTAAAGGAAAATGTATGCTTCAAAGGGTTAAACACGCCCAAACAAATCCAAATGGGGTCCAAACAGACCCAACCAAACCCACGAAACCAAAATCCCGTTACATATACAGGGTGTCCCGTTATAAATGGATAATCCTGCAACTGTCGATAGGTCAGATCATGGCCTACTACATGCTGGAATTTCAGTTTAGTAAAAGTCCCCACGGTTTTCTAGTACAAAATCATCTGCTTTTGGTTTTCCGCATGCCTTTTTTACAAATGATAACTTTTTTTGACCCGGTTTAAAAAAAATACTCTCGGTTATTTGTTTTATCTAGAAAATTTTTCTTTTTAACTTTAAGGAAAGCCTTAAAGTTCTGCCTTGTTGGGCCAAAAAATGTTCGATTTTTCGCCAATTTTTTATGCGAAAAATATTAAAAATAGAATGTTGATATTGGGTATGTTGACTAAGCGGTCTTTATTGAACATCGAAATGTTTTTTAAAGCTTGACAAAACATGGTGGTGGGAGTAGGAGGAGCCGCGTATGTCGGTGCGCGGGCGATGGCATTTTTCGCTTGCAGAAGTCCTAAGTCCCGGACACGTAGTCTGAAGCAAAAAAATCAAACATATTTTTACTTTGTACAATATTGTGTATAAGTTAACCTAGAATCAAGAAAAAAAAAATAGTGAGCAAAAAACTGCGTAAATTTTTGGGAAAAAAAAACAAACTTCCTTCCGATCGCTCACTATTTTTTTATTGAAAAAAAATCGTCGGTGACCTTGAAGCGTCCTTTGGACGACCTTGGAATCAGTAACCAGGTTAAGAACTCAAAAAAAAAAGTGTATCCGTGTCAAAAACTTAGACGTTGACCTTGGAGTAACCTTCAGTCTAGGGTGGAATCTACGTTCAAAACTTGAAAAGTGCATTCTTGTAAAAAAAGATTGAACGTCGACCTTGGAATGACTTTCCCATGACTTTGTAATTTGCATCCAAATGTATTTAGATTCGAAAAATTGTCCTCAAAATACGTTTTTGTTTTTAATGCGGGGGCTTGTGACACTTCGAATTGAACACCCTGTATACGCGCGCACACGATACGTTATAACATGATACAGTTGCATACAAGACATTGAGTGAAGGATGGTTAATCTGAATCCTGTTAGAGACATTGGTTACATTGCGGTCCAGGAACGCCCTTGACGTGCTCCGGTTTGCGCCCGCGCTCCCGAAAACGTGCAACGTCCATTTGTTCCCGGCTGTCGAAAGATAATCGAGTTCTGGTCCAATTTACGCGCTACACATCAAAATTCGCTGGGTGGATTTTTTTCGGTTTTTTTTTCGTTCAAAAGTCCCTAGGATCGAGTAAGGCACACCGATCCGACATAGGGAAGTCTAGAGTTTTTTAACGTACAAACAGAACTTCGATACTCAGTATAGGGGAATATAGGGTATTCTGGTGATTTTCTTCAGAACACACGGACATTCAGGATTTGCCATAGGTTGCTAGGGAATAATAGGGTTGGGGCGAAAATCATGCTGTGTGGGGAATTCTAGGGTGAAATCGTGTTCTAGGTGGTATGGATATAGTCTAGGGAACTTTGCGGTCGAAACTTCCCATGTTGCGGGTGGCGAAATTATCTAGGGATTTTCATTGTTGTCCCTTATTGCTTGGATAGAGAATCATTCACCTATGCCCGGAATGTAAAAAAAAATTGCGAAGCATTTATTATTATTTTTGTTATTATTATTATTATTGTCATCGTTACGATTATAAAATATTTATTGTTACAATTTTTATTACTTTCTGTTTTCATTCCTACGCGTCGCGTTAATTAATTGTATTGTTGTTTAATCGAATTGAGTAAAGTTTTGCGCGCCCCCTCGATGAACCGCGTAACTTTTTTTGTTCGAGCAGGTTTTTACAAGGAAGATCAAAGAGAAGATCATTGGCGGCGAACGCAGTTCGTACGGAGCAAAAAGCAAGCAAAGTACTCGGTCTCGTATTTTTCACTTTCGTGCTTTGCTGGGCGCCATTTTTCTTGCTGAACATACTTTTCGCCGCGTGCCCGGACTGCTCGGTGCCGGGTCACGTGGTCGACACTTGTCTATGGCTCGGCTACGTGTCGTCAACGATAAATCCCGTTATCTACACCATTTTCAACAAAACCTTCAGGGCCGCCTTCATTCGTCTGCTGAGATGCAGGTGCTCCAGGTAACACAAAAACTATGTTACATCAAGTGTTTCCGCTTACCGGTGTAAGGGCACCCGTGTACTCACTTCGCGCCATTGCGCCACCGTTCGGACGTTTTTTTTTCCATCAGAATCGACATCGGCGACCTTTGTAAGCCCCAGAACCCATTTTTTCCCTCAAAGACGTCATTTGGACGTTTACTGGTGCAATCACCCATTTTGAATGTCATTATTACGCCATTTTATTTTTAATCAGCGACTCAAAGAACTCAAAGAACTCGAATATCAATGTTCGTTCTGTTGCAAACATATTTTGGTTTTCGAGCAGCCATATTATATCCGCCATCTTCATTTTCATTATTTTGACACTGAATTTGAAATGAGTGGATCGAGAAACTCCAAGATACGAGTTTTCGTGCAAATCCGTCAAGATTTGTAATCTCGAGCAGCCATAGCGCAGCCGCCATTTTGAATACCCCCTTTTCGACATTTTATTCGAAATCAGTGACTCGAAAAGCCCCCGTACATAAATTTTCATCCGAATCCAATGACTTTTTAGTTTCCGCGCCGCCATATTGGATCGGCCATTTTTTTACTTTCATATTATAACTAATCAAACTATGCAATAGCTCAACTATTTTTAAGAACCTAACGTTTATAGTTTTCCTGCGAACCTTACAAGATTTGTATATTCCAGCGGTTGTGTCATCGTGCACCTTTTTTTTATAAAATCAAATCTGTCTTACCGATCAAGCAGGTCAGCGAGGCCACCGCGATATCGGTCGGTAACGGAGGCTGGTAGAGGTGCGATGAGTCTCTGCGCCCCCGGTGCCTTGCCGCTCGCGATAAGTCTGCAAGGTACGCCGCTTCTCACACCGACGCCGAACCCGAGCATCGGTATTGCAGTTTCGACCACGGCCGGTATGGAAGCAGCTGTAACACCGGCAGCCGGTGCATCCTTCGTGACAATGATGAATCGTACACCGAGCTCCCTTTATCGCGACACATTTCTCGTCCACGAGACCGAGCGCGAAGAAGACAGTTGAATGTAAATGCATTCACGAACTTTCCGTTTTGCTGTACACATATATTTATTTATACATATAGTCGTTCCGGAGGAAGATAGACATGTATATATATATACACACAGGCAGTCATGTCTGCTTAAGGTGATGTGACCCTCAGTCGGTAACAGAACCCTCAGTCGATAACAAAACCCTTAGTCGGTAAAACAAAATCCTCAGTGGATAATAAAAATCCCGGTCGGTAAGAAAACCTTCAAACGACCCAAATTTTGTCGAAACGTTGGCAGGTGTGCGGCTGTCCTTTCTTCATAGGCAGTTAGAAATTTTCCTAGTCGACCAAACATCGCATTGTAAAGTTTCTGAGCCACATCGATTCAGGGCTCTTCTCCGACTCGCTGAATTAAATGATAAACACCTACTTTATCGCTCGCGATTGGTTCGTTGAGGAATTCACGCCCTGTCATTGGCCCGTTGAAAGTATCTGACTCGGGATTGGCTTATCCAAAAATTGCGACTTACGATTGCTCCGTGCGATTGGCTCGTTCGTTACCGATCACGTGACGTCCTTTTTCCGGCGAATAAAAACTATCACCTCGTCACAGTATCGCTTAAAATCGTGTCGATAATACGAGGAATCGTCGTTCTCACTGCAAAAATATCGACGAGCACAATTGAGGCTTCGTAAAGAACCGAATATTTTTCGTATACGAGCAAAACTCGAGCCCATTTTCAGCCTTCTTGGCAAGCAGACCAAAATTTACAAAACTCAGCCCGGGACACCCTATTTTTCGACCTGACCGTCACAAAAACAAAATTAAGCATTCCGTGCGTAGGCGAAAAATGAATTGCGCGGATCAACGTACAATTAAGTGCGTCTCAATCAATAAAAAAGAATGTAATCGTTACAACCATAAGTCGCGAACAAGGCGAACAGCCGGATCGAGGAACGAGAAAAAAAAATCGTATTTTGTCACACGTGTAGAGAGTAAAAAAAAAGAAAGAATTGTGCCAAAGCCACGTTTTCGCGTTTTGATGAAAAAACCAAATCGACCAAAGAAAAATTGTATTATTATTATTATCATCATTAAAATAGTACGACAATTGTTAGCCATTTTTAGTAACGCCAGTTGATTTCCGGCTTTGTGAGTACGCGGCTATCGAAACTTAAAAGTGTGGATCTGAGGAAGAGATCGTGTGTATAATGAAAGAAAATTCGATGTAATGAATAAAGCAATATCGTCGTTTCTTTAAATGCGAGTCCAGCTTCCTCAAAGAACAAACAAAAAATCCTAACCTGTACAATATTTGTTCGCGCTACCGTTTTGTTTTTACAACATAAACATCGCTCCTTTTCGCCGCAGACCGACGGAAAAAAACATTAGTCACCAGTACAAGAAAAATCCTGATATTCAAGTGAACAAAACAATATTGTTCGGAAAAATTCTGAATAAATTCTTCTCAATGCTACAATCAAATGATTGCCAATCTCATTATTATCCCGATTCGCCGATAAATATTTTTCATTTCTTACATATGCCGTGTTATTCGACGGTGAAAATGCGTCTTCGAATGTATCGAAGAAAAAAGATAGGGTTCGATGTATAGTCGTATATACCGGGTATCCTGTCTTAATCTATTCCGGCAGATATCTCGAAAAATATGTAAAATACGAGAAAAAGTTCAAAACAAAAGTTACACGGTTTTCACGCGTACACAACATCGTGACCATGTTACCATTCATAGGTAACGCATTTCAAGGTCATTTGAAGGTCAATACCGTTTTTTCAATGGAGACCCATGTTTTGCTTTACGGCATCACATCGGACGTGAAGAAATGCGAACGATTTGTTGGAAACTTTTTTTCGTAGCGTTCATATTTCTCGCGATATTTTCCTGGATCGACTAAGATAGGACACCCGGTATACAGACGCGGATATATATATGGATATGTATGCACATTATTCGTCAAATTCGTCATTAAATGGATCAGTTATTATTGTTATTATTATTTTAACTTTACATCGACGTGAAGTTAGTTATGGTTTTTTTTTGCTACTCGATTGCGCAGTTCTCCGTTTTGTTTCAAAAAAATGACACCATCGTTTTTTCGACTGTAGGAACTCGAAGTATAGAGAAGGAAAAACGCTGCGAATATGCAGTAGGCAGTACGAGGAAAAATTTGATTTTCTCTCTCTCTCTCTCTCTCTCTCTCTCTCTCTCTCTC
>OZ023324.1:25245497-25300961 GCA_964007375.1 Ophion obscuratus | reverse complement strand
AAATAAAAACTAAAAAACGGAGAACAGGAAAAATCATTTAAAAAAGCAGAAGCGGCAACGAGACGAGTTTTTCCAAAATTGATTAAAAATGAAAAAAAAAACGCACGATGAAAAAAAAATACTGTACACTTTTCGAAGTTTCAGAAAATTTCGCCTCTCACTCTTTTTTCAAATTGATTCGATATGAAAAAAGAGGTTTTCGAAAGCAAAAAAAGACACTGTACACACTTCTCGGAGTTTCAGGAAATTCGTCGTCTTCATTCGTCCTTCCGGTTTCTTCATTCTTTTTCTCTCCCTTTTCTTCCTCCAAGAAAAAAAAGGGAAAAACCCAGGCGTTTCGAACGATTCCTCTTCCTCCTCTTTGTTTTCGAAATCGAAACTTCGAATAGATTTTTTTTTGTTTCCGTTCGTTCGCGTTGAAACGAAAAACAAATCGAGACGTACGCGCGTGGATGTGATTTTTTTTACATCGTCACTTTGTTTTGTTTTTCGGTCTTCTTTTTTTATAAAGCGCACTTTTTCACTGATTTCTTTGTTCTTCTATGTCCGGACTGCGTGCGGCTGAGAAAAGTCGTTTTTCCTCGGCGTAAACATTCAGTCGCGTCGTTTCCACGTGAATTTTGCTCTTGTCGGGTCGCTCGGCGTTACCGCGACCGGATGTGAGTACGGACAGACTGGCTTCGTGCAAAACGGATGATACTTGCACTGCTGTTTGGGATGTCCGAACGCGCATCCCAATTTCGTGCATGCCAGGCCAAATTTGCACTTCGGATGCTTGTAGGCGCACTTGTCGCCGTACTTGCATGCCGGAAATGCGCTGAAACGAAATAATAATATTGATCATGTTAATAATATTAATAATACTGATAATGACAACGACAAATGACGTTTTTGGTTAAAAGAAAAAGAAATAGTACGTTTTTCAAATCGACAGCAATCGACGAATTGTAAAGTATTTTTTTTTTTTAGAAAAAAAGATTTTTTGCCGCTGAAGAGTAATGTTCGTGAGTAGACAAAAAACGCTGCGAGTGAAAAGTAATTTTCGTAAGTGGACAATAATTTTTGTCAGTAAACCATAATTTTGGTAAGTAAACAATAACTTTTGTGAGTAAACTATATTTTTTAGAGTATAAAAATTAATTCTGTAATTGAAAAGTAACTTGTGTGAGTAGTCATTTTCGTGGGCGAAAAAGTAACTTTCGCGAACAAAAACTCATTTGTCGCAGCAACAGAGTGATGCCCGTGGAAAAGGTTTTTTTGCCATTGGTAAAGTATTTTTTGCGATTAAAAAAGTATGTTTCGCGAGATTAAAGGTATTTATTGCGAGTAAAGGTATTTTACGCATGAGCAAAAGTATTTTTCGAGAGAAAAAGTATTTTTCGTCAGAGGAAAAGTATTTTTCGCGAGAAAAAGTATTTTCCGCGAAAAAATGTATTTTTCGCGAGAAAAAAGTATTTTTCGCGAGAAAAAAGTATTTTTCGCGAGGGTAAATGTATTTTTCGCCAGAGAAAAAGTATTTTCCGCGAGAAAAAGGTATTTTTCGCAAGAAAAAAGTATTTTTCGCAAGAAAAAAGTATTTTCGTGAGACAAAGGGATTTTTGGCGAGGGTAAAAGTATTTTTCCCAAGAGAAAAAGTATTTTTCGCTAGAAAAAAAAGTATTTTTCACGATAAAAAAGTATTTATCCCGAGAAAAAAAGGATATCTATCGCAGAAAAACTACCCGAAGATAAAAACTCTTTTGGTTTCCCTCCACCGAGGCAACAAGCTCTACAAGGCGCGAAGAAAGACCAAAATCGGCAAAAAAACCACCGGCAAACCAAAGAAAATATCAACAACAACAAAAACAAGCGTTTGGCTTACCTGCACGGGACTCCGGGATGATAGTAAGCGCACTTAGGGCCCAAAGTGCAATTTGGCCAATAGCGACACTTGTCCCGCGATTTGTCGCCCACAACCGCCGACTGCGGAGCCTCCCCGATCGTTCGTTTCTCGTACGTGTCTTTGCCACTGCCGAAAGTTATCGGCCTTATCGTCGCCGTCAAGCGTTCCTGCGCCACGACAACGGGACTACGGGATCTCGATCTCGTGTAAACGATCGGGCTCAATTTTCGTCGTTTTTTGCGCTCGGGCGCCGCCGACGACGACGATGACGACGATGACGACAGCAGCAACAACAACGAATCCCGCGACTCGACATTCTCGATATTTCGATTCTCGTTGTTCTCGTCGATTATTATTATCTTGTCCGACGCCTCGGTCACGGTGTCCTCCGCGCTGTTCTCGTTTATCGTCGCGGGCGACGGAATCGGCGAAGTGAGGTCCTCGTTGCGCATGCCCATCAACAGCTCCTCGTCCTCGGTTACCTTCGATCACGATAGATTGGCTCATCATTATATATATATATATATATATATATATATATATATATATATATATATATATATATATATATATATATTGAACTTTTGATCTCTTAAATCAATATATCGTAAATAAAATTACTTCTAATGAAAAAAATTACTTAAAATATAACATGAAAATGTAATTTTAAAATTATTAAAATTAATTTTTTTTATATTTCACAAATATCGCCCTATAACTGATTAACGTTAAATATTATATTTATTATAAGTTTTATTGTATATATAACGATATGTTATCTTATTTATTTTTTTTCTAAATATAATATTTAACGAAAATTAAAAAATTAAACAAAATTATATTAAAATGACAAGAAATTTATTTTATACTTTTGATTCAAATACTTATTCAATAATTGATTTAAACTGAATTTCTTCTTCATCAAACTTATTTATTATTCCTTTAACATTTTGAATAACTGAATCCTGTTTAATTGAATTGTTTTAGTCGATTTCAATATCTTTATTTACATAATTTTAAATAATTTTGTTAAATAAATATAATTATAATATAATTTATTTTATTACTTTATTTATATTAATTTTAAGGAATAATTTAATAGGATTATTTCCTTATATTTTGACAGGTTCAAGTGACAAAATATATATATATATATATATATATATATATATATATATATATATATATATATATATATATATTAGGGTGGCATAACTGTGTGCTCTATTTTTTTCCCTTTTTCTCACCATCCAATTATTTTCTTCAAAGAAAACGAAAAATTGTCACGGAAGCTGCGAGCGGTCAAAAAATATTTGGGGATCGCCCAAGCCTCCTCATAATGCAAATTTTTATTAAAAAATCGATGTTTTTTTTCCGTCAACTTCTCACCCATAAATTTTACGCTTTATAATTCTCAAATTAACTTCGCGAAAACTCTAGCTGATCAATGAATATTTAGTGGTCGCTCAAGGTATTCGAAATTTACAATTTCCGCCAAAAAATATTGTAAATCTCTCATGCACAATAATTCCTTCTAGCATAAAAACAAAATAAACAGCCAAGTGTTACAATTTCTGAATAATTTAGTATAATAATTTGTAACAAACGCCAATTAGACGATATGTGTTATTTATGTATTATTATGTATTATTGTATTATGGCGTCGCTCGTCACAGAGTACAGCTACGATCGGTCCGCAGTTTGACTAACGAGACAAAATGTGGGCCGCGTTACGATGCGCGAAAAACAGCTGCCATTTCAGCTTTACGATTAAAACGACCTATAATTTTGTTCGCGGACAAGAGCTTTGAAGAATTATTTTATGAGAACAAAGATTATCATTCTTGGGTTAGAAGTGTGGGGTAAATTTGAAAAATCTGTTTAAAAAAAAAGGACTAATTGTTTTGAAAATTATACAAAGCGTGGAATTTATGAGTGAGAAGAGTAAACAAAAATTGGTGAAAATTTCGAAGCTCTTGAGCGACCACTAAATATTCATTGGCAAGCCAGAGCTTTCGCGAGGTCAGTTTAAAAATTATAAAGCGTAACATTCATGGGTGAGCAGTGGATGAAAACGAAAAAAAATCAATTTTTTCTAATGTTACGCTTTATAATTTTTATTATAAAGCGTAATAAAAATTATACATTTTTTTAATCCAAAATTTGAAGAAAAAAAACTGTGCGTTTCGCGATAATTTCTTTTTTCTTTAAAGAAGATAATTGGATAGCGAGAAAAAGGGAACAAATAGAGTTCAAATTTGTGCCACCCTAATATATATATATATATATATATTGGGTTGGTATAAAAATCTTGCAACACTTTTTTTTCAATTAAAATATTTTTCCTAATAATGAAGTTCGAGAACATTCGAGAATAGGAAATACAAGAATGGTCTAGAACTTTCCATGCCGCAGGATATATAAGCGAGTCAGATGTTCCGCGGAGTCAGTATGAGCAAAGATGGCTCAACGTGCACTTCGAGCAATCGCATATTACGAATTCTTGCAAGGGCATTCTGTAAGAGCTGCAGCCCGTAATATGTGCAGTGCGTTCAAGGCTAATGTAGTTAATTATTCAACGGACTCCCGATGGTATCGGCGTTTTCATTCTGGCGATACATCTTTTGAAGACAAACCTAGGTCCGGCAGGGAATCGATTGTGGACGATGAAGAACTGCGAGCACTTATAAAGGCAAAGCCTAATGTGTCGTCACGAGAATTAGCCAACAAACTCAACTGCAGTCATCCTACTATCCTTCGACATTTACAAGAGATGGGATATAGGAAATTTGATTCGTCTTGGATACCGCACAATCTCAGCGAATCAAACAAAGCAACACGCACGTCCATCTGTCTTTCACTCCTGCATCGTCCGCAAAGAAAGGATTTTCTTCAAGAAATAGTCACTGGGGATGAAAGCTGGGTGTTGTATGTTAATCACACGCGCGAGCGTCAGTGGCTATCGAAAGGGGAAAAACCAGAACCGACCCCTAAACAGCCCCGTGAAATGAAGAAAGTTTTACTCTGTTGTTGGTGGGATTCTGAGGGCATGCTCTATTACGAATTTCTGCCAACCAACACCACAATACAGGCAGATATTTATTCTGCACAACTGCAAAAGGTGGCTAAAATTATGAAACAGAAAAGGCGTAAACGTCTTCACGTTCGGCTTCTCCATGACAATGCTCGACCCCACGTCGCTAAGATGACACAAGAAACTATTTCGCAGCTAGGATGGGAAGTTCTACCACACCCACCGTATTCACCAGACTTAGCACCTACCGACTATCACCTGTTTCGAGCTTTGAAGAACTATTTACGGGATAAAAAATTTGATGATCTGTCAGATCTCAAAATTACATTGGACGACTTTCTTAATTCACGATCAAAAGAATTCTGGTCTGCGGGCGTGCAAAGTCTACCAGAGCGTTGGGCAAGAGTTGTAGATGCGGAGGGAGCCTACATTACTGAATAATCGTTTATTGTTCAAATAAAATATTTTTCTTTTTTACTCGTGTTGTGTGTTGCAAGATTTTTGTACCAACCCAATATATATATATATATATATATATATATATATATATATATATATATATATATATATATATAATTTTTTCATATAAGAATAATAGAGGGCAGGATAAGAAAAGCAGTCAATGGAGCATGGGGGACAGCCAAAAGGGCAAGTATAGGGAACTTGGAAAACAGATTAAGGGATCATCACAGTGTGAAATTATCGAAAAATCGATTTCTTAGGATTATTCAATAGTATAGACGGTTATAGAGACGGTAAAATAATTATTGTTTAATATTGTCAATTTCTCATTTGCCAACGATAATTACCTCCATCTCCAGACGCTCGTCCACCTCCTCCTCGCCCTCCTCGTCCTCCGCCTCGGCCGCGCTATTATCCTTTATCACGTTGTTGTTGTAGCCGTTGAGGGTGACTAGAAATTTTTGGTTGTCGTCGCTACGCTGAAAGAGCGACATGACGACACCCATGTGCTCCTCGTTTACCGGATGTGGCTCGTCTGCGACGATAAACGCAATTTTCCCACGAAGGAGAAAG
The DNA here is from genome assembly GCA_964007375.1 of Ophion obscuratus. NCBI lineage: Eukaryota > Metazoa > Arthropoda > Insecta > Hymenoptera > Ichneumonidae > Ophion > Ophion obscuratus. Next base: position 25,295,010 of record OZ023324.1, on the reverse strand, counting down.
AAAAGAGTAAAATTAATCAATTGAAACAAATTAATTAAGAAATAATAAATGAATGACATTGATTGAGAAATTATAAATCAATTAAATTCATTGAGAAATGATTGATCGAATTAATCAAGAAATCATTAATTAATTAAATTATTCAAGACATAATTGAAGAATGAAACTAATGAATTGAGTAATTAACAATTAATATAATTAATTCATTGAGGCCTTGGTAATAAATCGAATTAATTAAAATAAATTGATGATAATCTGGATTAACGAGGCTTTTTTTCTCTCATAATCGAAAATAGAATATGACATAAAAAGGACATATTTTGAAAAGTGTGTGTGTGTTTGAGAGAGAGAGAGAGAGAGAGAGAGAGAGAGAGAGAGAGAGAGAGAGAGAGAGAGAGAGAGAGAGAGAGAGAAAGAGAGAGAGAGAGAATTTGAAAAAATGGCAAACTTAAAAACAACAAAAACAATTAGAAAAATAATGAATTATCGAATTATGCGAATAAAACGGGTCCCAATCGATACAAAAAATCAATAAACAAATAATCATCAACGAAAGTATCATTTGTCGAAGAAATGACATGCCAAAAAAATTCAAATTTAAAAACAACAAAAATAATTATCAAAATAATCAATTACCGAATTGTGCGAATAAAACGAGTCGCCCACTCGATACAAAAAATCAATGAACAAATAATAATCAACGAAAGTATCATTTGTCTATGAAATTACGTGAAAAAAAAAAATAATAAAAACACATACAAAAGAAACAAAATGCGAAGTAGATTAAATACGTACATTGTTTGCTCTCGTTGTCCTCGGGGTCCTCGGCGGTGCTGAGTTGCACTTGAATTTTTTCCATCACGAGCCTCTTCGTGGCGTTCAAATGTACCGAGAGATTTTTACCTATTTCGCGATTCCCCGATGGCCTCGGACGTTTCAGCCTCGGCTTCTTGTCCTACCGAAATTTTTTCCTCAGTCAAGTTGCAAAAAACAAATCAATTACTACCCCCCCCCCCCCCCTTACCCCTAAGTAGATGCGCGAGATGCGGAAAAAAATTAAATGCGCTAAAGAAAGTCACAAGCCGAAAAAAAAATCATATTCCCGAAAAAAAATAAACACTTCCTAGATAAAACGTTTCTCCGCTAAAAAAAAACCCCAGCCGTAAATTCGAAACTTTACGATCGCCGCGTCGGAGCAACGAATTGAAAAAGTGATACTTTTTTATTTTTGGTTTTAGTCTCAATATTTTTTTCCCACCTCGCCCCCGGGTCATCGAAAATTCGGAATTAAAATAAGACCGCTCAGTAGGTAAGGTAAACGCGCGAGCAGTTAGGAATATTAATAAATTGATGCAACAAGTATTTTTTTTTAACTGTTTTTAATTTTTTTTTCTTTTATAATTGTTTTTCTCCGATAATTCAATAATTTATTGTACATGTACAACGTGCTCTTGTAATTCGTACGTTTTTCGTTTCGCTTATTATCTACTAACATATGTATATGTATGTGTATATATATGTATATGTGTGTGTGTATATATATATAATGGCAGCCTAGCTTCCTGTAGGCTTTAATTGGCAAAAAAAATCTAAATTTTTTCAAGTTTAAACACGTACAGTTTCTTCCTCACAGTGATTAAAATGAAAAAAAAAATGCAAATTCAAGGAATCAGCACGCATTTACAAAAAAAATTACATATATATATATATATATATATATGTATACATACACAGACATAGTTTAATTATATATTAAATTATATATAATGTATATTTTATGAAAAATGAACATAAACAGAATATATATATATATATTTTTTTTTGTATATGCGTGCCGTTTCTCTAAATTTGCATTTTTTTCATTTTAATCGCTGTCAAAAAGAAACAGCGATTTCTTTCATGTACATGTTTCAAGTTGAAAAATTTAGATTTTTTGGCCAATGTATATATATATATATATATATATATATATATATATATATATATATATATATATATATATATATATATATATAATGGCAGCCTAGCTTCCTGTAGGCTTTAATTGGCAAAAAAAATCTAAATTTTTTCAAGTTTAAACACGTACAGTTTCTTCCTCACAGTGATTAAAATGAAAAAAAAAATGCAAATTCAAAGAATCAGCACGCATTTACAAAAAAAAAGTACATATATATATATATATATATATGTATATGTATACATACACACACATAGTTTAATTATATATTAAATTATATATAATGTATATTTTATGAAAAATTAACATAAACAGAATATATATACAGGGTGTCCCAGAACTCAACGTTAAGCCGAAACGGGGTGACAGGATTGATTGTAACCATCATGAGAAAAATCAGAAAAAAAATAAAGGAGAAAAAAAATAAAGCAGGGCCTTTCAAAGTAGAGAAATTTTGAAAATTTTTAATTCATAGTTTAACAAATAGCCTTAATTCTAGGAAACTTGGGTTTGTTTGGGTTTATTTGGGTTTATTTCACAATAACCGAAAAATGGTTACAGTTTGACCAAATTTCTAGGTTTTTCTTAAATGCCCATAATTTTCAAACTGCATGGGATAGATTTTTTTTCGGATTTTTCTCATGATGGTTACAATCAATCCTGTCACCCCGTTTCGGCTTAACGTTGAGTTCTGGGACACCCTGTATATATATTTTTTTTGTATATGCGTGCCGTTTCTCTAAATTTGCATTTTTTCATTTTCATCGCTGTCAAAAAGAAACAGCGATTTCTTTCATGTACATGTTTCAAGTTGAAAAATTTAGATTTTTTGGCCAATATATATATATATATATATATATATATATATATATATATATATATATATAATGGCAGCCTAGCTTCCTGTAGGCTTTAATGGGCAAAAAAAATCTAAATTTTTTCAAGTTTAAACACGTACAGTTTCTTCCTCACAGTGATTAAAATGAAAAAAAAAATGCAAATTCAAGGAATCAGCACGCATTCACAAAAAAAAATTACATATATATATATATATATGTACATACACACACATAGTTTAATTATATATTAAATTATATATAATGTATATTTTATGAAAAATTAACATAAACAGAATATATATATATTTTTTTTTGTATATGCGTGCCGTTTCTCTAAATTTGCATTTTTTCATTTTAATTGCTGTCAAAAAGAAACTGTACATGTTTCAAGTTGAAAAATTTAGATTTTTTGGCCAATGTGTGTATATATATATATATATATATATATATATATATATATATATATATATATATAATTGTGGTGAAGAAAAGCGAGTGAAAAAAAATGGAGCCGAGCAAATACGTGTTAAAAATTCGTATGGCGTTTTTTCGCGAGTCGTCCTGCAGGAAAAGTGATCGTATCGTTATCGTTTCCGGTCTCATTACGTTTTGATTTACTCACCGTTAAAACGGGCTCTGGATTCTTTTGCTTGACGACCGAGCGATTAGCCTCGGCGACCGCCCTCAGCAGTAGGGACTGGGTCGCCCTTTTTTGCACGGGTTGCAGTGGCTTGAGTGGCCTCGGCGTTACGATTACTTTGCTAGCTATTGTTTTCGCGTTCGCGGCCTCGTTTTTCCTCGAATCGTCGATAAGTTTCGTTTCGTCGTCCTGACCACGGGGATCGCGACAAGCGTCATCGTCGTTGACGGCAACGTTGGTTTTATCGGCAGCGATGACGGGCCGATTGACGGCGATGATGCGCGACCGTACGGGCCGTGGTGGGAGATCCTCGTCGTCGTCGTTGTTTTTCGGCGCGATGGCGAAAAAATCGGCGCGTTCGTTGGTGATGAGGGGACGACGGTGGCGACTCCTGACGGGGCCGAGGCGCGATTTAATCGCGTTTCTCGGATCCTCCTCGTCGCTTGGACGCAAAGGTCGTCTCAAGGTCGTCGTCGTTGTGGCGGTCGTTGTGGAGATGGCGCCAAGCCGATCCTTCACGCTCGCGGTCGGGCCTTTGTCCAAGCGCGGACGTTTGTCGTCGTCGAAAAACGGACGGCCGTTGCCGCGTAATCTCGGGTGTTCGGGGTCGCGCGGTGCGCTGCGAGGATTTGAGGCGTGACGGGCCGAATCGGCGAAACGATCGGCACGATGAGTGTCGAATTTTTTACGGGGCGAAACGACGCCGAGACGCGTTTTTACGGATACGACCGATGTGACTTTGGGCCTGTTGACGCAAGACTTCAGACGCTTGTCCGATTTGTCGGCGTCATCGTCGTCCTCGACTTCTTCCGGCTCCTCGAGCGACTTTCGGCTATCCGTGGCCTTCTCGTCGTCCTTGCGGGACTTTTGATCCTTGGGGGAGTCGCGCGACCTCTTGATCGGCTCCTCCTCGACGATCACGCTCGATATCCTCTTTGACCGATTTTCGACGATTTCCGGCGAACGACACTCGTCCCGCGATGATTTCCCAATCGCTGAAGAATCGACCGATTTTTCAACCGATTTTTCAACCGATTTTTCGACCGATTTTCCAACCGATTTTTCGACCGATTTTCCAACCGATTTTCCAACCGATTTTTCAGCCGATTTTCCAACCGATTTGTCAACCGATTTTTCGACCGATTTTTCAACCGATTTTTCAACCGATTTCCCAACCGATTTTTCAACCGATTTCCCAACCGATTTTTCGACCGATTTCCCAACCGATTTTTCGACCGTTTTATCAGCCGATTTTTCCTCTTTCGCCATTAAAATGGCCGTTTCTCCGGCCTGCGTCGCCTCCTCGAGCGCCGCATTGTTTTTCCTCTTCTTCCGTTCCTCCTCTTGCTTCACCACCACCGTCGGCACGAACTCCCTCGACGTCGTCGTCTTCTTCTTGGCTATCGTGACCTTCTGCAGCTTGCGCAGCACCTGATCGTGAAGCCACTCGACGAACGGACTCGTACTGTCCTCCAGAAAGAGATGAAGATCCTCGTGCATCTGCTGGCGCGTCTTTTTGTTAACCACCATCACGAGTATGTAGTCGGGCAGCTCCTCGTCGTAGCGTACCCCCAGCTCGAGCAGCTTGGCCCTTATGGCGCTCTAGAAATCAATGCAATTTTAATGCTCTTCCAAAGTCTGTGGTGCGCGCTTTGCTTTCTTAAGGGGTTAGGGTAACGGGTAGAAAATCACGTGCGAATTTAACAATTTTTTTTCGTATGAAAAACTTATTCAATCATAAAATTAATTACACTTCTTTTTAGCAACAATGTGAAGCTGTTAGAAAATATATATATTTTTTTCCGATGTACAAAATGGCCGACTACTCGAAACTACTCGAAACAGCTTTTGCCAATTGGCGCGACAAATAACTTTGACAATTTTCACTCGATTTACTTTAAATTAAAAAGTTATGTTCCTAATTGCATTTCGCGGAGAAGTACGTACGGAATTTCTGATTGATCGAAAACTTTTCATTTTATGAGCAATTTATGAGCAGTTATAACGAAATTTTTCGCTGAAAATTTATTTCTTAAGTTCAAATACCTACAACTTTTGAATAAAACAAAATTTTTCAAAAAAAATCGTTTCGTATTTCGTAAACATTTTGAAAAAAAAAATTAGGTACAGGATACTCCATGAATTAATTATAAAATTTTTATCACCCCATGATTGTTTTTCTTCTGTCGCAAATTGACTTTAAACTTTAAACACTTGTCACAAACACAAAAATTAATATTTCAAAATTTTCCTACGCATTTCTCCAGCTATCCTCGTCCAAATTAATAGAATTTTTTTTATTTACTGCCACATTCAAATTTGTGTCATTTATACTACTACCGTGTAGCGTCTCAAATTCAAAATGCCCAGTGCGAATAGCTTCGTTGTCATGTTGTATAATTTTGAAAAATAATTTTTTTTTGGTTCCCTCAAAGACACGACTGATAACATCATTGAATATTATCATTCGCTCACTTGTCCTTCCTCCCAAAAAAATACTTGAAAGTTGCTCAAGCTCACACGTTTACAGTGGCGTTATCCCTTAATTGTTAATTTCATATTTGCCCATCGCTGCCTGTCCGTCTGCGCTCTCGTTGACACAGGCACAGGATTGACAGGCTGTAACGTTTGAAGTTTTTGCGAATTTCGCTTTAAAACTTTGTGAAAATATTCCACATGTATAGTTCTATCGTTTGAAAACCAAAAAAAAATCGATTTTTTTATCGTTGCAAACGCACACCCGCGTCAACCGAGCGCCCAAATTCAATGGATCATCGAATATTGTATTATCCATCGTTCAACAATAATAACGAAATGTTTATCGAGCTGAGATTATAAAAAATTTCCAGAAATGCAAAATCGACGCGCAGCGGGCCAGAGGGGGCCCGGGGGTTAGGAAAGAAAAACACTCACCCTCAGCTGGTTCGTCACTTCGATACCGCGAACCTCCATAATTGGCTCGGTGACGAAAAGAAAGAAAAACGTTCGCCGGTTCAACTTCGAAGAAGCCTCGTTGAACGGTCGAGCGTCTGTAAATCTCGCTGAGTCCTTAACTCAGGATGCAACAACATTGTCCGCCATGTTGATCATGGCGCACCGTGCACGGATTGCCGATGCGCGATTGAGAGACGACGAGAGAAAGTGAAAAGTACGCGGCGCACTTTCGCAGCCAGAGATGGCGCTGGCGAGGCCGAGACGCCAGTTATGTGAAGTTGGCGGCACAAAAACGGTAAGTGTGTCGTTTCGGCTCTACAGCCTAGTTTCGCGCGATTTGTGAACGCTGGGAACTTTATTATCGTTACTGAGAAAACATACGACGTTATATTAACTAAAAACCGCGAAAAGAATACCGACTGTCGGTAACAAACTTCCTTACCGACGGTCGGCAACAAACTTGCTTACCGACAGTGGGTAACGTCCATTCTCACCTATCGTCGGTATTCGGTCAAATCTCGAAGCGCGCCACAGCAACGTGCCTACGGACTTTTCATGGCGCAATGACAACACGCGTCACGTAATCGCGCGTCGTAACATCCGACCTATTTTCACTGAAAACCGCGAATGGAATATCGAATGTCGGTAACAAACTTCCTTACCGACGGTCGGTAACGCCTATACTTACCGACCGTCGGTATTCTACCAAATCTCGAAGCGCGCCGTGACAACGTGCCTGTCAACTTTCCATGACAATGACAACGCGCGTCACTTGACCGCGCGACGTGATATACCACGGGCGAGTGGCAACGTAACGGCGGCGTACTTGTCAAATTGATCGTAGTCGCGAGCCGAATCTTCCGCAAGCTCTCTACTCCGCGCTCGAGAAATCCCGATCACATGTGGGAGAAGGAAAAAAAACATCTGACACATCGAGTATCGAATTACCGGGACTTCGCGGAAGTCGAGCCTGTTCGAGGCACGTAATTGAAAGTCGTGTTTAGACGGTGGACGAACGAACTTCTTCGCGTTCCTAAAGTGCGCGATTCTCGTTCATTCCATACGAACCGAACAACCGTCGAATCTCGACGCCATATGCTTATCTTTTTCTTAATCTGATTTGCGCAATCACGTGACCCGGTGTCGCGAGGATATTTTTTTTTGCTGCAACGGTATATTACGAAGAAAAAAACTTAAAATGTACGAGAATTTGTTCAAGAATCCGCTGCATCGTGTTTTCGTTTACGGCACGTTGAAACGGGGCGAGCCGAATCATCGCCTATTGCAAAACACGAAAGAGGGATACGCGAAGTATCTCGGCTGTGGGAAAAGCGTCGAAAAGTATCCGCTCGTCATAGCCACGAGATACAACATTCCATTTTTGCTGAAAAAACCCGGCACCGGCAACGTAAGTGCCAACATACGACAAACGTTAGACCGCGAGATTGCGAAAGGCTTCATAGAAAGAAAATCGCGTCGAATTCTTGCGCGGAACGCCGCACGTTCGGAAGATGGCGCTTGCTTGTAATTCTTATTAACGCGCGTACACACTTTCTCGTATATTTTCAATGTAATTGATAAGAGATCGAGGAAAATAGCACAGTCTTATATACAGGTCTTGGAACGAAGCTAAATTTTCGTGGTGGGGGTAGGCACGCTTATCGGCTCCACTTTTCGATTCACTAGGCGCCGCTACGCGTCGCCACCAGCAAGGGGAAGTATTTTCCCCCTTCTTACCGGCGAACGGGACCGAGGTGTTTACGTATGTTTTTGTGGCGCGATTGTCGAAATACCCTTTATTTGATAAGTGTGCATTTTTTTTGGTAGTGTTTGCGAAAAAATGCGAAATGGCGAAGCGTTGCGCGGTTCGCAATTGTAAAACGGGGTACAAAAATTGTAAGCAGAAATTCTTCGTGTTTTGCGTGCCTAGATACGTCGAACGATACAAAAAATGGCTCGATGCTATTCCGGGACTGAAAGAATCTCAGTACGTGTGCGAAAAACATTTCGAAGAACGATGTATTTTGAAACATTGGAGAAAAAAGAATGTAAATGGTCGTAATATGTGCTGGTATGAATTAATGTATTCAAAAAGTTTTCAGTTTTTTTTAGATGAATGTAGTCATCTTTTTTTAATCAACTCATTTTTTTAATTGGTTTCGTATATTATGCAGTTTACACGACAGTACGGTACATTAAGTTAAGGCAAACGGTGCATGCGTTGCGTTCAGGAGGGAAAAGGACAGAAGAGCTATTTCTCTCTTCATCGCACCAATACTTCCCCTTGCCGTCACGCACCAAGCGGCAGAAATCGGAATAAAAAACAGAACCGCTAAGGGTGCCTACCCCCACAACCGCCGTTGTCAGACCTGTATGTAAGACCGTGATAGAAGGGTAAGAGTAGACGACGGCGCCCTCTTGTGCAAAGCTGGGAAAAAGTAGTACAAAATGTAGCCGCTGGGTTCGCCACGATCGAACTGTTCCTATAAATTTAACGGTCTTTCGATGGGAAAGTTCTAAATTAAGGACACTTACTTGCTGTCACTGACCTTTCCCAAAGAGCACTGGTATTTTACTAGTTGTCCCTAGCATTTGGAAAAGACACTAGCATCTCACCGAATTTTACTGACGGCGGAACAACGTTCTAGTGATTCGTTAGATGCTTCTAGCGTCAGACTAATGACGCGTTCAATCACTTAGGGATTTCTCATCAGCGGCAAATCGGACCAGCTTCCTAGTAACTTGCTATATATTACTAGTATTAAAGCACTAACGATTTAAACTGCCAAATCGGTAATAATTGGTTACTAGAATGCTGGTACTTTTTGCTGGTTATGAAATATTGCCCCAAAATCTGTCCGCTATCCGAAAATTTGCGCTGCGATCTAGTTTTCAGCTAGAAGTTACTAGTAATGACTTTCTAGTATCGTCCGGAGACGCGTCCACGATCCACCTTTTCGTGAGTTCCACTAAAAGCTACTAGAACATACAATAGCGTCTCCAGCAGTTACTAGAAACTACAATATAATCTCTTTTCGTGAGTTCCACTCGAAGTTACTAGAATATACAATAGCATTGCCAGAAGTTACTAGAACCTACAATAGCAACGCCAGAAGTTACTAAAACCCACAATAGCATCTCCAGAAGTTACTAGAACCAACAATATCATTTTGAAAAGTTACTGAACCACACAATAGCGTTTCTAGAAGTTACCAGAACGTTAGAAAGCATTTTGACGATGTTACTAGACACACCACAGCTCTTCTAGCAGTCACTAGACATACAATATCATTTCTACAAGTTACATTTACAGTAACTTCTAGTTGAAAACCATTTCCCGAAGTCACTAGAACATACGATGGCCCTTCTATAAGTCACTAGAGCATACGGTAGCTCATCCAGAAGTCACTAGAACATTCGGTAGTGTCTCCAGAAGTATCTAGAACATGCAATAGAATTTCCGGAAGTCACTAGAACATATTGTGGCTTTTCTAAATGTTACCAGAACGTTCGATAGTAGTTTCAAGAAGTCACTAGAACATTCGGTAGTGTCTCCAGAAGTAACTAGAACATGCAATCGAATTTCCGGAAGTCACTAGAACATACGGTGGCTTTTCTAAATGTTACCAGAACGTTCGATAGTATTTTCAAGAAGTTACTAGAATGCTCTCGAGCTCTTCCTAGTAGTCACCAAAACACACGATAGCATTTCTAGTAATTTCTAGTTGAAAATCAAATCTAAGGCCAATTTCTCACGCCTCCGGGGACGCAAAATTGCCCACGATAGCTTCCGAAATGTTTTCCCTTGCGAATCGTAAGCGCGGAGATAAAATATATCGAAACCCTCTTACACTAATGTAAACGCGCAGCAAATTCTCGGCGAGATTTACGACGTCGACACGAGGATGCTCGAGAAATTGGACGAATTGGAGGAGCATCCGTCTTTTTACGTTCGCTCGCAGGAGGACGTGCTGATGGCGCCAGCGGCGAATTCAAAACCAGAAGTTAATTTCGAAGAGGTACCGCCCCTTTTTTGCCTCCCACCCTAATTAACGAAGAAAAAAACGGAAGAGCGTGTAAGAAAATAAAATCTCGACACTTTCGATAATCAATATTTTGGGAACTTTTTTTTCTCGACAGATCGGCGTTCTCGTGAAAGCGTGGACTTACCTTCTCCCCAAATTCAATGCTGCGCTTCTCGATAAGCCGATGCTAGTTTCCTACACGAACGAGGGCACCCACGGTCTGAAGTACGCCGAGAGGTATCTTCGCGATCCCGATTTTAATCATCGTCGTGAAGTTCAATAAAGACATGTACATAATAATAATAATAATTGACTTACGTATAAGGTAAGCATCCGAAGCGAAAGAGACGAGTTTTTTTTTCCTTTTCAGCGACGTCGACAGCGCCAAACCGGAAGACGTCCTGTAAAAGTACTACGAGAAAGAAACAAATACTCGAAGAATGTATCTCCGAACGCCTTTACCGTTATATTTCACATTGCTATTATTATATTTGTAATAAAAAAATTCTTTATAACGATTGACGAAAAAAATAACCTAAAAAATTCAAATATTAGGTGTACAAATAAGTTTTAGGACACTTCGATTTTGTATCATAACAGCTATTCTAAATTAATTCAAAGGTCCCGCTCACTTATCATAGATGGCGCTTGATATGTAGTATCGAAACGTAAAGGAGTCATAAACATAACCTAGAAATTCTGTAAATTAAACATGCAGACCGATAAGCTATTTATTAGACACTGCATTCGCTATGAATTCCACCAAGGAAAAAGTGTTAGGAAAGCGTGTGAATCGATATGTTCTGTTCTTGGAGACAACATTGTATCTAAAAGTACATGTGAGTATTGGTATAAGCGATTCAAAGAAGGTGATTTCGACGTTAGTGACCGTGAACGCACGGGGCCTCCTGTAAAGGTGAACGATCAGGAACTGCAAGCGTTGCTGGATGAAAACTCTTGTCAGACGGAGAAACAACTTTCGGAACAGCTTGGAGTAACTCAACAAACTGTTTCTTATCGTTTAAAAGCAATGGGTAAGATTCGAAAAGGAACAAAGTGGGTACCACACTTTCTGACTCAAGAAAATAAAAACAGCCGTCTTAACATTTGTGTGAGTCTTTACAACAAGCAACATAGAAAGTCTTTCTTGTGGAAAATTGTGACCGGCGATGAAAAGTGGATTTATTTTGATAATCCGAAACGCAAATATCATTGGGTTGACCCCGGCGAGCCGACAACATCCACGCCAAAGCGCAATGTTCATTGTAACAAAGTCATGCTGTGCATATGGTGGGATATGAAAAGCGTACTGTATTATGAACTTCTCAAACTTGGTCAAACAGTTACTACCGATCGCTATTGTCATCAATTGATGCAAGTGAATCAAGAAATTGAGAAGAAACGTCCATTTTCTGGTAAAGGAAAACGTCCAGTAAAACTGCTCCATGACAACGCGCGGCCTCATGTGGGTAAACCGGTCAAGGATACGTTACTAGCGCTTGGATGGGAAGCTGTACCACACCCGGCGTATTCACCAGACTTAGCTCCATCCGATTATCATTTATTCCGGAAAATGCAGAACGATTTGTCTGACGTGCGATTCAAAACATTTGAAGAAGCGGAAAAATGGGTCGCTAAATTTCTCACCTCGCAAGACGAAAGTTTCTTTGCGAAAGGCATCCGCGAGTTACCTGAGAGATGGCTGAAGGTCATTCAGTGCGATGGAGATTACTTCGATGAATAACTGTGTTTTACTTCTTTTTTAATAAATCTTGAATTTTTTGAAAACTGTCCTAAAACTTATTTATACACCTAATAAATCCCGAATATCGAATCCAAAGGGAAAAAGGTCACGTGATCCGGAAGTTCCCGGCCGTGGACCGTAACAATCGAGTTCTCAGAGCTGACTTCCAGTCCGAGATCACGTACTTCAAGACGATCTACAAAATTGAATATCCACATGCCAAAAACAATGGCAGATTTTCCATATTTTGAAGAAAAAAAATTCTCAAAAAATAATCACTAAACAAATACGAGCGGTGACTTTTGTCACGAGAAAAAAAATTCAATTAATTCCTCATAATTGTTTGTCTCTCGAGATGACAAAAATTCGTTCCGATATGAAGATAATTTTGAAAAATAATTGAACGAAAATCCGAAAGATATATATTTTTTAACAAAAGACCAATCGAAAATAAAATAATTAAAAAACGAAACAGAAACAAGGAAAACATTTCAAGGTGAAAGAATTTTTTCACTTCCCTCGCTTCTTGTCTCTCGCTCTTTTTTTTTTATTGTTATCAAAAAAAAAGGACGCTCATCCAACAGAAATAATAAAACAATAGTCAACAAAAGTGTAAATACGGTGCCTCGGAAAAATCCGCGGACTCCAAAACTTTAGCGGGAGGTAATGTCTCCTTCACCGTAAACTCAGCGATTTATTTTACTGTAGTTCGTTATTATTATTATTATTATTTTCCTATGATTTCTTCTCCATCGATTTCTTTTCTCTCGTAGTCTCGTCCGGAGCCAAAAATTCACCACGCGTCGTCTCACTTTGTTATCATTTTTTTTTAAATATCTCCCTCCCTCCTCACTCGGCACGTTCCGAAGGCGACTGAATTATCATCCATATTATCAATAACATATTTTCATTTATTATTATTATTTTTTTATTTGTTTATTATTTATTATCTACGCATATACGCTTAATCATTAATTTACCTACAATTTCCGTTCTCGTTTCTCGACATTTCAACCGCTTTCGATTTTCTTCCCTTCTCAATATCTTATTTATTCGCGTCGATTTTTCGCCGCCCCTCTCTCGCCGTTGATGCATCTTGACTTTTTGTTCACCATGATGAGAAAAACAATTATAAAAAACAAAGGGCAGTAAGGGCCGCTCGGTCGTTTTTCTTCCCGGGGGAAAAGGGGAGGGCGTGACAAAAAAGAGAAAAAAAAAAAGATTATATAACCTAAAAAATGTGTTTTCGAGGGGCCAGACCGACTGGGCTAGGAAACGATGCACTTCCGGTTCTTCCTTTATGATGTTGTTGTTGTTGTTGTTGTTGTTGTTTGTTGTTGTTGTTGTTGTTACAATTAGTATTATTCTTCTTGCTTAAAACGTCAGGACACTTCTACGTCTCGGGCTCAAGAACGTGCGGGTGCGATCTCAGCTCTGGTCCTGCGAGAGCGCCCCGTACTTGTTGCCCAGCGAGAGCTTGGGCGCCTGTGCCTGATGCGACTCCTGGAGACTGCCGTAGCCCCTGCTCCCGCCCCGGTTGCGCACCTCCTCGAAATTGCCCTCCTCGCGTTTCCTGATCGACCAGAGACAATGAGACAAAAATGAAGAAGAAGAGGCCGAGGAAAACGAAAAAAGGGGAAAAATACGAGAGTAGCAAAGAAAAGGAAGATCATGAAAAAGAAGAAAATGATAACGAAGAAGAATAAAGTAAATGATGAAAAAAAAAGGTTGGAGAAGAAGAAAAGGGATACGAAATCGAAGATAATGAAGAAACAGTGGATGGAAAAAAAGACGGAGAAGCGGAAGATAATTAAAAAGAAGAGAAAGATAACGAGGAAGAACAGAGTGGATGAAGAAAAAGAAGAGAATGGAGAAGAAATGAAAGATAATGAAGAAAATGTGGAAGAAGAAAAACGAGAGGATGGGGCAGACGAAAAAGGAGGCAAAGAAGCGGACATGAAAATGATAATGAAACAGGAAGAGAAAGTGGACGAAGAAATGGAAAATAATAAAGAGAGAAAAGTGGATGAAGAACGACAAAGCAGAGGATGGAGAAGACGAGACAAAAGACGAAGAAAAGGAAGATAATAAAGAAAAAATGGACGAAGAAAAAAAAGATAGAAAAGATGTTTTTTTTTCTGGTAATGCACTTGCGTCTGCTTGGGGTTGTTTGAGTCAATCAATAATCAATAAGTAATAGAGATGAATCAATCATTAATTTAAAAAAATACTCAATAATTAATCTCAATGAATTAATAATTAATATAAATTCGTTAATGCGCAAAAATGGTTCGTTTTCTTGCTAATCTCCAATATACTTGGCTTTGTTGCGCTCAATGAAAATGAGCCAATAAGTGATGGTAATAATTAACCAAAAATACTCAATAATTAACAACACAAAAATCAATAATTCATTAAAATTCATGGATTTGGGAAAATGTTTTTTTGTTTTTTGTTAATCTCTACATGATGAATTAATCATTAATAGAAAAAATGCTCAATAATTAATCAAAATGAATTAACGATTAATATAAATTCATTGATGCGCAAAAATGTTTCGTTTTCTTGGTAATCTTTGTTGCTTGGGTTTGTTGCGCTCAATCAATACTTAATAACAAATGAGTCAATAAGAAATAGGAATGAGTAATAAAAAAATAATAATGATAATTCATTTTAAAAATACTCAATAATTAACAACAAAAAAATCCATAATTCATTAAAATTCATGGATTTCGGAAAATATTTTTTGTTTTTGTTAATCTCTACGTCTGTGTTTAATTACACATACAATATTATAATAGAGATTAATTAATTATAAATAAAAAAATGCTCAATAATTAATAAAAATGAATAATAATGAATATAAATTGATTGATGCGAAAAATGTTTCGTTTTCTTGATAATCTTTAATATGCTTGGGTTTGTCGCGCTCAATCAATATTAATAAAAACGAGTCAATAAGTAATAGTAATGAGTAATAAAAAAATAATAGTAATAATTCATTTTTAAAATACTCAATAATTAACAGTAAATACCGAATAAGTAATAAAAAATACTCAACAATTCGTGAAAATTCATGGATTAGCGGAAATGTTTTCTTTTCTTAGTAATCTTCAATATGTTTGGGTTTGTTAGGCTCAATAAAAAATGGTAATAATTTCAAAATACTCGATAATTAACGAAAAATACTCAATAATTAATAAAAAATACTCAACAATTCATGAAAAATCATGGATAGGCGAAAATGTTTTCTTTTTTTACGCATCTTCAATGTGTTTGGGTTTGTTAGGCTCAATGAATAGTTCACAAAAATGAGCCAATAAGTGATGGTCATAATTAAGGCCTTAGGCCACAGTAACGCGTATAAAATCATGTGCGAATTTAACAATTTTTTCCGTATGAAAAAGTGATTCACTCATAAAATTAATTGCACATTTATTTTGTACGAATATCAAGCTGTTAGATAATATAAATGTTTTTTTTCGATGAACAAAATGGCCGACTACTCGAAACTTTTCGAAACAGCTTTTTTCCAATTGGCGTGACAAATAACTTGAACAATTTTAAGATTTACTTCAAATTTGAAAGTTATGTTCCCAATTGCATTCCGCAGAGAAGTACGTACGGAATTTCTGATTAATCGAAAACTTTTCATCTTATGAGCAGTTTATGAGCAATATAACGAAATTTTTCACCGAAAATTCATTTCTTAAGTTCAAACACCTACAACTTTTGAATAAAGCAATATTTTTTAATTCCGTACGTACTTCTCTCGGTATCCTAATGTAGATTGACGAGAATTTTTGTTTTTTGTTCTAGGTAAAAAATTGTGGACGCTGAATGTCACGCCGCGGAGCGCCTAAAAAAGATAACAAAAAAAAAGACCAGTAGTCGGCCATTTTGTATCTCGAAAAAAATATATATATTTTTTCTAACACCCAAACATCGGGGTGTAGGTTTTTCTTAGGGGATGAAGGGGATGGGGTGAATTAATGCCAAACTACAACCCCCACGAGGTCGGCGCCGAGAGACAAAATGTTCAGAAAAATCCGGGCTTTATTTTTGTCCACAGCGCCGAAGTCGTGGAAGTTCATTTTGGGGGTGGAAAAGTGAGGTGAAATTGTGAAAAATCAGTTTTCATTCGATAACTCTTTAGAAAAAAATCGTACACTTTTTGTTCAAACGGGAACGTTGTAGCCCTTGAAAAGACGCGTCGATCGAGTATTTGATCATCCCTCTTCAATAATATCTTCACCCCAGAAAGAATTGTTGAAGTATAAACAAAAAAAATTGTTTATCGAATAACTCAAAAACAATCTACTTTTCGGGAATGGTTTAAATGTACGAAATGAAGAGTTTTTCTCTATATTTTCGTTTCTATGGACCACCCTTGAATTTTGCTTTTTCGAACCCCGAATTTGAATTTTCAACCCCCGAGAGGGGTTGGAAAATCAAAATTCAAGGGTGGTCCATAGAAAGGAAAATATAGAGAAAATTATTCTCTACATTTCATACATTTGAACCATACTCGAAAAATCGATTATTTTTTCGTTATTCAATAAACAATTTTTTTTTGGTATTTTAACAATTTATTTGGTGGTGAAGATATCATCGGAGAGTGATGATAAAATACTCGATCGCCGCGTCTTTTCAAGGGCTACAACGTTCCCATTCGAACAAAAAGTGTATGATTTTTTTCTAAAGAGTTATTGAATTAAAACGGATTTGTCAAAATTTCACCCCACTGTTTCATCCCCAAAATGAACTTCCACGACTTCGGGGCTGTCGACAAAACTAAAGCCCGGATTTTTCTGAACATTTTGTCTCACGGCGCCGACCTCGTAAGGATTGTAATTTGGCAGTAATCCACCCCGATCTCCTTTCATCCCCTAAAAAAACCCTACACCCCGATTTTTAGACAAACTCGGATTTAGCACCCGCGGCACCTACAAAATCACCTGTCAAAAAACTAGCCTTCTAATTTTCTCCGATTCCGAGGTTTCTCAGCGACAGCACGACTGTACCCGTTACTGTGGCCTAAGGCCTTAAGGGGGAATATCAGTGTGAAAGGCTGAAAAATGGGGTGTTTTTTGGGATTTTTTTTAAACGTCTCGATCAAATTTATTGAAATTTTATTAAGCAGTGAGCGGTCGCAAAATGGCGTCTCAAAAAAAGACTCCCCGACGGTTGACAGCATAAGTGTCACAGCAAGCATGTGAAATTAAAAATTCGAAAAGATTATTAAATTATAATAGTATAGCTATCGCAGCATCGTAGGAAATTTGAAAATTTTGATTAGAAAAAAAAATGGCGGCCATTTTAAAAAAAATCGAATTTTACACAAAAATATTGCAGTAAATTGTTAATAAAAAAAAAGTGAACAATTTTAAAAAACTCTACGATGCGACGATAGCGATAAGTTTTCTGAATAGAATCCTTTTTGAATGAAGTCGATTGGACAAAATTTGACAGAGTTATGCTGTCAACCAGGTCAAAAAACATGGTCTCGAGAAAAACGCGTTTAAGAGGGAATGATACTTCATCGCGGTCGGTATGGTAGAACAATTATAGATTCCCAAAAATCTCGAAAACAGCTCTTCAGATCCCGTCGAAACTTTGCCAAACGACGTCAAATAGATAGACGAACAGCTGTCTTCCCCTCAAATTTTCTGAATTTGAGGAAAAAAATGTAGATTGGCTTAGGGGCCGTCCATATATTACGTCATTCTAAATTTGGGGGGGAGGTTCGTCTGCGGATGACGGTAAATGATGGATGAGGGGGGGGGGGGGGGGGCGTTTCGAAATTGACGTCATTCTTGTGATACCAGTTACTTCAAAATGTACAATAGTATATTGTACAACTAGAGTGGTTTCCCCGCATGAGTGATGAAAAATATTTTGCAAGTACCTAATGGTATTAATTATTGAACTCATTATTTATTTATTTATTACATAAGGTTTGTCTACATTATATTCGAGAACTTCAAATAACAGCGTACCTATGAAAATAGTTCGATCGAGCGAAAATGAATATGGGGAGGATACGGAGATATTACCCGTGATCCAGGATTTGCAAGAATGGGTGAAAACTCCGTGGGAGCTATCCAAAGAAAACTAAAGAATAGGGAAGAATAATATTATTACATTAATGAAAATTGCCAAAGTACAAAATAATAAAAGATGATTCTATAACAAAATGTGGGAGCTATCCAAAGAAAACTAAAGAATAGGCAATGTTTATTAATATTATTATTATTTATTAACATTAATAAACATTGCCAAAGTACAAAATAATAAAAGATGATTCTATAACAAAATGTTTTAATGTTACCCAATTTTTCTCAAATCCGCAAATGTTTTAATCTTGCCAAACTGGTAATGACGTCAATTTTGCGAGAGGGGGGGGGTCATTAGGAAATGATAGGATGATTGTAGGGGGGGGGGTCGAAAATCAGCAAAAATCGATGACGTAATACATGGACGGCCCCTTATCATAAGCCAATCTAGTTTTTTTTCTCAAATTCAGAAAATTTGAGAGGAAGACAGCTGTTCGTCTATCTATTTGACGTAGTTTGGCAAAGTTTCGACGGGATCTGAAGAGCCGTTTTCGAGATTTTTGGGAATCTATAATTGTTCTACCATACCGACCGCGATGAGGTATCATTCCCTCTTTAAAGTATAGAAAGGCCCGTATAGAGGGCTCTGAGAGCGTCGACGCTTGGCGCCAATTTCGAATACTTCCAAGCCGAATATTGTTTTTTGAACATTTGCAGGCATATTCTTGACCCTAGAGCTCATGAGCGGGGTCCAAACGCACCCCACGCGTACTTTGAACTACGCTCCTGAAGTAAGGAGCGATATTACCGACTATCGGTCCGAACCATAATTCAGTTCGAAGGTCTAAGAGTAGAGTCTAAGAGAGTAGGGTCTAAGAGTCACGAGTCAACGTTTTACTTTCGTGACGGTGAGTTAATTTTACATTTTATACTGGAATCATTATTTTGTATATCATTCCGGAATCTGAGGAAAGTATACAAATATATTATTTATAAATTGCAATAAATAAGAATTTTAAAAAATTGTACCGATAATGGCTCGCCGTTATAATTTGCGCTCCGTATCGAAGACTGTCGATACTCTACTAGAAAGAGAGAGGATTGAAGCACCCGATAGCTCATCGGAAAATGAAGAAGACCATGAGGAAGCTTGGGGCGGTTCAGAGGATGAGTCGGAAGACACTGAGTCGATTGTGCGGCAATGGATTGAACTTTTTTTTAACTACTTCTTTACTTTAACAAATTCAACAAATTTATGATGAAACTCATAAAATAATATCCTTTTTCTACGTATTTACAATAAAATAAACTGTTAAAACACAATTTTTGATTTTCGGATTTTCGTCATTTTCAATATCCCAAATAAATATACTCTTTCAACTGAATAAAATGACAATAATTTTTTTTCAATAGTCTGCTGTATCCCCTTCAGAACGCCGCTTCATATTTTAAGATCGGTTGAGCGGTTAAAAAATTGCAAATTTTTATTTAAAAAATGAGCGTTTTGCTGATTTTTTCCGATTTTCGGCCTTCGAACGGGTTTTTCATGAACTAAATGTGCATAAAATTAGATTTCTCGAGCACCGTTCTCTTCGTTATGAAAAAATTAAGAGAATGACGTACGGAAAAGTCTGTTTATCAGCATAGGGCCGTTTTTATGATCAAGATTCATGAGGCGTAGGGTTAAAGGCCAAAACTATCTATTTGAGCAAACAAAAATTGCTTTTTTCACACTGATATTCCCCCTTAAGGGAGACTTTGTCCTTGAAATTGCAGGGGGAGATGTTAGCGGCTCAACATGAGCAGCTAGAAGAAGAGGAGGGATGCCTCGATGGACCAGGCATTGCCGATTAGCGGTAATTATAAACACATTTGTGTAAACACATTACAAAACTTTAAGGGCGGGGTAAAGTATTTAAATTTTTTTTTCATTTTTTCTAAATTTTTTAAATAAATGCATAATATATCAAGAATATTGTGTTAAAATTTCAAGTCGATCGGAGTAAAATTGACGAAGTTATGAGTATTTGAGCGTCTATTGCTCCATGCCGTTCTCTTCTCTTCTGCGTTTTTCAAACCGTTTTTCTGAGACTTGTCATATTTGAAGTCCGTGTGCACGATAACTCAAAATCTACTGGACCAATCGCTTTGAAATTTTGCACAGTACTTCTTCACATAATTCACCAGGTATTGTCGAGAGCTTTTTTTTTTTTTTTTTTTAATAATTACTAATTTTTCAACAACAAATTAGCCGATTTTTTTAGCGAAAATCGGGTTTTTGGCTCCCAAGTGCTACGAAAAATCGAAAAAGCGAAAAAAAAAATCCTCCCGTCATTACCTCGAGAAACATCTCCTTTAACAAATGCATTTTGATTTTTTTGTTTAAAATGATTCTGTTGCGAGTTATGGTGCACACCGCAAACCAACTTTTTTTCGAGGCGCCTCCGGGCTTTAATTTTCACTCGCTCAATTTTGAATATTTTGCAATGCAAATTTAGGAGAATGTTGTTCAAATGTTACTTTATTATATGTAAATTTTTCAATAAACGAACACTATTCGTTACGCCAAAAAAAAAAATCTTAAAAACATGCCTTTTTTACGCCGAATTAACTTTACCCCGCCGTTAAACGCGTTTTTCTCGAAAATACGTTTTTAAATATGGCTGACATTCTCCTGACCGCTGTAATTAACACATCGACCTGAAATTTGGAGAGCATACTCAGAAAATATGTCTTCGCGGAATGACAGATCGTTTTTTCGATAGATGCATTTTTGCATTTATTATTTATCTTTTTATGCGAAAAAAAAACGCGAAAATTCGATTTTCTTTTTTCATTGCCGCCATTTTCCGAAATTTGTACTAAACGAAAAACCCATCCGTCATTCCATGACCAAAGGGTCGCAGTTTGATAATATGCTTTGAAGTTGTGTTTCAGATCAACAAAGAGGGGGCAGTGATGTCAGCCGTTTACCTCCCGCGATTTGAGGACCTGTTTTCGCGGAGCTGCAACGGCCGCCATTTTGGTTTTTTTTTTTTTAAAAAAAATTTTTTTAACGTTCTCTATATCATGAATAAAAACAAGAAAAAAACCGCACTCAAAAAGCTTTACTCGTTTCCTTTAAAAGAAAATAAAATGTAAACACCTGAAATATGGCACTCCAAGGACAAAGTCTCCCTTAAGGGGTAAGGCCACTGTAAATTTTTTGAAAAATCGATTTTTTTTTATTGGCTTAAAAAATAGTTTAAACCCTCTAGAATACGAAAAAAAAGGTCCTGTGCTTTTCTTTTTTTAATTTTTTCCAATAAAAAACTATTCGCAAAACTTTAAACGCGTTTTTCTCGAAACATGGTTTTTCAAAATGGCACGCAGCATAACTCGAACAATTTTCATTTTTTTTACTTGAAATTTTAACCAGATGTGAACATTTACATTATCTTGAGAATGTCGATCGGAATTTTCAAGAACTTTATTTATTGATTTTTTATTAACAAAAAACTTGCCGTTTTTTTCGTCAAAAATCAATTTTTTTTTTCAAACGCACGCCAAATCCACAAAAATTGATACTTTTTAAAATCCGATCGACATTCTCTAGCTATAGCCCTCTAGATTAATGGTTTTTTTTTTGTTCTAGATTCAAAAGTGCACCAGTGGTGCTGCGTGCCGCGGAGCCCTGGAAGCAAAACATGTCCCGGGAAGATAGCTGTGGAACCGCCATTTTGTTTTTTTTTACTGTAAAAAAATTTTATAATAAAGTTTAATGTATGCCCGATAACACCATTAAACGTTTTTTTTTTTCAAATACCTTCAATTTCGGGAGCAAAAAATTAGTGAAAAAACCTTTTTTTTTGGGCCGTTACAGTGGCCTTACCCCTTAACGAAAAATACTCAATAATTGCCAAAGAATACTCAATAATTCATAAAGATTCATCGATTTGGAATTTTTGTCGTTGAGAAACTCTCCATTTGTGGGAACCAATGAAATCTGCAAGATCAGGCAAAATAAAAAGCGGCGCGGAATGATTTTCGCTTACCTCCTGACCCAGGGCCCGGTCTCGGCGCTCTGCGCCTGTCGTCCGCTCAGGGTCGGGAAGTACTCCTCGCTGTTGATATCCGGTGCGACGTTTCTCATCAATCTCGACCTCGTCGAGGACGAAGATCCGGAATTCCTCAGATGCGGCGCTTTGTAGCTGCTCTCGACAGGTGCGGATGGTGGCGCGGCAGCCCCCGCAGCGGCGTTAATCGCATCCGTGCTTTCCTTCGACTCCGGGAGGTCGGGCTTTTTCCACGGTCCGCTGTGCTTCGAGCCCGATTCGCCCCCCTCGCCGTCCGAACTGTTCTCACCGGCGACTCTCTCCTCGTCCGTCTCCGCGTCGTCGTTGTCCGCCGCGTTCAAATTCCCGATCTTCAGGCCGCTGTAATCCTTCTTCTCCTCCTCGAACGCGAGCCACTCGTCGTCCTCCTGGGCCATGGAACGAAAGAGCAATAAAACATCTTTTCGTCTCTCGCTAAACTAAAACGTCATCGTCGTAACAGCCATTTTTGGCATTTTCCCCTTCGACGAACCATTCGAACGCAATATCTCGGAATTTTTATCACACATTTATTGACATTTTCACAGTACCGCGGAATTTTTTCGAACTAACATAACGAGCTGAATCGAATGCAGCGTTCGGAAGGGGCCGTCCATATATTACGTCATCGATTTTTGCTGATTTTCGACCCCCCCCCCCCCTACAATCATCCTATCGTCATTTCCTAATGACCCCCCCCCCTCTCGCAAAACTGACGTCATTACCAGTTTGGCAAAATTAAAACATTTGCGGATTTGAGAAAAATTGGGTAACATTAAAACATTTTGTTATAGAATCATCTTTTATTATTTTGTACTTTGGCAATGTTTATTAATATAATAATATTATTCTTCCCTATTCTTTAGTTTTCTTTGGATAGCTCCCACATTTTGTTATAGAATCATCTTTTATTATTTTGTACTTTGGCAATTTTCATTAATATAATAATATTGTTCTTCCCTATTCTTTAGTTCTCTTTGGATAGCTCCCACGGAGGTTTCACCCATTCTTGCAAATCCTGGATCACGGGTAATATCTCCGTATCCTCCCCATATTCATTTTGGCTCGATCGAACTATTTTCATAGGTACGCTGTTATTTGAAGTTCTCGAATATAATGTAGACAAACCTTATGTAATAAATAAATAAATAATGGGTTCAATAATTAATACCATTAGGTACTTGCAAAATATTTTTCATCACTCATGCGGGGAAACCACTCTAGTTGTACAATATACTATTGTACATTTTGAAGTAACTGGTATCACAAGAATGACGTCAATTTCGAAACGCCCCCCCCCCCCCTCATCCATCATTTACCGTCATCCGCAGACGAACCTTCCCCCCCCCCCCCCAAATTTAGAATGACGTAATATATGGACGGCCCCGAAGACACTCAGGTGCGGAGTTGGGCGTAATTCTATTTGTAAATACGAATACGAATTTATTCACAACGTGATTTTCATGTGAATATAAATACAAAGGGCATAGCCGGGTAAGCAGGGAAAAGTTGCCCCCGCATTTTTTCCAGCGAATTTTGGAGTATATTCTGAGCTGTAAAAAAAAGCAAATTTTCTGAAAATTTCATCCCCGTCAACGCAATGGTTTTAGAATTTTTTTTTTTTTTTAAATATCGAAAAGGAAGAAAAATTCCGGAAACGATACAGTGGATCGATTTGATTTATTTTTTTGGTACTTGTGCCGATCAAACATGTTATGAAATAAAATTATAGAACATCCTGCGAAAGATTAAGGTTTGAAAAAAAAATAATGTTCCTTGTTTTATTATTTTTTACTATAATCCACTTGGAGTACAATAGCGAAAATTTTTTCACATAATCTTTGGGCACCTTATTCGATTATATAATTTTTTCAAAATGATCGGTTTGGTACGCGAAAGTGAAAAAAAAAAAGAAACGCACATTATTGATATATTTTAGTTATATAGATGTATAACTAAATTATATCAATAAAGTCTGTTTCTTTTTTTTTCACTGTGGCGTACCAAACCGATCATTTTGAAAAAATGATATAATCTAATAAGGTGCCCAAAGATTATATGAAAAAAAAATTCGTTATTGTACCCCAAGTGGATTATAGTAAAAAAAAATAAAACAAGGAACATTATTTTTTTTAAACCTTAATCTTTCGCAAGATGTTCTATAATTTTATTTCGTAACACGTTTGATCGTAACAAGTACCAAAAAAAATCGAATCGATCCACTGAAGCGTTTCCGGAATTTTGATGTTGTTTTATTTAAAAAAAAAATCATTTTTCTGAAACCATTGCGGTGACGGGGATGAAATTTTCAGAAAATTTGTTTTTTTTTATACCTCAGAATATACTCCAAATTTCGCTGGAGAAAATGCGGGGGCGATTTTTCCCTACTTACCCGGCTATGGCCTTTATTCATACTTCAATTATCGTAAATACGAATACAAGTACAATTGTATTCACAAATATTCTGAAAATACAAATAAATTCACAGAACAAATTGTGAATATTTACGAGAAATCCTTTGAATTAAAAAAAAATTCACATCAAAATCTGTGAATGCAAATGTATTCACAAATAATTGTAAATACAAAAACATTCACAATATAAGTTGTGATTTTTTTCGTATTTAAGACACGATAAAATCAAATTCACAATGATTAGATTAAAATTTACACCAAACGTGAGTTCTTACGTATTTTGAGAGAAAACATTGCGTCGGGGCACAAACATTTTTGCAAAAAAGTTGTGAGTTTCAAATATTACATTATAAAAATTAAAAAATTCACATAATCAGTTGTGAATTTCCGCAAGTTGAAGAAAATTTAAATCGAACTCACGACAATTATATTAAAATTTACACCACAAATGAGTTCTTACGTATTTTGAGAGAAAACATTGTTTTCGAGGCAACGTTTTCTCTCAAAATACGTACGAACTCACTTTTCGTGCAAATTTTAATCTAATCATTGTAAATTTGATTTTAATTTGTCTCAAATACGAAAAAAATCACAACTTCTTTTATGATTTTTTTTGTATTTACAATTTTTTGTGAATACAGATTTTGATATGAAATTTTTTTTAATTCACAGGATTTTTTATAAATTTTCACATTTTTTGTGAATATTCACAATTTTTTCTGTGTATTTATTTGTATGTTCATAATATTTGTGAATACAATTGCATTTGTACGCATGAATATGAATACAAATAAGTGAAGTATGAATAAATTTGTATTTATATTCACGTGAAAATCAGGATGTGAATAAATTCGTATTCGTATTTATAAATACAATTACGCCCAACTCTGGTCAGGTGTAAAAAAAAAGTTGGTCGATGGCTGCCATGATTCCGGAGGATTTGGTCGTCTGAAAAAATCAAACGGCGTTTTAAATCGTAGACCTGAGGCTGTCGACGGAACTAGAGTAAGGTAAAAATATCGAAAAACGATTTTTTGGCACCATTTTTTAAAGTTAAGGTTATACCCGTTACTGTGGCCTAAGGCCTTAATTATTACCATCACTTATTGGCTCATTTTTGTGAACTATTGATTGAGCTTAACAAACCCAAACATATTGAAGATTGCTAAGAAAAGAAAACATTTCCGCCCATCCATAAATTTTCATCAATTGTTGAGTATTTTTTTTATTAATTATTCAGTATTTACTGTTAATTATTGAGTATATTTAAAATAAATTATTACCATTATTTTTTTATTACTCATTACTATTACTTATCGACTCATTTTTATTAAGTATTGATTGAGCGCAACAAACCCAAGCATATTAACGATTAGCAAGAAAACGAAACATTTTTGCGCATCAATGAATTTATATTAATTATTTATTCATTTTTATTAATTATAGAGCATTTTATTTATTTATGATTAATTCATCTCTATGATAATATTGTATGTGTAATTAAACACAGACGTAGAGATTAACAAAGACAAAAAATATTTTCCCAAATCCATGAATTTTTATGAATTAAAGAGTTTTTGGCTGTTGATTATTGAGTATTTTTGGTTAATTATTACCATTACTTGTTGGCTCATTTTTGTGAACTATTGACTGAGCCGAACACACCCAAACATATTGAAGATCGCTAAGAAAAGAAAACATTTCCGCCTATCCATGAATTTTCATGAATTGTTGAGTATTTTTTTTATTAATTAATCAGTATTTACTGGTAATTATTGAGTATTTAAAAAATTAATTATTACTATAATTTTTTATTACTCATTACTACTACTTATTGACTCATTTTTATTAAGTATTGATCGAGCGCAACAAACCCAAGCATATTGAGGATTAGCAAGAAAACGAAACATTTTTGCGCATCAGTGAATGTATATTAATTATTAATTTATTTTGATTAATTATTGAGTATTTTTTCTTAATGCTTGATTCATCTCCATTACTTATTGATTATTAATTGACTCAAACAACCCCCCGCAGACGCAAGTGGATTACCAGAAAAAAACATATTTTCCTTTCTTCGTTCATTTTTTCTTTATCTTCCTTTTCTTCGCCTTTTATTTCGTCTTCTCCATCCTCTGCTTTGTCGTTTTTCGTCCACTTTTTCTTCTTCGTTATCTTTTGATTCTTCTTCTTTTTCCCCGCTTTTTGTTCATCCACATTTCTTCTTCGCAATCTTTTGTTTCTTCGTTCTCCCCTTCATTATCTTTCTTTGCTTCTCCGCCCTCTTTTTCTTTTTCCGTCTCGTTTCCTTAAGGCCTTAATCAGCCGAAAGAGTCCATTTTTACCATTTTTCACTATTCCGAAAATCCTTAAATTCAAACCTCCGAAAAAAATTATACTTTTTGGAAAGACGGTCGACACTCTTATTTTCGTATCTGCAAACCTTCCTCTTCAAAAACCTCAAAGGACTTTATTTTATATTTTGAAAAAAAGTACGATCTTTTTCGTGCAATTACGTATTTTTCCACGCATCTCCCACTTCGAACCAATGTTTGGACACTCAATTTTTGTTTTTCCTCAAAGATAAATTTTGAGCCATAAAAAAAGGATCATTGACTACGAAAAACGTCTCTAAAAAAAATGCATATTCACCGAAATACAACGATCTGAAAATGGTCTGGGGTCAGATTGACCCCATATGCAGTCGGAGGTTCGCGGCGGAAGTGCGCGGTCGAAAGGTTAAGGGTCTTGAAGTTTACAACATTGGACTGCAACGAAAATCCTTTTTCACTTTATTATTTATTTATTTTTATTACCATCCAAACTCTTCTTCTGCAGTTTCAGGGTATGGACCCTTAAGCATTTCGGGACATTCGACGGAATGTTACCATGTGATGCAAATTTGTACAGTAAATTCTTTGTCATATACTGAATGCACCCGCTAAATTTCAAATTGATTGTCTGCGACGTTTCTTTTAAAAAATTAATTTAAAAAAAAACATTTTTTTAAGGGGAAAAAATCTGATCTTCATGATTTTTTTTAAGCAAATATTTCTTCGGTTTTGAGACTCGGGGTATCATGGTTGTTACGCGTTATTGACTCACAAGTTCCCTGACCTTTCCAGGTTTGGAAAATATACCAGCGAAATTAAGGTCAAATAAAGAACATGATTTTTTTCACGATCAAATATCTAAAAATGTTAAATATTGAAATAATTTTTTTTACCTGAAATTCGAAAAATAATTTACAGACTGCAAAGTAAAAAAGAATACATCAAAAGAGAATAGAGAAGCTGTTCTTTATTATAAAGATAAAGTTTTATGTCGGTACCGATAAATAAAAAATAAATATAAAGACTTATCTACGATGATAATTGTGTGGTTGTGTATCGACAAATCGAATGCAAATGCACAGGGCTTTAGAGTAAATAAATGTCGAGTTTATGAAATGTTCAATGTTTGTCACCAATGTAACTTATTTTCCTATATATTGGTTCTTTTCCAAGTCAATGATATTTTTTTTTTTTTCAAAATGGTTTTATTTTTCGTAATTCTTGCAAAAGGAAAATTCCGGAAAAGTTCCAGAGGATTTTCAAAATTCCCTGATTATTCCGGGAGGAAAGAATTCCCCTGTCTCCCATACACGTAACAGATTGTATGTTTTATTTTACTATTGGCTGTCATGTGGCATTTAAAAAGAAATTCGTCTTTAAAAATGGCGGCGATATGGCACGGTTTTCTAAACTGCATTCTCCAAACTGGCGTGACGTATAGTTAAAGAACTAATCGACCGATTCTCATAAAATTTGGTACTAATCTTCCTTACCTTATTGTCTAAAACATGAACCTCAATGTTCATGAAAACAAAACAAAAAACGTATTTTTTTCACAGCAAAATAGCGATTTTCCGGAAAATTCAATCTTTTTTGTTTCGAAGTGAAAATAAACAAAATCCTATTTTTTATTATTGCAAAGCGGACCATTTTATCGATTTTCAACATTTCAGATTTTTTCTTGGTTCATATTCTGCATATGAGTGTTGACGAGAGAAAAATCTTGGTTGATTTTTTTTCCGATTAATCCCACCGGCGCTGCGCGTCACACCGTCTGGCATCCGCCATTTATAGAGGTCAGTAGAAAAAAAATATTGCGTAAAAGCCAAAAGTAGTAACAAAACATAGTCCAAGTCTCAAAAATGAAATTTTTTCTTTTAAAAGAAAATCACGAGTCAGCAGTTTTCTCCTCGTCTCACGGTATCTCCCCTCTTAAGGGGGTTAGGCCACAGTAACGGGTATAAAATCATGTGCGAATTTAACAATTTTTTCGTACGAAAAAGTGATTCACTCATAACATTAGTAAGACATCTATTTAGTATAAATATCAAGCTGTTAGAAAATATATTAGGAGTACAACTTTGCAGTGACCGTTTTACTTAGAGAGCCACTGCGGCCGAAGTAGTGGCCCTAGCGCAATAAAAAAGTGGAATTTTAAACTAGAGGCTCTGCTAATGTAAACAATTAAAAAAAGCTAACGGATACGTGTATGCATTATAAAGTTATTGGCACTCAAACATGGCAACCTACGAGCCGAATTCTCAGCATTTGCGGGAACTGCTCCAAAGACAACAAAGGAAGGGATTTTTGCACCGGATTGTGACTGGAGATGAAAAGTGGGTTTACTACGATAATCCTAAACGCCGAAAAT
Organism: Ophion obscuratus; assembly: GCA_964007375.1. Classification (NCBI taxonomy): domain Eukaryota; kingdom Metazoa; phylum Arthropoda; class Insecta; order Hymenoptera; family Ichneumonidae; genus Ophion; species Ophion obscuratus. The sequence goes on along the minus strand of OZ023324.1, from coordinate 25,265,624 downwards.
CATGGGGACTGCCTGGTCATATTCCGTCATCGACGCCCAAACCGAATATTCACGGATCCAAAGTGATGCTGTGTATCTGGTGGGAGCAGCTGGGCGTTGTGTACTATGAGCTGCTCAAACCATCCGAAACCATCACAGGGGAACTCTACCGACGTCAGTTGATGCGCTTGAGTAAGGCACTCAAAGAGAAACGGCCACAATTCAACGAAAGACATGACAAGGTGATACTGCAGCATGACAATGCCCGACCCCATGTTGCAAATGTCGTGAAAAAGTACTTGGAAACGCTGAAATTGGAGGTTTTATCCCACCCGCCGTACTCTCCAGACATTGCCCCTTCCGACTATCACTTGTTCCGGTCAATGGCACACGATTTGGCTGACCAGCACTTCGGTACTTACGAAGAAGTCAAAAATTGGGTCGATTCCTGGATTGCCTCCAAGGACCAAGACTTTTATCGACGCGGGATTCGAATGCTACCTGAAAGATGGGCCGAGGTCGTAGCTAGCGACGGGCAGTACTTTGATTAAAAAATATGTAGCCACTTTTTTTATAATAAAGCCTTAAACTTTTGAAAAAAACGGTTACTGCAAAGTTGTACTCCCAATATATATATTTCTTTTCGATGTACAAGATGGCGGACTACTCGAAACTTTTTTTCCAATTGGCGTGACAAATAACTTCAACAATTTTCACTCGATTTACTTCAAATTTAAAAGTTACGTTCCTAATTGCATTTAGCCGAGAAGTACGTACGGAATTTCTGATTAATGAAAAACTTTTCATTTTATGAGCAGTTGTAACGAAATGTTTCACTGAAAAATCATCTCTTAAGGTAGTACCTCCACAGGAGAGTTGAATTAAGAAATGGTTGAAATTTGACATATATGTTGCTTTAATACATTATCCAAACATCTGTGCAATTTGAATAAGTTTGACCACCCCAAACCTGAGATATTTACACTTAAAGTTGCCTTGGTTTACACGTAACAAATGCGTTATGATGGGCAAACAGAGCATGATTAATTCTACTGCCAAAACTAAAATTAAGAAATTGATTTAAAAAACGAGGTTAAGCTAGAGTAAGATATCACGAATAATGTGAATAAAAATGAGAATCATTCACCATCTAGTTTCCAAGATATAACCACGAGAAGCCCTCACAATTCTGGTACAAAGCCTGGCAAAGCTTGGCAAAGCCTGGAAAAAAAAACAATTGGGGCAAAACCTGGACAGTCCCGACAAAAAAGTTCACTGGCAATAGTAGATCAAAAACACAATATAAAATATATTTTACGGCAATAAATGATATCCATCGTAATATCTACTAGTACCGAGTCAATAGTGCGTAGTTTTTAATTTGATTTATTACTAATTAAACCAATTATCAATCTTTTAAACATGAACAAGGTATCTAAACTTTTGATGGTGTTGAAGTTTGCATCGTTGAAACGCAACGAAAGTTCCGTTTTACATTTTATTCTCCATATTTTATTATTATAAGCGATCTTTTTTTATAGATTTATCATGAAGATCGTCAATGAAAAATTAAAAAAAAATGGTTGAAGGACTTTTGCAGGCGAAACCGGCTGAAAGAAATTAAATTCGTTACAGTCCAACGATGCAAACTTCAGCATGGTAACTTTTGGTTGAGATTTCCGCAGAGGAACTACCTTAAGTACAAGTACCTACAACTTTTGAATAAAACAATATTTTTTAAATTCCGTACGTACTTCTCTAGGTATTCTAATGTAGATTGACGAGGATTTTTGTTTTTTGTTCTAGGTAAAAAATTGAGGATGCTAAATGTCACGCCACGGAGTGCCTAAAAAAAAGATAAAAGAAAATATTAGTAATCGGCCATTTTGTACATCGAAAAAAATATATATATTTTTTCTAACAGCTTGATATTGATACTATATAGATGTGTAATTAATTTTATGAGTCACTTTTTCATACGAAAAAAATGGTTAAATTCGCACGTGATTTTATACCCGTGGCACGATTACGATATCTTTGGCGCCTTTGTTTGACCCTGGTGTATTGATATTTGGCCCAAAATAAGACTTTTTTCAAGAGTGACAAAAATTGAAATTCGGCGTTTAAGGGGTAAGGCCACTGTAAATTTTTTGAAAAATCGATTTTTTTTATTGGCTTAAAAAATAGTTTAAACCCTCTAGAATAAGAAAAAAAAGGTCCTGTTAACTTCTTTTTTTAATTTTTTCCAATAAAAAACTATTCGCAAAACTTTAAACGCGTTTTTCTCGAAACATGGTTTTTCAAAATGGCACGCAGCATAACTCGAACAATTTTCATTTTTTTTACTTGAAATTTTAACCAGATGTGAACATTTACATTATCTTGAGAATGTCGATCGGAATTTTCAAGAACTTTATTTATTGATTTTTTATTAACAAAAAACTTGCCGTTTTTTCGTCAAAAATCAATTTTTTTTTTCAAACGCACGCCAAATCCACAAAAATTGATACTTTTTAAAATCCGATCGACATTCTCTAGCTATAGCCCTCTAGATTAATGGTTTTTTTTTGTTTTGTTCTAGATTCAAAAGTGCACCAGTGGTGCTGCGTGCCGCGGAGCCCTGGAAGCAAAACATGTCCCGGGAAGATAGCTGTGGAACCGCCATTTTGTTTTTTTTTTACTGTAAAAAAATTTTATAATAAAGTTTAATGTATGCCCGATAACACCATTAAAAGTTTTTTTTTCAAATACCTTCAATTTCGGGAGCAAAAAATTAGTGAAAAAACCTTTTTTTTGGCCGTTACAGTGGCCTTACCCCTTAAGGGAGTGAAACAGGGGGTTGAAAGTCGAAGCATTTCGAAGTTTGTGGTTCCCAATTTTGACCATGCAACGTCCATATTCGATAGAAAATGCGACTTTTGTGTGTGTGGAATCGTTGGGTGGGCCTGGAGCACCTTCGATGTGTGCGTGGAATCGTTGGGTGGGTCTGGAGCACCTTCGATGTGTGTGTGGAATCGTTGGGTGGGTCTGGAGCACCTTCGATGTGTGCGTGGAATCGTTGGGTGGGTCTGGAGCACCTTCGATGTGTGCGTGGAATCGTTGGGTGGGTCTGGAGCACCTTCGATGTGTGTGTGGAATCGTTGGGTGGGTCTGGAGCACCTTCGATGTGTGTGTGGAATCGTTGGGTGGGTCTGGAGCACTTTCGATATGTGTACGATACCGTTCAACGTTGATTAGTCTTAGGTGCTCTTAATTTCATTTTTCCGGCATATGCTTGGGCACGATTACGATATCTCTGGCGCCTTAATTTCATCGTGGATTATTCATATTTGGCGCAAAAGAAACACTTTTTTGAGAATAAAAAATCGCGATTTTGGCTTCCTTTATAAGATACGGGACATTTTACGAATTATTCGTTATTAAGGGATTTAGCTGGTTTGCGTTAGTGTAGCTCTCTTCGGAATGCGCTATGTCGAGAAAATAAACAAGAACAAACCCAAACAAAGTACGACGTAACAATGTAAAACACGTGGAAAATTCGATTTACATAGAAAATCGGAAAAATACACTTTTTCTCTTCGAAGCGCTGTAAATCCAAAACTAAGGCTCAAAACGAAAAAAAGTTGTTCTTGGTTTTCGTATTTTTTTCGGCCATATTTCACAATCCAATGGTCAAATTTAGACGCCAAAGATATCGTAATCTCCCCATACCCGTTACTGTGGCCTAACCCCTCAATAAGCAACTCCAAAAATATTTCAGCGACATCTGTCGCTCAGATGTGGCATAAAAAAATTTGGTTGCGTTCCAACGATCCAAAGTTTACTCCCATACGAATCAAGCGGCAACTTTCGAGAAGAAGAAAGGATAGCGTTTCGCCGGCCGACGAATCGATTTGATCGAAGAATCGCACAGCGCAGGATGGCTCGTCTCTCAGCCCGGAGATCGCACCCTACGTGGGAAGAATTTGACTTCGCGTTGATCGGGGCATCCTTCCGTTCTTCGACTCTTTTGCAAAAGGCTCGCCGCATCGATTGTACCAAATGCGCTTCGCTCCTTCCGAGTATCTTTTACAACGATTGAGAGATGCACGGCCTGGCCTCGCTGTGCCGCAAAGTCGACTCGTCGCGCAGTTCTTCACTTTCCGGCGCATCAGCCGCTCGCTTGCGATCCTCAGTGATGCTCTTCGACGGATCGAGCTGCTTTCAACTCGTTTATCCGCGCTCCTTCGCAATCCTTCGCTCGACGGAGCATCTTCGCTATGTGCCTCGCCACGAAAAGACACGGCACGACTTGCCACAAATGTGACTCTCGTTAGGAGCGAAACTCGCTGTCGTAATAACATTTCAATCGAACTCGTATGTCACCTGCGGCGTTCCAGCGTGCATTGGCACATGAAAATTCGAGTAAATTGTCCACCTAACGCCAACTGTCGCCAGCGGACGATTTCATACGCAACCACCTATTGTGTCGTATATATGGATTACATTTTTTGTGTCCTTGGTAACAAACAAAAAACGTACAATTACGAAAATTTGTTTTTACCACAACAAAAAACGTACAATTACGAAAATTTGTTTTTACAACAACAACAAAACGTACAATTACGAACATTTGTTTTTACAACAACAAAAAAACGTATAATTACGAACATTAGTTTTTACAATAAATGTAAAATTACGAAAATTTGTTTTTACAAACAAAAAAAAACGTACAATTAGGAAAATTTGTTTTTACAACAACAAAAAACGGACAATTAGGAAAATTTGATTTTACCCCAACAAAAATGTACAATTGGGTTTGTTTGGGTTTCTATCAACAACAAAAAGCGTACAATTACCGAAATTTGTTCGTACGAAAAAAGTACCATTTATTTTTACGAAAAAAAAACGTATAATTACGAAAATTTGTTTTTATTTTTTAAAAAATCCACAATTAGGAAAATTTGATTTGACAACAAAAATGTACAATTACGAAAATTTGTTCGTACGAAAAAGGTACAATTTTTTTTACGAAAAAAAAAAACATACAATTACGAAAATTTGTTTTTATTTTTTTTAAAACCCACAATTAGGAAAATTTGATTTGACAACAAAAATGTACAATTACGAAAATTCGTTTTTACGGAAAAAAGTACAATTATGTACAATTTATTTGTACAAAAAAAAACGCACCATTAGGAAATTTTGATTTTACAACAAAAACGTACAATTATGAAAATTTATTTTTACAACAACAACAAAAAAACGTACAATTACGAAAATTTGTTTTTACAACAACAAAAAAAACGTACAATTACGAAAATTTGTTTTTACAAAAAAAAAAAGTACAATTTAGAAAATTTGATTTTACAACGAAAATGTACAATTGGCGATAATCGTTTCTATCAACAACAAAAACGTACAATTACGAAAATTTGTTTTTATCAGGTTGATAAAAAAGTTTTGTCGCAAAAATTTTAAAAATGTCTTTTCACTTATTGACGCAATATGACATCGAGCTATGTCGAGAATATTCTAGAATGTTTTCTACTCTTCCGCGTGACAGGGTATAAAAGGGCGAGCGCACGTTCCAGTGGACAGAAATGGCTTCGATCTCGCAAGAGCAACTTCGAGCGTTCATTTTTTACGAGTGGCGGCGCGCCACGATCGCAGGCAAAACTGCTAAAAATACACAGGATGCATTCAGCGAGAACGTAGTTTCTCATCGAACAGTCCAGCATTCGTTCAATCGTTTTAAATCTGGAGACACAAGCCTTGAAGATAAGGAACGTTCCGGACGACCGTCGACCATCGATGATGAAGCGTTACTCCGCTGCATCAAAGAAAAACCGGAAGCAAGTACGCACGAGCTAGCAAGAGAACTTGGCTGCACCCAACCGTCAATAGTCAATCACTTGCACAACTTGGGATACAGGAAGGTTCTAGCTCAACGGATACCACACCGTCTCACCGACGACAATGAGAACTGTCGCGTGACCATCTGCCGGTCTCTCCTGCTTCGCCACCATCGCAAGGAGTTTTTAGAAGATCTTGTGACGGGAGATGAAAGCTGGGTCTTGTATGATAACAGAACGCGTTTAGCCTACTGGCTTCCTATCGGAGAAAAACCGCCATACCAACCGAAATCTGATCGTCACTCACAAAAGGTTTTGTTGTGCTGTTTCTGGGACGCAAAGGGAATGCTGTTTCACAATTTTCTCCCTGTAGGTGAGACGATCTCCTCTACACGATACATCGAGAATCTCCAGGAATTGGCAAAAGCTATAAGAAACAAACGGCCAAGACCAAGCGCGACTGTGCACCTTCTCCACGACAACGCGAGACCCCATGTCACAAAGGAAACCCACAAAACAATCACTGAGCTTCACTGGAATACCATTCCTCATCCACCATACTCTCCCGACATCGCGTCATCCGACTACCATTTGTTCGGACATTCGAAGGCATATTTGAGGAACAAAACTTTCAAAAACGTCGACGATCTCAGAAGGGATATTTCAAACTTCTTTGAGTTCCAGCAGTTTTGGGCAAAGGGAATAAATGAGTTGCCAACTAGATGGTCGAGTGTCATAGAAACCGATGGCGAATATATTGTTGATTAGAAATGTTTTGTATAAGATATATAAATAAATAAATTATATTGAAATTATTGCGACAATACTTTTTTATCAACCTGATATAAAAAAAACGTACAATTACGAAAATTTATTTTTACGAAAAAAAAAAAAAAAAAACGCTCAATTACGAAAATTTGATTTTGCAACACCAAAACGTAAATTTGGGAAAATTCGTTTTTACCAACAAAAAAAAGTACAATAACGAAAATTTGTTTTTGCGAACAAAAACTCCATATCCAGCTAATGTAGGTTATGTTTCCTTCTGTTTTTCGATTCCCCCATTAACGCGCTTCGTCTCAAATTCCGGCGTATTTCAACATGCCCCAGGGGCTCCACGCGAAATACGAGGCGAAAAGTGAGGTTAAGCCCGAAGCCAAGCGGGTCGAAACAGCTGGGCCTCGATAAGATCGAAGCAAGCCCCCTCGCTTCCGGAGGTTGTCCCACGGGAAGCGAGGAAACATTTCGCCGCCGAATTACGTAATAAACGGGGCCGGGATGCCGAATTTGGCAAACGCCAGAAGCGAAGCAGAATCGAGTGGCGATAAGAATTGATTTTTTTTTCGCCTTTTTGTCTCGTGAGTCCTGGAACGTGACGGGATTTTGCGATGTGACATTTCCCGAGGATCAAATATGGCCGCTAGCCCCCCCCCCCCCTCTTGGCCCGGAAGGAGCAAAATCGTGAGCGTAATTGGGCGACGAAATAAACAGATCGAAAGTTTTCGGTGAAAAAGCGAGAGGGACAGAGAATGGGTCACTTACCGGAACTGGCTGGGCTACCACCTCCTCCTCAGGATTTCCCGGCTTTATTTCCTTCGGTTTGATTTTTTCCGGTCGCTTGCCCGTTTCCTCGAGTTTCTTGGCGATTTCCTCGGTCGTCGTGAACTTCTTTCCCTTATTCGCCTTCTTGCGATCTTTTTTCGCGAAAAAATCGTCCAGATCCGCCATCGCGTTACAAAAGTCCTCACGCGCACCTAGCAATGCTTATTACTCTTCTTACGCACGTTTCTCTGTGGAGCTCGACGTCAAAGAAGATCGCGCCGCGACATGAGAACGAGCGAGGTACTTTCTGCGTTTCTGTTTTTTTTTCGCTTTCTCCCGTTCGTTTCTTCGATGCGCTGCAAACGCGATGATAGAGACGTGGACGACACTTTTTTTCGGCCGGAGTACGAGGGAAAAAAAAAACGCGCACCCCGATCACAAGCAGCAGCAGCACCACATGGACTTGTGCCTCGAGCCGGAAGTCGCGTCGCACTGCTCAAGTCAATAGATCGTGCGCCGACGCGCGACCGGAGGCGCCGAAAAATCAAGCCACCTCGCCAATGCGTTGAACCTCTTGGGCTTTTCTTCAACTTCTTTCCATTCCGAAACAAGAGAAAATGCGAGAACCGTTCACGCGGAGATTTATTCCAATGAGCGAACGAGACGAAAGAAGCGTCTTTACCAGTACGGTGAGTCTCCAGAGGTCTGAACGCGATGTCGATAACTTACCATCGGTAAATAACGTACCAGCAGTCGGTAACTTGCCATCGGTCGGTAGCTTACCATCTGTCGGTAACTTGCCGACACCTTTTTCGCGTTAAATAACCGCGCTGTCATCTGTGCCCCGAGCACCAAACTGAAAAACGAAAGAAAAAAAAGTCCGTCCACGGTGTATATAATCAGTGGCCGCAGTTGCCTCGAGCCGTATAGCCGTGTGCGGCGCGTCCTCGAACCGTGTATCGCTTTTCTCGCGCCACAGAACGTACGAAAAGAAGAAGAAAAAAAATCGAAAAACCCACACGAAACACGGCAATCGAGATAAATTAGTTTTTCGACTGTGGCAAATTCTCGAGAACAATCGGTGTTTGAATAAAATTTTAAACACTCGTGCAACGTATCGAAGAACGCGAGTCCGGGACGTTTTTTAATGTGTAACGAGAGACATAATGAGGCTCACGAGGAGGTGCCTGAGCGGCATAACCAAGATGCTGGATTTCTATTCGCAGTTCAACCCGTCGCCCCTTTCGATAAAACAGTTCATCGATTTCGGTGAGACTTTTCATTGTTTTGGACCTCCCACGAGCATCTAACGATTTTCCATACTTTTCAACCTTCCCCCTTCCCTCTCTCCCTCTCTTATATTTTTCACGATAGAACGATAATCATTATAATCAACACGACAATTTTACCGAGTTATTTTGTCACGGGCATTCTCGGTGCCTCTTCCCCCTTGCGTCCGGCCTACGTGACTTTCGTGTTTTGCCTCAAGCACAAAAACAAACCTTCCATCTCGCTCTCTTTTTCCATGAAACTCTCCCCCCACCTCACTGCCACGTTTTTTTAACAAGCCATAGGAAACTTTTTTTCTCGCACGTGTGTGTTTTTTCCCTCAACGAACGCGTCATAATACGCGTATATCTACGAATGGTAACAAATGGCGGCGTACATATACATGTATATACGCGAACACGATATAAATCGGGAAAAGAGTCGAATTTCAATGTATGAATGGAATTTAAATAATTGGCTGACTCGTCCTCCGTTTAATTATTATTAATATCGTCGTTATTATAATATTATTATTATTTTGTTACTCATTGTTATCATGATAATGACAATTGTTATTATTTTATGGTAACAACAAATAATAAAATAATAAAAATGTTGGCGATGAGGATAGTAATGATGATATTAATAATAATGAAAGGAGGGACGAGTAAGCCAATTATTCGAAATGGTTTATTTTCACTTGAATTATATTAATAATTACAATTATCATTATGATCATCATAATTATTATAATAGTATCATCATCGTTATCATCATTAGCATTATCATTCTAAAAAACATCGTCGTCATCATGATCGTCATTATTATTATTACAATTATTATTTCGTTGTTTATTTTTACCATGATGATTATTATTATAGTAGTAATGTACTTTTATTTCTTCGGGTACATGAACAATTATTGAAAATGAATCAATAAATAATAAAAATGAATTAATCATTCAGAAAAATTACTTAAGAATTGATCAAAATTCATTGATTCGCGAAAATTGTTTTTTTTTGTTGCTAATCTTGCATGTTTGGGTTTGTTTGGCTCAATCAATAATTAATAAAAAACGAAGATGAAGTTTGCATCGTTGAAATGCAACGGAAATTATTATTTTTTTATATCTTCATTTTCTCCATCGTCCAAATTTACACGATAAGACTTTGGACGATGGAGACATTTTTTCAGGATTATCAGGATCCTAAAAAAAGTTTCACTGTTCTTCGTAGTCAAAATTTGCCAAAAAAAAATTCGGGGTACTAAGCTACCGTTGCGTTCCAACGATGCAAACTTCAATGACATTGATAAAACTTAATCAATGAGTAATAAAAATGAATTAATGATTTAAAAAAGTTACTCAATAATCAAAATAAAATTCGTCGACTCGCGAATTTTTTATTGTCGTAATCTTTCAGACGTTTGGGTTTGTTTGAGCTACAAGAATCGATCGAACGGTTTACGAAATTATGATTTTTTCATTTTGTTTTTTATTGCTACCATGATGATTATGGATAAACACCCGAAAAAGACACACCTTCGATTAATTTGGAATTTCGTGTACCCGTGTATTTTTACTCGCTGATCACGAATATGATAGTGAAGATGCCCTCAAATTTATTTTTCAAGGTCAAAACTCACAAAAAACTGATTTTTTTAAAAGTTTTTCTATTTCATTGTTATAAATTATGGTCTTGGAGGAAAATCTTTCCTATCAAAAATGTTGCCTATAAAAATATTGATTTTTATTGGCTTTTTATTTACGTCATTGGATGACACTTTAACCGCTGGGAGGTTGAAGTTTAATCTTTAACACTATACGCATACCTAAACAACAAACAAACACACAACAAACGAACCCAAACAAACCCAAACAGCACGACACAACTGACAAATCCAAACGGACAGCACAACAAACAAACCCAAACACACAACCCCGGAGAAAAAAGTTCATATCTGAATATATCTGAATCATATCTTTGGAATCAGATATGATCAGACAAGAAAATTGGGCAATATCTGTTCATATAGTGTCATGACAGATCATGTATGCTTATATCCGAGCATGTATGAGCATATCAGAGCCATTTTGATCATTTTGAGAGCAGACCCGTCCATATCGCAGCAGGTCTGACCACATCCAATCCCCAGGCAAGATCTGATCTTGTTCGACCAGATCTGATTTTATTGGGCCAGATCTGATCATGTCAGGTAGATCTGATTTTATTGGGCCAGATCTGATCATCTCAGGCAAATCTAATCTTATTGGACCAGATATGTCTGTCCGTATAAGAATGAAATACCGTGGATCCCAGTAGACCTGGACATCTATGAACAATAGACCTGCCCATATGATAGAATCATAGTTTATCTGAACCATCAGACCAGGTATGACTCCGACTATATCAGAGCAAATCTTACCCTGTTGGGACAGATCAAATCTTGTTAGTGCAGTCATGAAGATATTAAAATGTTTACATATATAGAGCGGGGTTATTAACACGTCATCACTTGACGTGTTAATAATTAAGGCGTTACCCCCCACTTGTAGCGCAAAAAAAGGCCTTTTTCGTGAATTTTTTTAACGAAAACTACAAAACTTCTTTAATCGATCAATATACCATCTTAAAGAACACATCTTGAAGAACTTTCAGTAATTTTTGTATTGAAAAATATTACATTGTTTAGTGGCAAATGGCCGTCAATGAAATAATGTTTTTATATACACGGTTTGCGGTGACCAACATTGCGGCGAAGTGGATCATCTGAAAAAAAAAATGCGGATGGATTTAGTCAAATATAAGTATAAACTCGTCTTTAATCGAAGGATTTGAAAAAATATTCATTTTTCACAAAATGGCGGACAGTCAAAGTTAATGGTTCGATTTTAACGAAAAAAAACGGCCGTTTTTTGGCTATAAAATGGCCATTTTTTTTTTCGAAAAAAAATCGAACGATTAAAGACTACATTTTTATGTATTAAATAAGCCTGCAAAATTTCAAGAAGATCGGTTCATTAGTGTTCGAGTAATCTTGGTCACCGACTTCAGAAATGCCATTTCGAGAAAAACGGGTTTAAAGTTTCAATTTCCGGTCGTTTACACAACGGATTCTTCTCTTTCAACGCTCATATCTCAGTCAATTTTGTTCGGATCGACTTGAAATTTTCAGGACATATTCTCACATGCTTATACTTCAAAAATATGCAATAAAAGAAATCGATTTTTTCAAAATCGCAAGTGGGGGTAACCCCTTGAGAGGGAATGACACCTTATCGCGGTCGGTATGGTAGAACAATTATAGATTCCTAAAAATCTCTGAAACGGCTCTTCAGATCCCGTCGAAACTTTGCCAAACGACGTCAAATACATAGACGAATGGCTGTCAACCCCTCAAATTTTCTGAATTTGAAGGGCAGACAGGTATTCGTCTATCTATTTGACATCGTTTGGCAAAGTTTCGACGGGATCTGAAGAGCCGTTTCAAAGATTTTTGGGAATCTATAATTGTTCTACCATACCGACCGCGATAAGGTGTCATTCCCTCTTAACAATATTACAGTAACTCACATGATCACATATAATACAGTCAGGTGAGGTGCCATATCTGATCGGATATCGTCTCATATCCTCATATATCGTTTCATATATTCAGATGTTCTCATGTGTGAACAACTGAACTGCATATACGACAAGGTATGAGTGCATAAGACTTCGTATATTTTCCAGGTTTGGTATCGTACCTGATGGGATAAAATTTCATATGAACGTGCCTGCTCGTATATCACATCATATATGTTCAGATATGGTTTCACGCTGCCAACTCGCCTTTTGGTACCTGACCAGATAAAAACATATATGAGATCTATATAGCGGAGTCTGGTACCGTATTTGATCGAATATGATCTTATACGAACAGATACGTTCACGTATCACATCATGTATGTTCACATACGAATTTACGGTACCAACTCGCCTTGGTACTTAGCCAGATATAAACAGATATGAGTTCGTATATGGTCAGGCCAGATACTGCATTTGATCAGATATGATCTTCTATATGCATATGGGATGTGGAATATGATCAGACCTAATCATATATGATACTGTAAAATGTCAGATACAAATATATCTGATACATGTATGACAATATCCGAAACATATATGACAATATCTGAAACATATATGAACATATGCACTCAGACATGAACTTTTTTTTCCCGGGACACCACAAACAAACTCCAACCTTCCCGCGGTGACGTGCGTAAGTAGATAATATATAATGGAGTAATAATATATAATTATATAATATAATGTATAATATATTATATTATATATTATATATATTATATATTTATATATTATATATTATAATTATATATTATATTATATAATATATTATATAATTAATATATAATTATATAATAATATATAATATATAATACTAATGGAGTTTAGCAAAATGCAGCATTATCCCATTTTCCTCGAAACAGAATGGTTTTAGACAAAAACTGTATAGAACATTAAATATCAATCTTTTTATAGGCAACAACTTTTGTGGGGAGAATTTTTCCCTAAGCTCAACCCTTATTAAAATAAAGTAGAAAAACTGTTGGAAAATCAGTTTTTGTTAGTTTTGACCTTGAAAATCGAATTTGCGGGTTTTTTCACTATAATATTCGTAATCAGCGGCTCACAATACGTGGGTACACGAAATTCCAAATTAATCGGACGTATATGTGTTTTTCGGGACTACAGCCATTATTATTATTATTACCATTTACTATTTGAATATCATTATTATCGTTATCACCGTTATTGTATTATTATTGTTCCCATCTTCATTATTTTGCATCTTCGACGAAAAATATCGTCCACTTACCATTATTATTATTACCATTTACCATATCACGATTATCGTCATTATTTTGAATACGTGACGCAAACAAAAAATTGTTTCCTCACGTACACCACTATGAAAATTTGCATCGACAATACGGTGCTCAAGGTCGGAATATTTATTCATTTTTAGAATCATTTACGCGACTTTTTTCTCTTCCGTTTTTCCGCACCAACTGCGGGAGCAGCGGGGTGCTCCAAGTGATGAATTCGCTGCATCCGCCTCGTACTTGAAACGTATACGCGATTAAATCGAGCCGCGCAAGCATACGTGCATTTATATATGCATAGGCTGAAAAAAAAAGAAAAAAAAACATTTCGTCGGAACATTGTTCCGCATTCGTTGCGTATTGTTGTTGTTTTCGTTACTTGACGGTCATTGCTATTAATAATATTGTTACGACTATTGTATGAATAATGAGAATAATAATTATAATGATATTTATTCAACTATTATCGTTATCACGAGGATCGCGAACAAAACGTTGGAGTGATTTTTGTCGCCCAAATGCGCTGAAAAATATTTTGCGAATCCAAAAAAAGAATTTTCCTATGATATTGGCGATTTTTTTCGTCGAAGGTTCAAATACGCTAAACAGCCTGATTTTTTTATGTCAAATCAAAGCACTTGTGAAGAACAGAAAATAATTTTTTTAACGTTTATTTTTATTTTTTCACTTTTTTTAAACGTTTGATATTGTTTTTGATAAAAAAACGGGTTCTTTACGGTGTACGCAGTTGTGGTCGTAAATATAATATGAAATAAAATTTGTAGAAAGTTTATTAATCAGTATGAGAGCCGCTATCTTGCTATGAGTTTTTTTTTAAATCAAAATTGACAAATTGCCGGCGGTTTGAAAAAAAAGTATCGAATTTGGCCGATTTTTTTAACAGTTTTTCGTGAAGAAAAATATGAAGATTAAAAAAAGGCCTCCTTAGCAAAATAAAGAATGGCGTGAAGAATGTTGTGTCAAAATTTGAGACGGATAGCTTGAAAACTCTCCGTTTGAGAGTGTACACCGTTTTGAAAAACATTTCGAGAAAAACGCGTTTAAAATTTCGAGTGCGGAATTTTCATATAAATTGTCCACTTACGTTTATGTAAGTATATGAGCAGCATGTTTATAACCGTCCATATTATTGGATAATGCAACAACAAAAACTCGATTTTTTGAAAATTTTACACTGTGATGATCCCTTAATGAAATGTTTCATCAAGGAACACGTAGAATTGCATTGAAAAGCATTAATACTCAGTTTCAAGGTAATCTGAACAGATATTTATTTTACCATACAAACTTTGCTACTCCCTTTTCCCCTTAATGAATGAATTTCCAAAAAAAAAAACGCTGAAATTTCATTAATTTCGTCTAGGAGCAGTAATACAAAGTTTCAAGTAAATTCAACCCGATTTTCAAATTTTCCGTACAAACTTTGCCACTCTCTTTCTCCCCTTAGGGGTTGAATTTCGAAAAATGCCGAAATGGGTGTTTCCTTAATTGTGTCAAGAAGCACGAATACGACGTTTCAAGTAAATGCGAGAAGATTTTTTCAAATTTCCATACAAACTTAGCCACCCTCTTTCTCCCCTTAGGGGTTGAATTTCGGAAAATGCCGAAATGGGTGTCTCCTTAATTGTGTCAAGAAGCACGAATACGACGTTTCAAGTAAATGCGACCAGACTTTTTTCATTTCACATACATACTTTGCCACCCTCTTTCTCCCCTTAAGGGTTGAATTTCGAAAAATGCTGAAATACGTGTTTCCTTAATTGTGTCAAGAAACACGGATACAAAATTTCAAGTAAATGCGACCAGATTTTTTTCATTTCACATACAAACTTTGCCACCCTCTTCCCCCCCTTAGGGGTTGAATTTCGAAAAATTCCGAAATACGTGATTACTTAATTGTGTCGAGAACCACGAATGCAAAATTTCAAGTAAATGCGACCAAATTTTTTTCATTTCACATACAAACTTTGCCACCCTCTTCCTCCCCTTAGGGGTTGAATTTCGAAAAATGCTGAAATACGTATTTCCTTAATTGTGTCCATAAGCACGAATACAAAATTTCAAGTAAACGTGACCAGATTTTTTCATTTGATATACAAAGTTTGCCACCCTCTTTCTCCCCTTGGGAGTTGAATTTGGAAAAATGCTGAAATACGTGTTTCCTTAAATGTGTCAAGAAGCAAGAATACAAAGTTTCAAGTAAATGCGACAAGATTTTTTTAAATTTCCATTCAAAATTTGCCACCCTCTTTCTTCCCTTAAGGGTTGAATTTCGAATAATGCTGAAATACGTGTTTCCTTAATTGTGTCAAGAAGCACGAATGCAAAATTTCAAGTAAATGCGACCAGACCTTTTTTAATTTCCATACAAACTTTGCCACCCCTTTTCTCCCCTTAAGGGTTGAATTCCGAAAAATCCCTTCTTAGTGAGTGCAACAGCGACCTACTGTTCAAATTTGATAAATCAGTCGGGACATGTTCTTTTATATGTATAGATTCTTTGGTTTAATTTTCCCTCAACTTCCGTACACTCGCAAATATGTCTCAAATTTTCAATTGCTTGCTTGCATATTCTACATTTGGCGTTTACATACCCTTTTTGTCCGTCTATACCGACATTTCCGCATCTTATCCTCGCCCACGTTTCTTTTTCAACCCTTCGATGTCACACTTACCTGGAGAGACATGTTCGTCACATTGGGTCAATTTGACCCAGTGCGATGATATTGAATTTTACATCGTTGGAACGCAACGGAAATAATATTTTTCTAATTCCCAATTTTCTTTGGTCGAACGAAGCAGGCAAACTTCTTTGAAGATTATCGTTAGAGACCTGCAACCTAAATCTTTCGAAAACGAGTTTAGATAACAATAAAAATGAAGGAAAATAACAACAACAAAAAATGTTGCTTTTTGCTACTCACTATTTTATTGAGTAAGAAATTGAACGTAAAAACAAAAAGAAAGAAATCGCCGAAGTCGTGCAAAGAAACGAAACAAATAAAATTGAAGCAGTCAAAATAATAAAAAGCCTTTCTCCTGGTCCATCGCCAAGAAATGACACGTTCAAATATTTTTCACTCTCAAAGTCCAGCTGGGTGGACAAGGTCGCGATCGTAGTAGCATTTCTCGTCTCCATTTTTAAATGGAACAAAGTTACAAGCACCGACATTGGAGCATAATTTTTTCGTTGCAACAAATGTGCAATTTAAAATCTTCAAAAGAAAAATTGAAAAATACAATTTTCAAATACGGTTCAAAATTTATTTTCACTCAAAATTGAAATATAGATATTTTTTTCAATTCTTCTTCAAAATGTTTTCCGCGTAAACGCGTTTTTTTTTTCGAAAAAAAAATTCTTCAAAAATAAAATAAAAATCTATTTAAAAAAATATAAAATAAAATAAAAGTATTGCAGTAATTTCCATAGCCTGAATCGGCCATAGAATTTTTTATCGCTAAAAATAATCAATTTTCGTCGTCCTCCAGCGATGCGAATTTCAAGATCGTAATTATTCATTGATTAACATTTTAATACGAATAACAAAAAATTATCAAAAAAACATGAATAGAATTTTGCAGTACTAAAAAAATACACTTGGTTTGCGGGCATTTAAATTTGGACGAAAAAGAAGACAAGACAAGGCTGAAAAAAATATATGCGATGATGGCATCACCAGACGCGAAAAAAAAGAAAACGAAAAATGAAATGACCGGAAAGCCCGCAGCGGCGATAAAAAAAAGCGCACACACACGCAAACATGTGCTGCTATCCAAATTGATGACGTTTGTTTACGTTTTGTCGGGCCGACGTAACGTCTATTACGCATACTGCGTGCGTGTGTGTGTCGGGTTCTTGTCCAAAGTTCATCACTTTTTTTTTACAACGCGAGATATCGCGCGGACCGAGCCAATCAAACGGAAGCGTCGGTGCGACACACCCGCCATTCGAAAATAACACGTATCATCATTATTATCATCATCATTTTTCATGATTATTATTATTATCGCTACTATTAATTCCAGCCCCCTCGTAAATGTTTCGTCAAACATTTGAAAAGTTCCGGGTAAATAATCATTTCCGAATTCTCGGGGAAAAAGAAATAAATTTTGAAAAAAATACTACGCGTTTTTACGTATGCATAAAGTTGTACTATTTGATCCCCCCCCCCCCCATTATTTTTAAAGCCTTAAGGCATTATTAACGATTATAAAATCATGTGCGAATTCAACAATATTTTTTGTATGCAAAAGGATTCACTCATAAAATTAATTACACATCTATTTAGTATGAATATCAAGTTGTTAGAAAAAATATTTTTTTTTTCGATGTACAAAATGGCCGGCTACTAATATTTTCTTTAGTAACTGTTTTTTAGACGCTCCGCGACGTGACATTTAGCATCCACAATTTTTTACCTAGAACAAAAAACAAAAATTCTCGTCAATCTAAATTAGAAAACCTAGAGAAGTACGTACGGAATTTAAAAAATATTGTTTTATAAGTTTTATAAGTTGTAGGTATTTGAACTTAAGAAATGAATTTTCAGTGAAAAATTTCGTCATAACTGCTCATAAACTGCTCATAAAATGAAAAATGTTCGATTAATCAGAAGTTCCGTACGTACTTCTCTGCGAAATGCAATTAGGAACATAACTTTTAAATTTGAAGTAAATCGAGTGAAAATTGTTGAAGTTATTTGTCACGCCAATTGGAAAAAAGCGGTTTCGAGAATTTTCGTGTAGTCGGCCATTTTGTACATCGAAAAAAAACATATATATTTTCTAACAGCTTGATATTCATACTAAGTAGATGTGTAATTAATTTTATGAGTGAATCACTTTTTCATACGAAAAAAAAATGGTTAAATTCGCACATAATTTTATACACTTTTGAGATTTTTTTTCTTCATTGACACTCGTACCCAGAATATGAACCAATAAAAACTGAGAAATGTTGAAAATCGATGAAATCCTATGCTATGAAACAAAAATATTGAATTTCCTAAAAAAAATGGCTACATTTTGCAATAAAAAAGACTGTTTTTTCTATTTTATAAAACTAACATTTTATGCTTTAGACAATAGGGTTAGAAGGATTTGAACCAAATTTCATCAGAATTAGTCGCTTAGTTTTTAGCTATACGTCACATTAATTTGAAAAATGCAGTTTCGAACAGCAAAAGTAGTAATAAAGCATACCCTAAGTCTCAAAAGTTCTGAAGACATTTTGCCTTTTCAAAAAAAAAAAAAAAATCATGAAAATCAGCCAATTTTTCCTCGCCTGAAGGTATCTCCCCCCTCAATTTCGAATGTACGACCATTATGCACGAAACGGCCCATATGCGTGCTTACGTATGTATGGGCTCGTCTATGCGGAAAAACATTCGGCCTCGAATCTAATGAATATGCGCCTTATTTTCCTTTTCGTTTGCGTTTTTAATTCCTTATTTATCAAATGTTATCACTGATAACGATCACAACAACACCAATAATGTGAATAATGTGAATATCACCGTATTAGTGTACACATGGAGAATGAAGACGGGAATAAGGGGCATAGGAGTGTGAGTTTGTCCTTATCTTGGGATTTTTTTTTTATTTTGGAGAAATTAGATAAATATAAATAAAAATTTGCTCGAGTTTAAATATATACTAATTTTCGAATATACCTTTAAGGGGCTATACCAGTGTGAACGCTGAAAATTTGGGTGATTTTCGGGAATTTTTTGGAAAAAAAGTACTCAATTAAATGTTTCGGAAAATTAAGAATATATTTGGCTATATTTGACCTATATTACATAATTTTTCCATAGAAAATTATTGTATAATGTCAATATAAAGTCAATATAATGATAATAATAATAATAATAGGAGAGATTAATAATCGAAAATAGTAGTAGTTTTTTTGAAGGTGTACCCTTTAAGGGTGTTTACACATAGCCCCCCCCCTAATATACTCTTTTTAATTCTCTATTTAACGTTATCCTTTACATTTTTTCTTACGCATATCTACATGCGTAAGAATGTACCTGCGTATACCGAAATTTCCTTATCTTTGCCTTACGTGTTTCATCAATACATCGAATTCTCTGTCTCCTTTGTTCATAGTAGTAGGAATAATTCAAAATAATAACAGTAATAATAGTAGTAGAAAAAAATTAGTAAATGAATTAGTAAATATATTAGTGAATACACTTACTAATTGAAAATGCAAATAACTTGAAATTTTAAATAGTAAATAGTTGTAATATAAAAATAGTAGTAATAACTGAAAAGATCATCATAATAAATGTCATAATTATCAAAACTACTTACTAATTTTCAATTAGCATTACTATTAATATTACAAATAGTATCACAATTATCCAAATTATAATTTAAAAAAACAAATAGTAATAATAATAATCGTAATAATTGAAAACATCATCCTAATAAAGAAGAATAATAATAGCATTATTGGCAATAAGCGGTAATCGTATTTAGGAACAATAATTTAAAAAACGAAAAAACGATGATAATAGCAATCAGTAGTGATAGTATTGATGGTGATGAAAATAAAAAAAACTAGGCTATAATAATAATAGTACC
>OZ023324.1:25022997-25240497 GCA_964007375.1 Ophion obscuratus | reverse complement strand
GTAGCGCTCGAGTCTCGTAATCGCGGGGTCGCTGGTTCGAGTCTCACTTCGAAATTTTTTTTTTTTTTTTTTTTTTTTCATTTTTTTAAAATGAAAAAACGCAAGTCATATTTTTAATTATCTCTTGATTATAAACATACATTTTCAAGTATCAATATTTATAACCAACAACATTTTTAGGATGAAAATGAAAAACGTCGGGTAAGGAATTGAATACTTTATTATTCGGTCTGTATTCGTTTGTTTTATACATCGGGTGTAATGTTACACGAGCCAGAGTGATAACCATCGTAAAAACAAGGAAAACAGTAATTTTCACGGCATCTCGCACACCGTACAAACGCTGCATTGTTACATTCGCAATTTTTCCTATTAATCTACAAGGGAGTTTATATTCCTATTAATCTACAAGAGAGTTTATGTAAATATTATTACTGGATATTTTTACATCGCCTATTCGCAATTTCAAGCAAGAGATAATCAAAAATAAGACTTGCATTTATCATTGACAATTATAATTACATATATGTGAATTAGCATAGATTTTATGATTTTTATCCCGGGATTATTTATTTATTTTTTTATAACTAATCACCTATTCTTATATATAAATAATATTTGATCATATATGAGAAAATGTATAATTATGTATAACTATAGTGAATTTTGTACATAAATAACTATATATGGATTTTGTCCATATATAAACATATATAGATATATTATATTAATTATATATAATAATATGTGATTATATACAACAAAAATTTATCGGGATATTTAAATGACGGAGGTATGCGAATTAAAAAAAAATGAAAAAAAAAAAAAAAAAAAAAAAAAAAAATTTCGAAGTGAGACTCGAACCAGCGACCCCGCGATTACTAGACTCGAGCGCTACCGGGTACGCCACGAGCCCGGTTCGAATATCGTTGCATCTTTGTGGGATAAGAGTGCGCTCGAAAACTTCAAAGTCAATTTTCTCGAAAATTTCTGAATATGGCGTCGAACTGCTTTGGGATATTAATATTCGAGCTCTGAACTTCACGTACCATGAGTACGAAAAATTACTAAAATCCGACTGCCGTACTGTCCCCTTGTGAGAGAAAAAAACCAATTGAATCCAAAAAATATGTCGGTTGATCCAAATAAATGTGCTGCTGCGGAGTGCCAGTAAATCTTAGATGAAAAGTGAGCATTAGAATGATCATCCACGACAATAGTGAAGAGAATATCAGATATCCAATGGAACATCCATAGAGAGAATATCAGATATTCAACTGATTAGAACAGTTGTTTTACTATTAGTTTTACATTAGTACTACACTTTGATCTTAGCCACACCCGAGTAGAAATCTTGCTCCAGCTACAATAAACACCTGATCAGGCTTCCTGATTTCTTTTTCCAGTCTTGATCAGGATTTTTTATCAAGCCCTGATCATTTTTGAAACACAATCCCTGACTTCCGTCTGATCAGGGTAAAAACTCAAGGCCTGATCAGGCTAAACTATCAAGGCCTGATCAGGGTAAAAATCAAGGCCTGATCAGCGTAAAAAATTTAGGCCTGATAAGAGCTTAATTTTTCACGGCTTGATCAAAGTGAAAAATCATATGATTTTTCACGGCTCAGGATGACCGATTTATTCCTGAAATAAAAAATACAACGCATACACAAAAGAGAAAAAGGCACGACTTTATAAATAACGCTGATCGTTTATTTTCTAATCTTAATATAAAATCTATCACATATATTTTTCACATATATCTATGTGGAAAACAAACATCATTTTTCTTGTATTTGTAATAAAACAAAAACTCAAAATAAACTAAGATATATCACCGTATTATATTCCACTTATCATCCCGAAATAAACTAATATATTTTTTAAACAAAAACTTAAGAAACTTCGTGAATAAAGTAAACAGAGCTTAACGTTTTTATGACCAGACGTTTCTAGGCAACGTTACATTGGGCGTTCTGTTCGTTTTTTTCCGCGACACTCGAAATTTGTCCCAGTCTCTTGCTGAACTAATCAGGCCTTGATACCACTCCAACGGCTTGTCCAATTTCCTTCGAAAGAACTTCTATTCCGTGTTCCCTATATTTCGAAATGACAGTCACTGAAAAATACGAAAATGTGTATCCCACTTAGAATTCAATGTCTACATATATATCTATATAAGGTATGCACATTATTTTATTAGGGTGGTACAAATTTGAGTTCTATTTTTTATCCTTTTTCTCACCATCCAATTATCTACTTTAAAGAAGAAAAAAATTGTTGCAAAAGCTGCGAGCGGTCATTTTTTAATGAAAATTAGAATTGAAGCAGGAGAACCCGTACAGCGAAGACCAACCAAATAATGGCAAGTTGACAGCGTAGTGCATTTCAGTGAATGTAATGTCCATCCGAAGTGCATTTCTTATGGGCTAACTTACACCAATGGAATTACTTTCACTTAACTGAACTACGCAGTCAACTTATCATTATTCGGTTAGCCTACGCTGTCCGGTCCCGTACAGCGAAGGCTAACCAAATAATGGTAAGTTGACAGCGTAGTGCAGTTCAGTGAATGTAATGTCCATCCGAAGTGCATTTCTTATGGGCTAACTTGCACCGATGGACTTACTTTCACTTAACTGAACTACGCAGTCACCTTATCATTATTCGATTAGCCTACGCTGTCCGGGACCAGACAGCGAAGGCCAACCAAATAATGGTAAGCTGACAGCGTAGTCAGTTCAGTGAATGTAATGTCCATCCGAAGTGCATTTCTTATGGGCTAACTTGCACCGGTGGAATTAGTTTCACTTAACTGAACTATGCAGTTAACTTATCATTATTCGGTTAGCCTACGCCTTCCGGGCTAATCAGCACCGATGGCAAAACATTTACCAGATTGAACTATGCTGTCAGCTTACCATTATTTGGTTGGCCTATGCTGTCTCTTTTTCTCCTCTGACAAAGAAGACGGACCAAGTAAAGGAAAATAAAAGCGATACACAAAACAAATATAAATCTACTTACATAGTGGTAGCGCCAACACACGCCAATCCTCAGGAATTTCGAGTTTTTCCTCGCTGAGAGGATCTGTTCCGGATCTGTCAAATGTATCATAATAAATATTTCAACCAATGCATATATAATTTGGCGTATGGTTAATTTATAGTCAGATTTAATCCAATTTATATTTATCGATTTAAGAATTGTAAGTCTTTGAAAAAAATTAATTGTTATACTAACCTGCTGCTGTATTATTTCTTCGTTTTTTTCCTTATTTAGAGCCCGCTATTCACGCAGACGCAGTCGTTGCGCAATTTTCTTCCGATTGTGTTTGTCCATCTTATTCACAACGTATACGTTATATGTAAAAATGTATAAAGTGATTAATAATATGCCTCGTGCTTCTCTCGTGTCTGTGTATGATTTGACAAGATGAGGTTAGGCACGTTTTTAGCGCCAAACTGTAGAAGTCCAGTTACATGATGATTGCCTGAAGTTAGCTGGATCAGGCGAATTGAAGTAAGCCGTAAGTCCAGTTGCTTGACATCGCCTGAAGCTAGCCGGGTCAGGCGAATTGAAGTAAACCGTAAGTCCGGTTGCTGGACCACCGCCTGACCCCAGCTTGATCAGGCAAATTAAGGCAAACTTAAGTAAGGCCTTCGTACTACAAGGTGATCAGGCGCAGATCAAATATCAGGCCAGCCTGACAATATTTCTACTCGGGCAGGCCACGAAGCGATACTCTTTGGAGTTTCTCCGGCGTTTAAGGCGGTCCTCTAGTTTCTCGGGTCGAAAAAATCGATTTTTTTTTCTCATAAATCACATCTACAACATGTGTAGAAAATGTGTGCCAAAGGATTTTTCGATATTCGAAGTGGTTCACAAGTTACGGCCCTGGAACGAAGCAGGTATACGGAGCGCGCGCCGGGCTGCTCCGAAAGCCGAGCGGCGGCAGCAAGACATTCAACGGTATTTTGAAGGCAGAACCATATGGAGAAGATGTTGTTGTTGTAAAAAAAAGAGTGGGTTGGACACGTTGAAAAGAGGATGGGGACTCGGCTCCGAAATGCAAAAAAAATCTAATAAAGGCATTGGTGGGAAAGGTGCAGGAAAACTCACTGATAAATTGATTGGTGAGATGACAACGTATTATGGATTAGCTATTCGGAGACATCCAGATTCTATCGAGGAAATGAGAAGGGCAATTTGGGCAACATTCTTTCACAAGATTTCCACAGACAGCAATCCACAGCATCAAAATTGTCCTGCAGGCGAATCTAGTTGGTGCAAATGGCGCAGAGCTGAGTTTCTCGGAGAGGCTGAGCAATTCAAACACAATAAACCGCCTCTTTCTGAAGCAGTTCAAAAAGTTATAAAGCCAATTTATGAGGATTTATCCAAAGAAGAATTGTTAAGCAGATGCCTGGGAGCGGAAACTCAAAATAATAACGAGTCGCTCAATTCGTTAATCTGGACTTTTGCTCCGAAGCACCTCCATTCTGGGCCAAAAGTGGTTGAAATCGCCACGTTTCTCGCTGTCGTAATCTTCAACGAAGGATTCAAATCTATCCTGAAGACCTTGAAAACCATGGGAGTGAAAATCGGCCCACAAGCTAAAGGATACGTTCAACAGCGTGATAGCTCTCGGATCGACCGTTCAGAAAGGCGCACGAGTGATGTTGTAAAACAGGCCCGAATCGCGAAAAGGGAAGACGGAGCAGCTCTGCGTGACTTCCAAGAAGAAGAGGAAGGCCTATTGTATGGTCCAGGCATAGCAGATTGACGGTGAGATGAAATTTTTCGTATAAATCACACGCGCGAACTTTCAAACGCGTTTTTCTCGAAACACCATTTTTCGAAACGGTCACCACGATATTTCAGAAACTACTGCACCGATCTTGTTCAAATTTATACAGCATCTTTAATATGTTATAAGCCAGCGATTGAACTAGGATTATCATGATTGCTTCGATAGTTTTTTTTTATACGAGCGAAAAACTTAAGAAAAAAATGAGTAAAAAATAGAATGTAATTTTCAAAAGTGTATAAAAAAGTCAATTTTCGTAATTTAGAATTCACTCTAGTTCAATCGCTAGTCTCAAATATGAAGATTAAAATGCCGTTTGGTTTTTTGATGTCAGATAAGCAGAACAGCCGCAATTTTGGTCACCGTCAAGCACCTCTTTTACTTGATGTCTTCTTGTCGGCCACCATAACTTGTATTCCATTATATATTTTGGCTTCAAAAAATTTGTAAAGCTTATTTAAATGTTAATAAAGATTATGCAAAAACAATGAGATTGATTATATCGATGCTTTGCCCGTAAAAAATTATTGAAAAAGCCGTAAAAAAACAGCCGAGAAACTAGAGGACCGCGTTAAGGGGGGATTGTCTTTTTTTTCGCAAAATTTACCGCTTTTTGGGAATTTTTTTGCGAAGAAAGTATACAACGGAAAACTTGTGAAACTTGGCATATAGTTTTATTGATCTGTTTACTACATACAAAAAAAATTTTAAACAATTTCATCAAAAAATCCGCCTCCCACCCCCCTCGACGCGCGATGGTCCTTTTTTGATGGTGTGCACGATTACAGCCTTCACGTTCATCCTGCAACAAAAACCCAAAAAGCATTTTACTTTAGACACATATAGCTATCGTTCGATGAAGGGAAAAAAAAATTGACGATTTGGTGACGTTTTGAACTTGAAGTATCGATTTTTCGAAAAAAATTGATCGATTGTTTGTTATAAATAAAAAACTATTAAACGTATTGCTTTTTTGCTTCATCAAACGATAAAAGGATGTCAGCTGAGCATTCTGTCCAAATTTGAAGGCAATCGGTTGAACAGTTTTTGAGAAATCGTGCACACCATCAAAAAAGGACCATCGCGCGTCGAGGGGGGTGGGAGGCGGATTTTTTGATGAAATTGTTTAAACATTTTTTTGTATGTAGTAAACAGATCAATAAAACTATATGCCAAGTTTCACAAGTTTTCCGTTGTATACTTTCTTCACAAAAAAATTCCCAAAAAGCGGTAAATTTTGCGAAAAAAAAAAGACAATCCCCCCTTAAGTGGATTTTCGGTTCCCGCTACGCTTACGAGAAACGAGCGCGCGTGCGGCTTCTAGCGGTTACTCCGAGAACTACGGGTTTCCTCACATCTACAATTTCGGCGGCGCTTGGCCATGATTTAGTTGAATTTTTTCCACCAAATGTGCGAGAAACAAATTTTACTTTCGCATAATTTTTTAACCAATTCAGACGTTTGCTTAAGGGGAGATATACACCTAGGAGCCGGAAAAAAGGTCATTTTTGTGAATTTTTTCAAGGAAAACTATTTGAAATTTCGGATTAGGGTTTTGATTATCCAAAAGTATATACATTCAAAAATATGTTTAATTTTCTTTATTTAAAAATATCAAAAATATACAAGGATATTGTATGATCCTTGGAGCGTCGTAAACAAATCTGCGTATACGATACCCACTGGCGTTTCTTCAAAAATCATCGGATAAAAAAAACCAAAAAAATTATTAAATTAGACACCATAATCTAGTATTTGTCATAGCCGATTTTGAAAATATCGATTTATGACAAAATGGCGGACGTTTGAACATAAATAGTGATTTTTGGGCCAAAAATTAGTTATTATTTTGCCTATAAAACAAAAACTAAGTAACGGTGAAAAAAATCCTATGACAAGTACTAGATAATGGTGTATAAAATAACCACAAAAAACCTCAAGACAATCGGTTCATTGGTTTTCGAGAAATTTTGGGTACCGATTTTAAAAACGTGAATAAATCATGAAATTTGTCAACTTATTAGGTGTACAAGTAAGTTTTGGGACAGTTTTCAAAAAATTCAAGATTTATTAAAAAAGAAGTAAAACACTGTTATTCATCGAAGTAATCTCCATCGCACTGAATGACCTTCAGCCATTTCTCAGGTAACTCGCGGATGCCTTTCGCAAAGAAACTTTCGTCTTGCGAGGTGAGAAATTTAGCGACCCATTTTTCCACTTCTTCAAATGTTTTGAATCGCACGTCAGACAAATCGTTCTGCATTTTCCGGAATAAATGATAATCGGATGGGGCTAAGTCTGGTGAATACGCCGGGTGTGGTACAGCTTCCCATCCAAGCGCTAGTAACGTATCCTTGACCGGTTTACCCACATGAGGCCGCGCGTTGTCATGGAGCAGTTTTACTGGACGTTTTCCTTCACCAGAAAATGGACGTTTCTTCTCAATTTCTTGATTCACTTGCATCAATTGATGACAATAGCGATCGGTAGTAACTGTTTGACCAGGTTTGAGAAGTTCATAATACAGTACGCTTTCCATATCCCACCATATGCACAGCATGACTTTGTTACAATGAACATTGCGCTTTGGCGTGGATGTTGTCGGCTCGCCGGGGTCAACCCAATGATATTTGCGTTTCGGATTATCAAAATAAATTCACTTTTCATCGCCGGTCACAATTTTCCACAAGAAAGACTTTCTATGTTGCTTGTTGTAAAGACTCACACAAATGTTAAGACGGCTGTTTTTATTTTCTTGAGTCAGAAAGTGTGGTACCCACTTTGTTCCTTTTCGAATCTTACCCATTGCTTTTAAACGATAAGAAACAGTTTGTTGAGTTACTCCAAGCTGTTCCGAAAGTTGTTTCTCCGTCTGACAAGAGTTTTCATCCAGCAACGCTTGCAGTTTCTGATCGTCCACCTTTACAGGAGGCCCCGTGCGTTCACGGTCACTAACGTCGAAATCACCTTCTTTGAATCGTTTATACCAATACTCACATGTACTTTTAGATACAATGTTGTCTCCAAGAACAGCACATATCGATTCACACGCTTTCCTAACACTTTTTCCTTGATGGAATTCATAGCAAATGCAGTATCTAATAAATAGCTTATCGGTCTGCATATTTAATTTACAGAATTTATAGGTTATGTTTATGACTCCTTTACGTTTCGATACTACATATCAAGCGCCATCTATGATAAGTGAGCGGGACCTTTGAATTAATTTAGAATAGCTGTTATGATACAAAATCGAAGTGTCCTAAAACTTATTTGTACACCTAATAAATGGAATCATCGATACCAGGCCCGTAGTGTAGGTCTTCTACGGTCGACGGAATGTTCATAGCTTCTAAATCCTCGACCTCGACCATCTAGGTGTATATCTCTCCTTAATATTTTTCAATAAAAATAAAATATTCATATTTCAACGAATAATGTACTTAAAATCAATATCGAATATGGTGAAAACAATAAAATGACATATTTACTCAATAGAAATTTTATTGGAATCAAACGAGCGAAATTCAATTTTTCTTGTGTGCTCGAATCAACAATATTCATGTTATGAATTGAAACGCTTTTTTCGTTCGTTGCCGAAATTGCATTCAAAACTATATAATTTGTTCGCGATAATTTTTTAGATAGTTTCAATAATACATTGTTCTCGGCTAACAATATATCTTCTGAATGGAAAAAAAACTTTTGTGCCATGTCAAATCATAGAGTTGAGAAAAGTCTTCGACGAGCTTCTGTTACTCAACATAATTTATATAAATTGAGTAAGGATGATTTTCTCTCCACATCGTGTAGAAAAGCATTGGCCTTTTGCTTGTAATCAATCTGTAAACTAATTAATAATCATTACGTGTCAGATAATTCTCGAAAGTAGCTTTGATGTAAAGTATTTTGATTTCAGATATTTTTCAAAATATACAAGTGAAACAAGAAAATATTGAAGTTCGAAAAAACATGAATCCCAACGCTATCCCATTAACGTGCCGGGCTTAAAATTTGCATCACGAGTGACGGTATTTTTAGGAAAAAATTGAAAAAAAATCGATCGCTACGTGTTTTTCAAAAATCAACATTTAATATTTAGAACTTGAAAATCTTATGGCAATACGGTTTTGATGATTTTGTATCATTTTTGTTTCTAAAAGTGCGTTAAAAACGAAAATAAAAAAAAAACATCCCAATCGGATCATTTTTCGCAAAATTACGAGCATTAAAAAAAAGTACCTTTTTTTTTTAAATTCATATCTTGGAAGTGGCTGGACAAAAAAGCTGAAAATTGGCATGGAGGCCTTTCTCAATAGATACTTAAGGGGTTACCCCCACTTGCGATTTTGAAAAAATCCATTTTTTTTATTGCATTTTTTCGAAGTATAAGTATCTGAGAATATGTCCTGAAAATTTCAAGTCGATCCGAACAAAATTGACTGAGATATGAGCGTTGAAAGAGAAGAATCCGTTGTGTTAACGACCGGCTAATTGAAACTTTAAACGCGTTTTTCTCAAAATGGCATTTCTGAAGTCAGTGACCAAGATTACTCGAACACTAATGAACCGATCTTCTTGAAATTTTGCAGGCTTATTTAATACACAAAAATGTAGTCTTTAATCGTTCGATTTTTTTTTTCGGAAAAAAAATGGCCGTTTTATAGCCAAAAAACGGCCGTTTTTTTTCGTTAAAATCGAACCATTAACTTTGACTGTCCGCCATTTTGTGAAAAATGAATATTTTTTAAAATCCTTCGATTAAAGACTAGTTTATACTTATATTTGACTAAATCCATTCGCATTTTTTTTTTCAGATGATCCACTTCGCCGCAATGTTGGTCACCGCAAACCGTGTATATAAAAACATTATTTCATTGACGGCCATTTGCCACTAAACATGGTAATGTTTTTCAATAATAAAATTACTGAAAGTTCTTCAAGATGTGTTCTTTAAGATGGTATATTGATCGATTAAAAAAAGTTTTGTAGTTTTCTTTAAAAAAAATTCATGAAAAAGGCTTTTTTTGCGCTACAAGTGGTGGTAACGCCTTTAAGATAAAAAATTATGGAGAAAATCGGGGATGCACACGCTAAATGGTGTCCGATTTGAGGTGGAATGCCATATATATATATATATATATATATATATATATATATATATATATATATATATATATATATATATATGTATGTATATATATATGTGTATATATATATGTATATCCATTTCGACGAGCGGGCTATCATCTTCGTCAAAACAAAATATAAAATACAACAAAAAAAAAAACAAAACGCACCCGTCGTCGATACGATAAGGGACCACATGTGCGTCGACCCACGTTTGCGACACTTCGTTAAGGGGTAAGGCCACTGTAACGGCCCAAAAAAAAAGGTTTTTTCACTAATTTTTTGCTCCCGAAATTGAAGGTATTTGAAAAAAAACTTTTAATGGTGTTATCGGGCATACATTAAACTTTATTATAAAATTTTTTTACAGTAAAAAAAAACAAAATGGCGGTTCCACAGCTATCTTCCCGGGACATGTTTTGCTTCCAGGGCTCCGCGGCACGCAGCACCACTGGTGCACTTTTGAATCTAGAACAAAAAAAAAACCATTAATCTAGAGGGCTATAGCTAGAGAATGTCGATCGGATTTTAAAAAGTATCAATTTTTGTGGATTTGGCGTGCGTTTGAAAAAAAAAATTGATTTTTGACGAAAAAAACGGCAAGTTTTTTGTTAATAAAAAATCAATAAATAAAGTTCTTGAAAATTCCGATCGACATTCTCAAGATAATGTAAATGTTCACATCTGGTTAAAATTTCAAGTAAAAAAAATGAAAATTGTTCGAGTTATGCTGCGTGCCATTTTGAAAAACCATGTTTCGAGAAAAACGCGTTTAAAGTTTTGCGATTAGTTTTTTATTGGAAAAAATTAAAAAAAGAAGTTAAAAGGATTTAAACTATTTTTAAACTAGAGGGTTTAAACTATTTTTTAAGCCAATAAAAAAAAATCGATTTTTCAAAAAATTTACAGTGGCCTTACCCCTTAAGCAACGACCAACGAATCAAATCAACGAACGGAATCGAACAAAGAAAAACACGAAACACGCCTCGAAAACCACGGACCCAAATACCATTTTTTTAATTTCTATTTTTACCACGACCGTATCGGCAAAAATTTTGGCTGGGGACAATTAATGCATAATTATTTTGCTTCTTCTTCTCATATTTGCGTTCGTCTCTTTTGTTCATTCAGGCTTGAGCGCGTGCGAGAGAAAATCTTTTATTTTCCTGCGGAAGGAACTTCCGGTGCGGCTTGCTAACATAATGAAGGAGATACACTTGCTGCCGGAACACCTGCTGAGAATGCCAAGCGTCGGTATCGTCAATAATCTTTACATAAAGTCTTTCGAGGAGATTATTCACTTTGAGAAGGCCGAGATCACCGAGGGGACCCTCGACAGGTGAGCGACAAAAATATATAACACATACATGTTTTGTTTGGCTTTATCATTATAATTTTATCGATAATTCCAGTTGCATTGAATTATTATTCGATAAAGAAAAACCCAATTAAATATATGGCTATCTTTTTTGCCTACTTAATAATGAAAATAATGAAAATAATAATATATATACATATGTATAAGTAGCCAAAAAAGATAACCATATATTTGATTGGGTTTCTTTAATCGATTTTTTATCGAATTTTATACATCTATATAAAATTCGATAAAAAATCGATTAAGAAAACCCGATAAAGAAAAACCCAATTAAATATATGGCTATCTTTTTTGGCTACTTAATAATGAAAATAATGAAAATAATAATATATATACATATGTATAAGTAGCCAAAAAAGATAACCATATATTTGATTGGGTTTCTTTAATCGATTTTTTATCGAATTTTATATATATATAAAATTCGATAAAAAATCGATTAAAGAAACCCAATCAAATATATGGTTATCTTTTTTGGCTACTTATACATATGTATATATATTATTATTTTCATTATTTTCATCAATATATATATATTGTGTGTGTGTGTGTGTGTGTGTGTGTGTGTGTGTGTGTGTGTGTGTGTGTGTGTGTGTGTGTGTGTGTGCGTGTGCGTGTGCGTGTGCGTGTGCGTGTGCGTGTGCGCGCGCGCGCGCGTGTGTGTGTGTGTGTGTGTGTGTGTGTGTGTGTGCAGATTTTTCGATGAATATATTTCCTATTACACTACTCACAAAAATCAAGGCAACAAAGAATTTCCGAAATTTCTAGGTCATTTTCAAATTGCTTTATCCCCGCAGAATAAAATTTGAAAAAGTATATTTTTGGAACTGGAATTATCGTAATTTTATCGATAATTCCAGTTGCATTGAAATATTATTCGATAAAAAAAATCCAGTCAAATATATGGCTATCTTTTTTGGCTACTTCATAATGATAATAAAAAAATAATAATATATATACATATATATAAGTAGCCAAAAAAGATAGCCACATATTTGATTGGGTTTCTTTAATCGATTTTTTGTCGAGTTCGATCGATTATATATATATATATATATATATATGTGCAGATTTTTCAATGAATACATTTTCTATAATACTACTCACTAAAATTAAGGGAACAAAGAATTTCCGAAATGTCTAGGTAATTTTCAAATTACTCTATTCCCGCGAAAAATCATCGCAGAACAAAATTTAAAAAAAGCTTTTAAAAGCCCGAAATCCCTAGTTTTTTTAGTTTTCATGAAAGGATCTGATTGCATCATTAGTCGAAAAACGTACCCCTGTACGTAGACCATTGACTAAAAAATCATTTTTTACGTAACGTAGGGTTAAAAAAAATCAAAGTTTGAAGCTCGAAAACTAGCGATTTCAAGCCTCGAAATGCTTTTTTACATTTTCTCCTACGATAATTTTTCGCAGAGATACAGAAATTTTTAAATTACCAAAAAATTTCGGAAATTTTTTCGTTCCCTTAATCTTCGTCAGTGGCGTGTTTTGCGCTGTAATCATCAATATAATTACAATTATAAACCCAAACAACAATTTTTCGTACATATTCGTTTGAGTTTATAATTATAATTTTATTAATAATTCCAGTTGCAAATATATTGCTATTTCTTTGGCTACTTGACATTTAATTTTTTGGCTACTTATTGTTATCCATTTTCGTTATTCACGTCGATAACTTGAAAAAAAACGGTCCTTTATAAAAAAAAAAAAAAAAAATTCATTAATTAAAATTTTGACAACTTGTACGTTCAATAAAATTCCAAAAAAATCGAAAAATCCTCATTCGTCGAAATTCCCTCAATTTATTCAAACTTCCAAGACTCTCCGTACGATTTTATTAAAATGATAAACATCGCGGAGGATTGTTATACGTTTTTTCTGTCGTTCGAATGCAGATTCTGCGAGGCTCTCGTGAAAATAAGAAACCGTCACTCGGACGTGGTCGAGGTGATGGCTCAGGGTGTACTCGAGCTCAAAGATTCTCACGACGTCGATCCCCAAACCGAGAACAGTATTCAATATTTTTTGGATCGATTCTTTATGTCGCGCGTCTCGATAAGAATGCTCATCAATCAGCACAGTGAGTAAACGCACGCGCGAGCGCTCCTAGCGGAGATTTCGTCAAACAACGCGATAGCTCGACAGAGAGAAAAAAATAATTCGTTCGATCTATTTGAGATCGAACGAATTATCGAAGCAACAGTAACGATAACAATAACAACAATAAGAATTATTATTAATATTATCATTTCATGATTATTATTGATTAATATTATGATTTTATTTTTGCCCATTACTATCGATATTTTGTTATTATTGTTTTTTGATAATATTTTCTTGTTTCATTATTGTACAAAAAGGTAATAATTATTATTTCCAGCTCTTCTCTTCGGCGGTATATTGAACGGTGACAACAGGCACGTCGGCTGCATTGATCCTTACTGCGATGTTATCGGCGTCGTCAAAGACGCCTACGAGAACGCTCGATTCCTCTGCGACCAATATTATCTCGCGAGCCCCGAGCTCATAGTCAAACAGTACAACGGTGAGGAAAAAAATTAATAAAAATTCACCAAAACTGCAAGATCCAAAAAAAAATGAAAAAAAAATCGCAATATAGAAATTAAAAATTAATAAAATTAACATAAGAAAAAAGAACAAAGAAATCAATTAAAAATATCGCCTGCTTAAAAAAATCAGACAAGATCGCAAAAGGAAAGAAACTCGAAGGAAAAAAAATATAAAAATTCACCAAAGGGTGGACGAAAAAAATGCGTCTAAAAAAATGAAAGAAAAATCACAATTTAGAAATTAAAAATTAATAAAATTAACATAAGAAAGAAGAATAAAGAAATCAATTGAAAATACCCCCTCCTTAAAAAATCGGCAAAGATCGCAAAAGGAAAGAAATTCGAAGGAAATCCCGAACAAATAAATAGGCAATAAAAGAGCCAGAAAAACATTCTAAAAAAAATCAAAGGGAAAACAAAACAAAAGTGACAAAAATAAAATGAGCATTATTCGTCGTATTTACGGCTGTCATAAATCGAAGCTTCTTCTAAAAAAAAACAAATTTTAAAA
The DNA here is from genome assembly GCA_964007375.1 of Ophion obscuratus. NCBI lineage: Eukaryota > Metazoa > Arthropoda > Insecta > Hymenoptera > Ichneumonidae > Ophion > Ophion obscuratus. The sequence continues at coordinate 25,226,086 of OZ023324.1, read as the reverse complement.
AATCAACGATAACTCGAGAGAACTGAAGCGACGATTTGAACGAGCCAATCTCGAAGACGACACTCGGTCGCTGATAATATCGTCCGTGATTTTCTCAATAATAATAATAATAATAATCAACAAATTTGCTCGAGCGAAAGATAAAAAAAGCACGCGCGCGATGTTCCATCATCAGCTCGATAAGATAATAATAATAATAATGATGATGATTACCCACATTGATCGTCGGGAGGTTCGACTCGGGCGGTACTTCGAGTTAAGCAGTGCTGTGCATGGCCACTACTCAGAGCGGTGACCGTTATGTGAGATAATTAAAATGCCGTAAGATGGCCGAGAAAGTGTTTGAAAGAAGAAGCCAGAGCGATATCAAGGCGGGATATACATTTACAACGATAAAAAATTCGATCTCTTCTTCAAACGATAGAACTATCCATGTAGAATATTTTCCAAAGTATCAAAGCGAAATTCGAAAAACTTCAAACGTTACAGCCCGCGGTGAGAAAAAAAATCATTGATCCAATATCATTGGTGTCATTGAGTGAATTTCGTTGATTTCATTGATTTCGTTGGAAAATTGTTGGTGCAAATAATCGGATTTATTAGCCCAAACAAAACGCTATTACACGATAAAATTAGAAACATGGAAATTTATGTATGTAAAATATATGCAGAAAGTATATGCTACATATACAGGGTGTCCCATTTTAATCTTACACCTGAATTTTCTCGAAAAATATTGCTCGGACGAACTATTGTGTGGAACAAAACTTCTGGGGATTGAAGGGGGACGTTTGAAAAAAATTTATTTGAGGAGCCAAAATTCAAAATGGCGGCGTTACAAAGGCTGACATGTTTTTTTCAAACGGAAACATAACTTTTTTTATTGCCAAAAAATTTGTCAGCTGAAAACTAAAAACTTTTGTTGAAAAAATGTTTTGATAAAGTTCATAGTTTTCAAGTGAGAACGTCATTTTCAATTATTTCAGATGTATCCAGGATTTGTGTGTGTGTGTGTGTGTTTTTCTACCCATCGTGATCAAAGTTCGTCAAGGATTTAAAGAAACACGTTTTTGGGCCTGAAAATGGCACAAACGCTATTAAAATGGAAAAAAAACTATTTTTCATCGATTTTCCTCCAAAATTTTCTCATGAAATATCGTCCAAATTTGAAAACAAAAAAAAACAAAATTTTCAACAAAAAAATTTGATTCTTTTTTTGTTCAAGTGGTCGTACATTCGAAAATACAACATTGAACAGCTTGCCGTGAGACATTTAGTCTAATTGTCCCTACCACCGGCATTTGCGTTAGCCAAAGCCATCTTAAATAATTGAAAATGATGTTCTCACTTGAAAACTATGAACTTTATCAAAAAATTTTTTCAACAAAAGTTTTTAGTTTTCAGCTGACAAATTTTTTGGCAATAAAAAAAAGTTATGTTTCCGTTTGAAATAAAACATGTCAGCCTTTGTAACGCCGCCATTTTGAATTTTGGCTCCTCAAATAAATTTTTTTCAAACGTCCCCCTTCAATCCCTAGAAGTTTTGTTCCACACAATAGTTCGTCCGAGCAATATTTTTCGAGAAAATTCAGGTGTAAGATTAAAATGGGACACCCTGTATATATATATTAGACTGATTCAGAAAAAAAAATTCCTTCTGGATTCTCGTGCTATTGTTGGGCACTGATAAAACAAAATTTCTCTAAAAAGATGGGCGCGGTCACTCAATTTTTAGAGGTGGCTATCTCGACTTTTTTGTATTTGAATTTTTTTAACGAACGTATTGCATTTAAGCATAGTCATGGCTTCGGATTACGGATAAAAATCACATCCAGCAGCTTTTTCGTAACAAAAATAAACTCTAACAATTTGAAAAGGGTGCAATATTCACAATTCAAATCCAGGTAGATCAATAATGGCGTCTATACTACTCTCGTTATTCATGTAGATTTATTTATACGCATTAACATTTTGCACTTTTTACGAAAAATTAAATTATAAGCTTTTATTCATAAATCGTATATTTACATTTTCAAAATGCTACGCTTATATTATCTTCAAACTCATTTACATTTCTTCCCAGCCATTCTCAAGTTCGTTAACATTTTGGGCAGAAAGAAAATGTGCAACGTTGAACAGTTTGTCCAAATCTCTCTTAAATTTACGCTCCTTCGATATTTGTGACGGCAAATTCTTTTTAACTCGATTTTTTAAAAGTTGTTTCCAGACTAGATGGAGTTTTATTGATTTCAAGATTGCGTTATTCAATCGACGCGTTGGAATTTCAGCACATTTCCATTGTTCGAAAATTTCTTTCATCGTTTCGTGTGCACTTCGACGTATGGTCAGTTTTTCTCTGTTATGTTTGTAAAAGAACAAACTCAAAACTTTTCCGATTTTTATCCGTAATCCGAAGCCATGACTATGTTTAAATGCAATACGTTCGTTAAAAAAAATTCAAATACAAAAAAGTCGAGATAGCCACCTCTAAAAATTGAGTGACCGCGCCCATCTTTTTAGAGAAATTTTGTTTTATCAGTGCCCAACAATAGCACGAGAATCCAGAAATTTTTTTTTTTTTTTAATCAGTCTAATATATATATATATATATATATATATATATATATATATATATATATATATATATATATATATATATATCGGCCGCATATATAGTGACGAAAATAGAATAATACGTATATATTCAGTATACATGCACAAAATATATGACGCATATATGACCCATATATTTTCAATATATTTTTCTGACCAAAAAAATATATGCTACGTATAAACGCTATATATGATGCATATATGAGGCTTATACGACGCATATATTTTCGACATATTTTCAGTCAATTTTTTTGTCAGAAAAATATATCAAAAATGTATGCGTCATATATGACTCATATATGTGTCATTTATGCGCCATATATGACGCATACATTTTTGATACATATTCCTGACAAGAAATATATGCTGTGTATAAACACTATTACAGTTAAACTTAGTAAAAATGAAAACTTAAACTTAAAAAAACTTAACTTACAGTTAAAGTACACTATTACATATAAACACTATATACAAATATGCTACGCATATCTGTATATATGTGGCATACATGTACCAGTTATGCAGTATATATGTGGTATATATGCAGGGTAAATGCCACAGACATCATTGTTATATGATACATTGATATACAGTAATACCACCCATATACATCGGGGCCGTCCATATATTACGTCATCGATTTTTGCTAATTTTTTCGGCCCCCCCCCCCCCCTACAATCATCCTATCGTCATTTCCTAATGACCCCCCCCCCTCTCGCAAAACTGACGTCATTACCAGTTTGGCAAAATTAAAACATTTGCGGATTTGAGAAAAATTGGGTAACATTAAAACATTTTGTTATAGAATCATCTTTTATTATTTTGTACTTTGGCAATGTTTATTAATATAATAATATTATTCTTCCTATTCTTTAGTTTTCTTTGGATAGCTCCCACATTTTGTTATAGAATCATCTTTTATTATTTTGTACTTTGGCAATTTTCATTAATATAATAATATTATTCTTCCCTATTCTTTAGTTTTCTTTGGATAGCTCCCACGGAGTTTTCACCCATTCTTGCAAATCCTGGATCACGGGTAATATCTCCGTATCCTCCCCATATTCATTTTGGCTCGATTGAACTATTTTCATAGGTACGCTGTTATTTGAAGTTCTCGAATATAATGTAGACAAACCTTATGTAATAAATAAATAAATAACGAGTTCAATAATTAATACCATTAGGTACTTGCAAAATATTTTTCATCACTCATGCGGGGAAACCACTCTAGTTGTACAATATACTATTGTACATTTTGAATTAACTGGTATCACAAGAATGACGTCAATTTCGAAACGCCCCCCCCCCCCCCCCAATTTAGAATGACGTAATATATGGACGGCCCCATCTCATATATAAAAACGTTACGAAAATCAGAATTTGGCACATATATGCAATATATATTTTCAATATATGGCATACATTTCACATATATTACAATTATTGATAAAATAAATTTGCAGTATATTTTTGCGTATATAAATTTCCATGGGAAACAATATATTATTGTAACTATCTCAAAACGTATCGCGAACAAATTATATAGTTATGAATGCATTTTCTGCAACGAACAAAAAAAGCGTTTCAATTCATAACGTGAATATTGTTGATTCGAGTACACAAGAAAAATTGAATTTCGCTCGTTTGATTCAGATAAAATTTCTATTGAGTAAATATGTTATTTTTTTTTTCACCATATCCGATATTGATTTTCAAGTACATTATTCGTAAAATATTAATATTGTATTTTGATTGAAAAATATTAAGCAGATGTCTGAATTGGTTAAAGAATTATGCGAAAATAAAAATTGTTTCTTGCACATTTGGTTGAAAAAATTCAACCAAATCATGGCCGAGCGCCACCGAAATCATAGGTGTGAGGAAACCCGTAGTTCTCGGAGTAACCGCTAGAGGCCGCACCGAAAATCTACTTAAACGCTGGAGAAGCTCTATAGAGTATCGCTTCTTGGCCTGTGGCTAAGATCAAAGTGTATTATCGTGTTCTTATCAGTTGAATATCTGATATTCTCTCCATGGATATGGGGCCGTCCATATATTACATCATTCTAAATTTTGGAGGGGGGGAGGTTCGTCTGCGGATGACGGTAAATGATGGATGAAGGGGGGGGGGGGGCCTTTCGAAATTGACGTCATTCTTGTGATACCAGTTACTTAAAAATGTACAATAGTATATTGTACAACTAGAGTGGTTTCCCCGCATGAGTGATGAAAAATATTTTGCAAGTACCTAATGGTATTAATTATTGAACTCATTATTTATTTATTTATTACATAAGGTTTGTCTACATTATATTCGAGAACTTCAAATAACAGCATACTTATGAAAATAGTTCGATCGAGCCAAAATGAATATGGGGAGGATACGGAGATATTACCCGTGATCCAGGATTTGCAAGAATGGGTGAAAACTCCGTGGGAGCTATCCAAAGAAAACTAAAGAATAGGGAAGAATAATATTATCATATTAATGAAAATTGCCAAAGTACAAAATAATAAAAGATGATTCTATAACAAAATGTGGGAGCTATCCAAAGAAAACTAAAGAATAGGGAAGAATAATATTATTATATTAATAAACATTGCCAAAGTACAAAATAATAAAAGATGATTCTATAACAAAATGTTTTAATGTTACCCAATTTTTCTCAAATCCGCAAATGTTTTAATTTTGCCAAACTGGTAATGACGTCAGTTTTGCGAGAGGGGGGGGGTCATTAGGAAATGACGATAGGATGATTGTAGGGGGGGGGGGGGGGGGGGTCGAAAATCAGCAAAAATCGATGACGTAATATATGGACGGCCCCTATTCCATTGGATATCTGATATTCTCTCTAGTCCAGTCGAGATAGGTCTAAAATTCGATTAACCTGCAATTAATTCCGGGCTTCGATTTTCTTTTTTTATACTTAGGAGGGGGGGGGGGGGGTTGTTGGTAGTGTAAATCTCGATTTTCGGGAAAATCCCCCTGGTGCGTTTGCCGCCATCTTGATTTAAAGAGGGATTTTTTGTTTTTCGAATAACTCGCTTAATGTCAACCTTAGAGTGAAAATGATCATATCAAAAGTTGTGGGAAATGTAATTCCCCACAAGTTTGGCGATTATAGTTTTTACCCTAGGATCGATACTTATAGAGTTACACTGCAAAGTCCGAAAATATTGATCCTAGGGTAAAAATGATACTGACCAAAGTTGAAGAAAATAAAATTTCCTACCCGATTACTCCTTAACATTTTTACGATAAACTTGATAATAAACGATATAACTAAACATAAAAAAAAGTTCACCCCTAAATTGAATATAAGTCCGAAAATATTGATCCGAGGGTAAAAGTGCTAAAAACCAAAGTTGGAGGAAATAAAATTCCCTATGTGATTGTTTATTACAATTTTTACAATAAACTTGATAATAAACGAGATAAATTTAAAAAAACGTTTTTTACCCCTTTTAGCAGTCTAACTCTATAAATATCGATCCTAGGGTAAAAATTATAATCACCAAACTTGTGGAGAATTACCTTTCCCACAACTTTCAATACAATCATTTTCACTCTAAGGTTGAAAATAAGCGAGTTATTCGAAAAACAAAAAAAAATCCCTCGTCAAATCAAGATGGCGGCAAACGCACCAGGGGGATTTTCCCGAAAATCGAGATTTACACTACCAACCACCCCCCCCCCCCCCCCCCCCTAAGTATAAAAAAAAGAAAATCGAAGCCCGGAATTAATTCCAGGTGAAATCCTATTTCGACTGGACTACTCCACTGTTATCGTGGATGATCGTTCCAATGCTCACTTTTTATTTAAGATTTAAAATAAATTGAAAAACTTACGTCTCATGGCATATTCGTTTCGATGTAGTAAATAAATAATTCATTCTATTGATGATATTTTTGTACGAAATAAAAAATGTCGTAGCAATCGCTTGATTATTTCATCCATACAACTACCGGTTGTATATAGAATGATTTCAATAGAATATAATTTTATTCGAACAATAATGTAGATATTCAGAGAACAGAAGAGATTTGCAAATAAAAATAATATGTTATTTGAATCAATCACATTTTCCAATATTTTATAGTATTGTTAAGGTAGGTTTACACTACGACACTTTGGTGTATACACTCAATGTATACATCGAGTGTCTGTGTGTGAACACCACTGTCTGATCTCGGGACATTTATTGCGACATCTCGCTAGGTGTCGCGTCGAGCGCCGTGTGAACAGGTTGTGTCGGAGTGTCTGCGGCAGTGTCCAAGTTTTCGAACCGGCGCGAAATTATCCAGACACTCGCGACCCGCGGTAAATCAAAATGGCCATTACGTGGAGCAAGGAGAGCATTAAAAATTTGATATTTTTTGTGGAAGGACTGCCTGAACTTTGGCAAATATGTTGTGCTGATTATAAAAAATAGAGTAAAAAAACAGGCAGCACTTCAATGCTTGGCGGAACAGTTTGGCACAATATCGGCTAAAGTTGACAGAAAAATGCATAATTTAAGAACACAGCTTAAGGGGCTATACCAGTGTGAACGCTGGAAATTTGGGTGATTTTCAGGACTTTTTGGACGAAAAGTACTCAATTAAATCTTTTGGAAAATTAAAAATATATTTGACCTATATTAAATAATTTTTTCATAGGTAAATATTGAGATCCAAGCGACTAATGCGCTGCCTTCGCAGGCGCAAAAAAAAGTTCCTCCACTGCTGACATAATTCCGGCTGATTGAGTAGCTGAAACCGAAAAAGGAAAAAAATGTCGTTAAACTAGAAGGTATTTCCTGTACAATGACGTAGGATTTTTTAAAAATATCACAATCTAACAAAATGGCGTGGTAATGAAAAATATCTCTTTTCTTGCCTATAAAATGGTCGTTTTTTCAATGCCAAATCGTCAATTTTCATCCAATAAAAAATATCCTACGTCATTGTAGAGTAAATATATCCAAGAGTACTCAGTTCAAATTTCAAGTCAATCGGATCTCTTTGAGTTACAATGTCAGCAAATTTGAAAAATCTCATTTCGAGAAAAATGCGTTTAGAGATTTAACTATCGATTTTTAAATCGATAAAATGACATTGACATATATAATATAAATGATAATGATATTCTTGAAAGAATAAACTGTCGAAAAAGGCAAAAAAATCTATCTTTTTAAAGTGTCACACTGGTATAGCCCCTTAATAACAGCGCGCAAAATTACGGCTGCCGCCGCACGGCGTTTCTCCATGGCGTCCGTGTGGGTACTGCAGAGACGTGTCAGTAGTTTTGTGTGTGAACACCTGAGACACTTGTGTAGCGACACCACAGTACAGACACTTTCTGGGACACCGAAACCGTCTTATGTGTGAACAGAACGGACATTAGTGTCAGACATTTGTGTCGCAATAAGTGTCGTAGTCTATGCAGGCCTTAACAATCTCACATATCGGTGGCACTCCGCGATCAGACATTAATTTGAATCAACCGATATATTTTTTTCATTCAATTGGTTTTTTTTTTCTCAGGGCGTGAACTTGAAACGCGTTTTTCTCAAAACTGCATTATCGAAATTGGCGTGCAGGATTACTCAAAAACTATTAACGGGGTCGTCTAGTGTGAAGGCCATTTTTTAATGCTTCTTTGGGGAATTTATTTTTTTGACAAACCACTGAAATAAAATAATTTAGAAATTGTATATAATTTTTATCAATATTCAAACAAACTTTGTGATTTTTTTGAAGTCATTATATAGAATACAGTCGGAGATACACCGCCCAACAGGAACACATATAAAAAGAGGTGCTCCACTGCTGCCATGATTCCGGCCGTTCTGCTTATCTGAAATAAAAAAAATCCAAACGCAATTTTAATCGTGAGACCTGAGGCTCTACATGGAACTAAAATAAAGTTAGAATTCCGAAAAAATAATTTTTTTTACGCTTTAGAAAAAACATTCAATTTTTCGTATTTTTTCGGGTCTATATAGCTGACAAAAAGAAAACTAACGAAGCAAACTTAATTATTTTAGTTCAACTTGTAGTCATATATGTACTAAAAATGCTGTATAAATTTAAGCAGAATCAATCAAATAGTTTTTGCGATATGACAGCAGTTTGAAAAAATCCCGTTGTGAGAAAAACGCGTTTGAAAGTTGTTGTATATAATTCGTAATAAAAAAAATGGTCTCACCGTCAATCTGCAATGCCTGGACCATAGAGTACACCTTCCTTTTCTTCAAAGAAGTCATGCAAGGCCGTTTTCTCTTCTTTTCATCTGACACACCACACGGCCCCCTTAAGCCGATTGAGTTGAACCTTGGTAGAAATATTGATAATATTTGTACCTTCTACTTGACGAGAATTGTTTTTCTGAAAAATTGAAAGAAAAACGACTTTTTCAATCCACATTTTACAAAAATGTTGATTTTTTTGCAAATGCGTGCCATTTTCTCAAATTTGAATTTTCTTTATTTTAATTACCGTCACATAGAAACTATACGTGTTCTAACTGAACAAAATGTTTGAACTTTTTTGCAAATCAGAGTCTACGGGAAGCTAGACTGCACGCCGATTCGCAACTCGCGCGGCGACCTTGCACTCTGCCACAGCTCCGCCATTTTGATGATGAATTCATTTTAAAAAATTGTTTCCTGTACTTAAATATACCATTAAAGGGCTCCCCCTCATTTCCCCTAAATGATTTCCCCTAAATCAGTTCCCCTAAATACAATTCCCCTAAACTCATTTCCTCTAAATAATTCCCCCTAAATCAGTTCCCCTAAAATCGATTCCCCTATGTAATTTCCCCTAAATAAAAAAGGACAAGACAATAGGGGATTTCAACGAGATTTTTATTGAGTGAATAACTGCATGACGTTATGGAGTTACGTTACAAACAAACCCAAACAAACCCAAACAAACCCAAACAGACTCAATTATCACTTGTCTTGGCCTTTTTTTTATTTGGGGGAAATGACATAGGGGAATATATTTCAGGGGATCACATTTAGGGGAAATGACTTAGGGAAACTGACTAGGGGCGCTATTAAGGAGTAAGGCCACTGTAACGGCCCAAAAAAAAAGGTTTTTTCACTAATTTTTTGCTCCCGAAATTGAAGGTATTTGAAAAAAAACTTTTAATGGTGTTATCGGGCATACATTAAACTTTATTATAAAATTTTTTTACAGTAAAAAAAAACAAAATGGCGGTTCCACAGCTATCTTCCCGGGACATGTTTTGCTTCCAGGGCTCCGCGGCACGCAGCACCACTGGTGCACTTTTGAATCTAGAACAAAAAAAAAACCATTAATCTAGAGGGCTATAGCTAGAGAATGTCGATCGGATTTTAAAAAGTATCAATTTTTGTGGATTTGGCGTGCGTTTGAAAAAAAAAATTGATTTTTGACGAAAAAAACGGCAAGTTTTTTGTTAATAAAAAATCAATAAATAAAGTTCTTGAAAATTCCGATCGACATTCTCAAGATAATGTAAATGTTCACATCTGGTTAAAATTTCAAGTAAAAAAAATGAAAATTGTTCGAGTTATGCTGCGTGCCATTTTGAAAAACCATGTTTCGAGAAAAACGCGTTTAAAGTTTTGCGAATAGTTTTTTATTGGAAAAAATTAAAAAAAGAAGTTAAAAGGATTTAAACTATTTTTAAACTAGAGGGTTTAAACTATTTTTTAAGCCAATAAAAAAAAATCGATTTTTCAAAAAATTTACAGTGGCCTTACCCCTTAAAGTATACCTAAAGTTTGATAATTGTGGAATAATTATTTTTTAATTAAAAAAATTCCTCAATATTGCTCATTTTTTCCTGTCCAAATGTATATCCCGCGTCAATTGATACTAATTTTTGATTATTTTTCTTGACATTTCTCGATATTAATTTTTGATTATTTTTCTTGACATTCTCGATGTTAATTTTTGATTATTTTTCTTCACATTTCTCGATATTAATTTTTCTTTTATTTTCCAGATCTCGAGGCCGGAAACGGGATACGAATAATTTACGTGCCGAGCCACTTGTACCACATGCTCTTCGAGCTCTTCAAGAACAGCATGAGAGCGGTGATGGAGCACGTCACCGACTCCGAGAGTTATCCGCCAATCGAAGTCACCGTTGTTCGCGGCAAAGAAGACGTCTGCGTCAAGGTTCGTTTCCACGTTTTTTTTCCATTCTCAATTATTCTTTTTATAAATATTCTTTTATTTCTTTATTTTTTATCAATTATTCACAGCTTATTTTCTTATTTACAGTTACTTGTCCATTAATTGATTTCTTCAAAATATTCCTTCGTTTTCAAATTTGATTATTGATCTTTTTTAGGAAATTATTTATTATTTTTCAATTGAATTATTTAACGAATTGTTCGTTTTAATTGATCATTTGTTTATGGTTTATTCTTTATTAATATTTATTTTATTTTTTCCATTTCCGTTTTCCGCTTCTTCGATTCCTCGACGTTGTCCTGTCAGATGTCCGATCGAGGTGGCGGCATACCGCGCTCGTTGACCGATCATCTCTTCAAGTACATGTACAGTACGGCGCCCCAACCGAGCAAATCGGACTCCCACACGGTGCCGCTCGCTGGCTACGGCTACGGTCTACCGTTGTCGCGGTTGTACGCGCGATACTTTCACGGAGATCTCGTTGTTCTCAGCTGCGAGGGATACGGCACCGACGCCGTCATTTATCTCAAGGTACTTGTCACGTTTTTTTTTTTTTTTTTTTTTTCATTTATTTTCTTTTTCTCCCGTGCCACCGACTCGCCATTCATTCTCCATCTACTTTTCTTCGAGTCTTTCGCGTGCAATAGGGAACCTTGCGCAAAGCTCAACGGAGATGGCGCCACGTAAACGTGACGTAGGCAAAAGCAGCTTCCAGCGCGCGCGGTACATTTTCACGGTACATTTTAAGGATATATCCTATGGATATATAAAAAAAGTGTTAAATTAAAAACTAAGACTTTGTAATCAAATTTTCATATTTTGGACCACTTTCTCGACAATTTTTACCGTGAAAAATTAATTAATTTACGCGATAACCTCAAAACTTCAGGTATATTCTTCCAACAATGTTATAGTGAGAAAACTTCGAGAAAATTAAGTCAGATCGAGCAATAACTTTTTGAGCTGTAACACGAGCAGTTTTTCAAAAGACGCCTTAACGAATACCTAATAACGCGGCCATTTTGTTTTGCTTAAAAAAGAACAAAAAATTACACTCGGGCGCTTTTTTTGAGCTTCCATTTGTACAGGGTCTTTCCCTCGTAATACATTCCCTACCGTATTCCACTTTACATTCCCACCTTGCGGCCGCAGCAGACCTCTCTTCATCGCATTTACCATGACATTTCTGCCACGCGTATAGGGAAACTACGCACTGCTTTTTCTACTTTGGTATTTCCTATATGTGAATGAAAAATGTTTTCTTCAAAGATTTAAAAAATTGTTCAACTCAAAAAAATTGAAATTTTTTCAAAATACAACAAATTGGAAATTTTTTGAATTCTGAAAAAATTCGGAATTTTCTCCGAATTCAAAAAATTTGGAGTTTTTTTCAGAATTCAAAAAATTTGAAATTTTTTCAAAATTCAAAAAAGTTGAAATTTTTTCAGAATTCAAAAAATTTGACATTTTTTCAAAATTACAAAAATTTGGAATTTTTTCAGAATTCAAAAATTTGAAATTTTTTCAGAATTCAAAAATTTGAAATTTTTTCAAAATTCAAAAAATTTGAATTTTTTTCAAAATTCAAAAAAGTTGACATTTTTTCAAAATTCCAAAAATCTGAAATTTTTTCGAAATTCAAAAAATTTGGAATTTTTTTCAAAATTGAAAAAATTTGGAATTTTTTCAAAACTCAAAAAATTTGAATTTTTTTCAAAATTCAAAAAAGTTGACATTTTTTCAAAATTCCAAAAATCTGAAATTTTTTCAAAATTCCAAAAATATGGAATTTTTTCAAAATTCCAAAAATTTGAAATTTTATCGAAATTCAAAAAATTTAAAATTTTTTCAAAATTTCTAAACTCAAAAAATTTTGAATCGTTATATATTTTTTCAAATTTTCACCGGACTCATAGATGTTCTCGTATCTTCTTTGTTTTTACCTTCTCGACCGACGACGCCCAGGCGCTTTCGAACGAGGCGAACGAATTGTTGCCCGTGTTCAACAAAACCTCGTCCAAGTTCTATCGCACCCCGATGCCAACGGCCGATTGGAGCAGCCAGTGCGGTGGCGGCATGGCCACCCGACAGCTGTCGATGAGCACGAAACAGGGCCACAGATTGCCCCACGGCATGGAAGTCGGCCATTGCTAGCGAAGCGAGCACGACGAGGACGAAGACGAGGATTGACAATCTTCCGCTTGGATTCCTCGCCCGCTCCCCCTCCCCCTTCTCTATCTCTCTCTCTCTCTCTCTCTGTTCATCTTTCGCACGATTTTTTTTTGTTGATATTCCGACTCTTCAACGAGATTGACGTTTTAAAAAGTTAATTAAAAAATTACATAATATTTTATTTTTATTTTTGAATATTTGGGTTATTTTTGTTATTTTCTAATGTTTCAAGAAAATGAATTGAAATATGTTCAAACTTCTGCCGATTTTTCCTTTCGCTCTTTACATTTCCGAACGAATTATGCGAATTTTTTTTCTCCCGAGACAGAGACGCAGGGCTCGATTTTTTTTCGTGTCCTCTAGATTGACAAATTGCGAGATTTTTTTTGTGAAAATAAGTGGACCCTTCTCTCTCTCTCTCTCTCTCTTTTCGCCGAGACGCAGCCGCGATCTCACATATCCAAAAAAGAAAAGAAGAAAAAAGATCGCGACAATTTAGCGATTTTTTTTCGCGTCCCTTGGAAAAGTAATTTTCCGCGAGAATTTTATTCTCCGATGTCGTTTTCGCATCGACGATTCCACGAACGGCAAACTGTGATGTTATAAAGCAATTTTATCTTTTCCGTCTCCTCTCTTGCAATTTTCTCTCTCCCTATTTTTATCACCGCGTTTTCATTCCCCCCTCATTTTCCTTTCCCCTTTCCATCATTTTTTTTCCCGTTTTACCGAATTTTCCCTCCGCTCGACAGCAGCGGCCAGAGAGAAAAATAACAAAAAAAGCCCCCCCCCCCCGCAATTACGTCACAAAAACGAAAAAAATACAAGAAAAACAAACAAAAAACACATTGGCGTCAAGATAGCGACGCGCGGATATTTTCAATCGCGCGCAATTTCGAACTTTTGAAACGACGGGAAAAAAAATGCCGGCAAAGTGTTAAGTTTCCCCAACGACGACCAGTGAGAGTAAAAAAGAACGAGAATTACAATGACGAACAATGAAACAAACAATAAACCGAAATCCTTCGCTCCCAGTCAGCAAATATTTGACATTAATTTTTACAAGTTTTCTTTTCTTTCTAAAATAATACAGGAATAATAATATAAGTAAAAAATGACGATAATAAGATCGTTACGAAACAATCGAATAGGAGAGAGAGTAAATTGTGCGCCAAAAACGAGTGCGACCGGAGCGAAGAAATTAAAAAAAATTAATTTTATTGTACTTTTTGTCTGTTTAGGAGAATCTTTTTTATTTTTGACCATTGAACAGTGCGCAGAAAAACACGGCGCATTTGTAGCCTGCAAATTTGTGTACGGTGCGCGTGTATGAGCTGCGTATACGTGTATATAATACACCCCCACACAAACACACACATATATATATATATATATATTATACATTTATTTGTACAATTTGTAGCTTTAAGACGGAATGACTCCTCATCGCGGTCGGTATGGTAGAACAATTATAGATACCCAAAAATCTCTGAAACGGCTCTTCAGATCCCGTCGAAACTTTGCCAAACGACGTCAAATAGATAGACGAACAGCTGTCTGCCCCTCAAATTTTCCGAATTTGAGAAAAAAAACGCAGATTGAGTTATCATAAGCCAATCTAAATTTTTTTCTCAAATTCAGAAAATTTGAGGCGCAGACAGCTGTTCGTCTATCTATTTGACGTCGTTTGGCAAAGTTTCGACGGGATCTGAAGAGCCGTTTCAGAGATTTTTGGGTATCTATAATTGTTCTACCATACCGACCGCGATGAGGTGTCATTCCGTGTTAAGGACGAGCGGTAGCTTAAGAAAAAACGAAATAAAAGTAGATAGAAATACTGAGTGTATATTTATTGTTAATTATTATATAATGATTGTTAATTATTGATAAAAGCGCGTGTTGGCTTTGTTTCCTCCAAAAATTAGCAATTAAAAATTCGTTAGACCGGGCCGGTGGCGACATCTGACGGCGCACACATGCAGCTAATGCCGGTGGCACCACGGTCTTACATACAGGTCTTGAAACTCTGATGGTGGGGGTATGTTCTCGGTTTGAAGCACCGGCCGTTTCGCCTAATGACCACGAGTGTCGCTGCGATAGAGTGATGCCGGCTGTGCGAGAGAGATGGAAATCGATTGTTGACTTATAGGCACCTAACCTAACTGTACAATTGGCTGGTGAAGGCACATTATGATATTCAATGTCAAAAATAATGATGGACCTAAATACAATTAAAAGTAACTTTATTGTAAACCTGAAGAAAAAACCAAAAGACTATAGTTATCCAAGTGGATACAATGAATATGAATGTTTTTTATACAGGTGTCAATGTGAGCTCGTGTTGGTCGAGGGGTTCGGTACAAGCTTCGTAATGCTGCTTTCAGGGGTTTGATCTCTGTGCGCTCGGTTTTTTAAAAACATGTTTTAGCTTTTATAAAAGAAATAGGCTTTACGCGTTGTTTTAATTGAACGGAAAATAAGTGGCAACTATTCCAGACCGAAACACTTGCAGGATGTGTTTCTTGAAAATGAAACAAATACTTAAGAAACGGTGCTTCTTTTGCAATTCTTTATTTCCTCTTCGAAAAATGTTAATGCATGTCCCAAGAAACATTTTCAATAATCTCTACTTTGCAGTTTCCGAAACGGTTTGCGTTGGTAAATTAAAACAAAAACACCTATCTTCCGACCTTTAAGCGAAGGACTCTCGAGTAGGATAAATTAAAATAATTCACTAACTTCGTTTTATGTTTTCCAGCCTGGAAAGTATTTATTGTAATGATCCCAATAATTTTTCATTTTTTTTTTTCAGGTTCCCGGCTCCAACGCGAAAAAAATAATTTCAATCATTCCATAAATTGCAGGTTTTATTGTCCTTAAAAAAATATATTTTTTTTCAATGTCACCGTTTTTACAAGTTTGCAAGTAGAGCACGTCCCGTGTGGTCGCGTGAATCAGCGGTTATGTTTCGGTTTTGTTTACTTTTGAAATCTATTTCCGTCTCTCTCACACAGCCTGCATCACTCTATAGCAGCGATCCTCGTGGTCACGAGTTGAAACAGTCGGTGCTTCAATAAGAGGCCATCCCCCACCACTGAAATTTTGAGCGAGTTTCAAGACCTGTATGTAAGACCGTGGGTGGCACCATCTACCAAGAGGCGGTGGCGACCTGGCCTCGCCCACTAGTTAAAAGATCATCGTCCTGCTTTATCGAATGTTCTTAAAAATTTTGGACAATTTACCACTCCAGGGGGTTAATTTCACGAGCAGTAAAAAGAGTAAAAAGCATTAGCGTCTTAGTAGCTTACTGGTTACTAAGGTTGGACCAATAGCGTGTTCTTACCGAAGCGATGCTAGTAAATTACTAGTGCTCCTTTTTAGTTATGAGTTCTCACTAGCGTTAGACCCATGACGTGTCATCGCCGCCCCCTGACACTGGTATTTAAATGCTGTTGACAAAATTTCCTTGACGCACTGTGGCGCTAGTAGTCGTGTGACAGGCATGCATATTTATGTACGTTCCGCCGATGTTTTGAATACCTTACATGAATGAAAGTCTATTGATATATTTGGAATGATTTTCCGTTCCAATGATTTTCCATTTGAACACAATAAATAATGTCGCCATAACGATAACAGGAGAAAGCCACGAAAGTATCGAATCGTTCAGGTCATCGGAGTATTTAGAGCCGAAGGCTGCCACACAACAGCCAACGCTAGGTAGTGGCGATTTCAAGAACTAAAATTCCGGGACAAAACGCGTTTATGTTTTTCGTATAGGAATAGTAGGCTGATCCTCACCAAAGCGATGCCAGTAGGTAACTAGTAGTGCATTTTTTGTAACTTACCAGTTGTTACTAGCGTTCAGCCAATAGCGTGTTCCCAACAAGCGATGCTGGTAAGTTACCAGAACGATGCAGATTTCTAGTAACTTACCAGTTGTTGCTGACGTTCAGCCAATAGAGTGTTCTCACCCAACGATGCTGGTAAGTTACCAGTACGCTGCGATTTCTAGTAACTTACTAGTCTTACTAGTTACTTACTTCTAGTAAGTAACAAGAGTGTTGCTTTTTCGTAACTCACTAGTTTTAATTAGCGTTGGGCTAATGGCGTGTTATCACAAAAACGGTGCTATTTAGTAACTACAGTGTTGCTTTTAAGAAACTCACTAGTTTTTATTAGCGTTGGGCAAAAAGCGTGTCCTCACCAAAACGATGTTAGTAAGTAACTAGGACAATGCAGCTTCCTAGTAACTTAACAAATTGTAGCGTAGGCCAATAGCATTTTCTCGACAAAAAGATTTTAGTAAGTAACTAGAGTGGTGTTTTTTACCAACCAACTAGATGTTATTAGAGTTGGGACAATGGCGTGTCCTCACGAAAACGATGCTAGTAAGTTACTACGACGCGGTTGCTTTTAGTAACTTACCGGTTGTTACTAGCGTAGGCCAATAGCGTGTTCTCACCAAAACGATGCTGAAAAGTCACTAGGACGCTGCAGATTTCTAGTAACTTGCCGGTTGTTACTGCTCTCACCAAAAAGACACTAGTAAGCAACTAGAGTCCTGCTTTTTAGTAACTTACTACTTATTACTAGCGCTGGGCCAATGGCGTGTTCTCACTAAACCGATGCTAGTTAGTAACTACGACTCTGCTGCTTTTTAGTAAATTACTAGTTGTTACTAGTGTGGCACTAATAGCGTGTTCTCACCACGGTCTTACATACAGGTCTTGCAACGAAGCTAAATTTTCGTGGTGGGGGTAGGCATGCTTATCGGCTTCACTTTTCGATTCACTAGACACCGCTACGCGTCGCTACTAGCAAGCGGAAGTAGTTTCCCCCTTTCCGGCGAATGGGCCAAAGATGTTTACGTATGTTTTTGTGGCGCGATTGTCGAAATAACCTTTATTTGCGACCATATACCAGAAGGTTCTACGCGATTTACCGTGATACATTTTTTATCGCGTTTTTACGCATGAGTGTGAATTTTTTTTGGTAGTGGTTGCGAAAAAATGCGAAATGGCTAAGGGTTGCGCGGTTCGCAATTGTAAAACGGGGTACAAAAATTGTAAGCAGAAATGCTCCGTGTTTCGCGTGCCCAGAAACGTCGAACGATACAAAAAATGGCTCAATGCTATGCCGGGACTGGAAGAGTCTCAGTACGTGTGCGAAAAACATTTCGAAGAACGATGTATTGTGAGACATTGGAGAAAAAAGGATGTAAGTGGTCGTAATATGTGCTGGTATGAATTAATGTATTCAAAAAGTTTTCAGTTTTTTTAGATAAAAGAAGTCATCTTTTTTTTTCAACACATTTTTTTTATTGGTTTCGTATATTATGCAGTTTACACGACAGTACGGTAAATTAAGTTAGGGCAAACGGCGCATGCGTTGCGTTCAGGAGGAAAAAGGACAGAAGAGCAATTTCTCTCTTCGTCGCACTACTACTTCCCCTTGCCGACACGCACCCAGCGGCAGAAATCGGAATAAAAAATAGAACCACTAAGGGTGCCTACCCCCACTACCGCCGTTGTCAGACCTGTATGTAAGACCGTGGTTCTCACTAAACGATATTGGTAAGTTGCTAGGAAGCTGCTGGTTTTTTAGCAACTTTCCAATTGTGACTAGCGTTGGACCAATAGCGTGTCATCATCAAAAGGTGCTAGTAAGTTATTAGGACTCTGTTCCTTTTTAGTGACTAGATGCTAGTAAGTAACTAAGCCACGGCTTTTTGTTAACTCACAAGTTGTTACTAGCATTGAACCAATAGAGCAGAGAGCGTAGTCGTTAAAACGATGCTAGGGAATTAATTAAAAGCCCTGCCGTAGCACCAATGGCGGCGCTATCTACTGGCCGCAGCCAGATGGCGCTACTATCGCTTACGTAAAAAAAACACCCGCTGTGCACGTCTACACCTCTTTTGACCACAGGAATGCAACTTTTTCCCGCGCTTTCGCTGCCTTTCGCCCGCCCAGCCCTTTCGTTCGCGATCCCGTCAATTTTTACCGATCATCGCGCGAATCCTGGGCATCAAACAAGCCATTTTGCGACCTTGAAAAAACTTGCAGAAGAGGCGAAAAAACAAGGTTTGACAATGTCGTCGAACGGTAAAGCGTGCGTGCTGAAATTCGCGAAACTCTCGGAAAAGGCGTTCGCCCCCACCAGAGGATCGGCGCAAGCCGCCGGCTACGATTTGCGAAGGTAATATTTCCAAAGAAACTCCCAATTTTCGAACAATCGACTCTAGGAACTACTCGCGCAACAGCAAAACCAAAAAAACGCCAAAAATCCTCCTCACAATTTGGACTGTGAGAAATTGTTTTTTTGTTGACGTTTAGAAAATTAAAGTTCCACATGCGCGTCAGCTGTTCGAAGTTTCTCGAGTCCCGTTGATTTGCCGGGAGAAAAATTTGTCGCGAGAGCGTAACCTGCAAAATGCATTCAAACGTAGCAAATTTGTTGCTATAATTCAACTATTCATTTCTCGTTAGTTTGAGAAATTTGTAGAATGAAATATTCATAACAGTAACAATAATAGTCAACGACGGACACTACGACCGCAACAATAATAATAATAATAATAATAATAATAACGAAAGTAGCATTTTATAAAATTTTCCAAATGAGATAATAATAACAGTCATAATCTTAAGGGGGGCATACCTTTAGGCACAGAAAAAAAAGGTTGATTTTCATGATAGTACAGTCGTGCGTAAATTAGAAGGCTAAATTTTGACAGGTGATTTTGTAGGTGCCACGAGTGCTAAATCCAAGTGAGCCTACAAATCGAACTACTTTAGGGTTTTTTTAGGGGATGAAAGGAGATGGGGGTTGATTAATGCCAAACTACGACCCCTACAAAGTTGGCGCAGTGAGACAAAATGCGCAGAAAAATCCATGCTTTAGATTTGTCCACAGTGCCAACGTCGTGGAAGTTCATTTTGGGAGTGAAGAAGTGGGGTGAAATTTTGAAAAATCATTTTTAATTCAATAACTCTAGAAAAAAATCGTACACTTGTTGTTCAAATGGCAACATTGTAGCCCTTGAAGAGACGCGTCGATCAAGTATTTGATCATCACTCTCCGATAATATCTTCAGGCCCCAAAAAATGGTTAGAATACAAAAAAAAATTGTTTTTGAATAACTCAAAAACAATCGATTCTTCGGGTATGGTTCAAATGTACGAAATTGAGAGAATAATTTTCTCTATATTTTCGTTTCTATCGACCACCCTTGAATTTTTATTTTCCAACCTTTTTGGAATTTTATTTTCCAACGGGGGTTGGAAATTCAAAATGCAATTCAGGGAAAACTATTGACCACACGAATTCGGCGCTGTGGAAGAATTTGTAGCTTGAACCTTCAGCTACATTTTTGTCCACAGCGCCAAACTCGTGTCTCTTTATTTTCGGTCAAAAGTTGTTCCAGAATTTCATTTTGAATTTTCAACCCCTGAGAGGGGTTCGAAAAAGCAAAATTCAAGAGTGGTCCATAGGAATGAAAATATAGAGAAAAATATTCTCTACTTTTCGTACATTTAAACCATCCCCGAAAAATCGATTCTTTTTGAGTTATTCAATAAACAATTTATTTTTATACTTCAACAATTCTTTTGGGGGTCAAGATATTTTTGGAGAGGGTTGATCGAATACCCGATCGATGCGTCTTTTCAAGGGCTACAATGTTCCCATTTGAACAAAAATTTTATGAATTTTATCCTAAAGAGTTATCGAATGAAAAGTGATTTTTCAAAATTTCACCCCACTTTTTCACCCCCAAAATGAACTTCTGCGACTTTGGCGCTGTAGACAAAAATAAAGCCTGGATTTTTCTGAACGTTTTGTCTCCCGACGCCGACCTCGTGGGGGTTGTAGTTTGGCATTAATCCACTCACATCCCCTTTCAAAGTTTTTCTTTCATTAACATAACTTTCATTAACTTTTAACTTTCATTAACATAACTCATACACAAAACGAAGAAAAAGTGAGAAATATTTGAAATCGATGAAATTAAAATCGATTTAAGGGCGGGGTAAAGTATTTAAATTTTTTTTTTTTTTTTTTTTTTCATTTTTGTTTAATTTTTTAAATGAATGCATAATATATCAAGAATGTTGTGTTAAAATTTCAAGTCGATCGGAGTAAAATTGACGAAGTTATGAGTATTTGAGCGTCTATTGCTCCATGCCGTTCTCTTCTCTTCTGCGTTTTTCAAACCGTTTTTCTGAGACTTGTCATATTTGAAGTCCGTGTGCACGATAACTCAAAATCTACTGGACCAATCGCTTTGAAATTTTGCACAGTACTTCTTCACATAATTCACCAGGTATTGTCGAGGGCTTTTTTGTTTTTTTTTAATAATTACTAATTTTTCAACAACAAATTAGCCGATTTTTTTAGCGAAAATCGGGTTTTTGGCTGCCAAGTGCTACGAAAAATCGAAAAATCGAAAAAAAACATCCTCCCGTCATTACCTCGAGAAACATCTCCTTTAGCAAATGCATTTTGATTTTTTTGTTTCAAATGATTCTGTTGCACACCGCAAACCAACTTTTTTTCGAGGCGCCTCCGGGCTTTAATTTTCACTCGCTCAATTTTGAATATTTTGCAATGCAAATTTAGGAGAATGTTGTTCAAATGTTACTTTATTATATGTAAATTTTTCAATAAACGAACACTATTCGTTACGCCAAAAAAAAATCTTAAACACAAGCCTTTTTTTCGCCGAATTAACTTTACCCCGCCGTTAACAAGATTGAACTTTTCGAAATGACTACATTTTGCAAAAAAAATCTTTCTGTTAAATATTCAAAAAACATTGACGGTTGTGTTTTGTGCAATAAGTTTAGAAAGATTTATACCAAATTCCATCAGAAACGTTCTTTTCGTTTTTTAGCTGTACATCGCTGCCACTGCCATTTCAAAAGAATAATAAAATTTAAAAAAATACCATGTAACATCAAAAAGTAGTCATAAAACATACCCCAAATCTTTAATTAAGGAAATGGTAGGGGTTTCAGCGTGAAAAAACAACACTTTTTGCAAACTTTTTTCATCTATACGGATAGAGTAAATTTATTGAAACCTTTTGTACATTGTTAAGTGTCATTTCAAGAACATTTCGTTAAATTTGTACGCGAAAATATCCAGAAACAAGCAGGTGACAAAGCTTTTCCAAGAACGCCTTTGGAAAAACACGATTTGCGGTGTTCACTGTATCTCAGCTAGAAATTATCTGAAACCAAGTATCATGAAAAATTTAGTCAAAGTATCATCAAATCCTCCCCCCAACGGTCTTTGATATTTTTTTTTTATTTCTAAATTTTTCGTGCTCATGTAAAGTGAAAAGTGTTATTTTTCACGAAAAATTCCGCCATTTTAGGGGTGGAAAACCCCCTTAATGTAAAAAAAATCTCAAACTAAGCGTTGGGGGAGGTATTTTATATTTAGAAAGTGTGTACCAAGTTTGAAATAAATCGATCATGTAGTTTTCAAATGGCAGTGAACACGCACTTTGAAGAAGTGGTTTCGAGAAAAACGCGGCGCCGGCTTGTTTTTTGATATTTTCGCGTACAAATTTCACGGAACGTTCTAGAAATGACACTTAACAATGTACAAAAGGTTTCAATAAATGTACTCTATCCATATATATGAAAAAAAATCGCAAAAAAGTGTTTTATTCTCACGCTGAAACCCCTACCTTCCCCTTAAAAAAACATAATGAAATTCAGCAAATTTTTTTCTCCCCTAAAGGTATCTTCCCCCTCAACGCAAGAAGCAAAAATATTCTGAGCCGTTTATGGTTCCCCGTTTTATAACCTACTATTGACTTACTATTCTTTGCTTCGTCCACTTACGTGCATGGCCAGTGCGTACGAGTATGTCGTACCGGCACATGGGAAAGAAGTCGTCCACACCGATCTGCAAATCGCAGTGCCGGAGGGCACGTATGGCAGGGTGGCGCCACGTTCGGGCCTAGCATGGAAAAACTTTATCGACGTTGGCGCAGGTGTCATTGACGCAGACTACAGGTTACTACACTAAACTACTACTTTTACAACTAGTTATGGAAATTAATTAGAAAGTCATTGCTATTGTGGTCATAATAATAATAAACTACTATTCCTACAACTAATCATTGGAATTATGTTAAAAAATGATTACCATCGTTATTGTTATAGTAATAATCATAGTAAAAACGAATAACAACTATTATTATTATTTCGAAATAAAATAATAATTAAGTAGGACTAATTCGAGTTGAAAATTATTACTATTATTGTAACCAGTTATCGAAATTTTATTTGACAATTATAACGATTGTCAATGTAATAATAACCGTAAACTACTATTATTACGAATGATTATGGAAATTCAATATGAAAATTATTGCTAGCGTAATAATAATAATAAAAACAATAATGATAGGCTACTATTAATACATAATAATAGTAGGCTACCATATGACCTGGACGAAGAGTGGGAGAGAAAGGGGCAAGGAGGTACAGTTATGGGGGGGTAGTAAATTCTACGCACTAAAGTATGCGGATGACCGTGCGATAGTAGCGGAGGAGGCTGGTGAGCTAAAAAAGATGATGGAGTCATTAGGGAAGTTCGTGGACAAAATAAAAATGGAAGTGCACGTAGGAAAAGCTAAAATTATGGTGTTTAGAAACGGGGGAAGAAGGATTAAGGAACAGTGGGAATATAAGGGGGAAAAGATTGAGGTAGTGACAGAATTCAAGTATCTAGGTTACTGGTTCACGACGAGAAACTCGGCAGCGAGACACGTGCAAAAAATAGTGGTGAAAGCAACGAAGGCGGCGATCGCAGTCTGGGGAGTGATGAAAAGAGCAAGGGTGGATAATTTGAAACAAAGGCTGCAACTGATGGAGTCATTAGTTAAAGCGGGAGCTCTGTACGGAATAGAAATTTGGGTATGGCAGAGGAGGGAGGTGGTTGAAAGACTGCAAGCAAGGTTGGTAAAAATGGCGCTGGGGCTGAATCGCAACACACTCGACTATCTATGGAAAATGAAAGCTGGCGTGAGAAGTATAGAGGTGGAGGGGAGAAGGAGAGCGGAGAATTATATACTCAAGATAGCGGAAATGGAGGAAAGCCGATGGCCCAAAATTTGTCTAAAGGAAGAAATAAGAAATATAAACAGCAACCCGTCGAGATGGGGCAAAGATCTTAAGGGGGCTATGAGTGAAGTAGGCGAAGGCAGGATCCTGGGAATGATAAGGAGCGAAGAACGAATAACGAACATTAAAAAGGTAATGGAGGAAACAATCGAAAAAAAGAGAAACCAGGATATATCAGGTTGATAAAAAAGTTTTGTCGCAATAATTTCAATATAATTTATTTATTTATATATCTTATACAAAACATTTCTAATCAACAATATATTCGCCATCGGTTTCTATGACACTCGACCATCTAGTTGGCAACTCATTTATTCCCTTTGCCCAAAACTGCGGCGGCTGGAACTCAAAGAAATTCGAAATATCCCTTCTGAGATCGTCGACGTTTTTGAAAGTTTTGTTTCTCAAATATGCCTTCAAATGTCTGAACAAATGGTAGTCAGATGGTGCGATGTCGGGAGAGTATGGTGGATGAGGGACGGTATTCCAGTGAAGCTCAATGATTGTTTTGTGGGTTTCTTTTACGACATGGGGTCTCGCGTTGTGGTGAAGAAGGTGCACAGTCGCGCGTCTTGGTCGTTTTTTTTCTTATAGCTTTTGCCAATGCCTGGAGATTCTCGATGTATCGTGTAGAGGAGATCGTCTTACCTACAGGGAGAAAATTGTGAAACAGCATTCCCTTTGCGTCCCAGAAACAGCACAACAAAAGCTTTTGTCAGTGACGATCAGATTTCTGTTGGTGTGGCGGTTTTTCTCCGATAGGAAGCCAGTAGGCTAAACGCGTTCTGTTATCATACAAGACCCAGCTTTCATCTCCCGTCACAAGATCTTCTAAAAACTCCTTGCGATGGTGGCGAAGCAGGAGAGACTGGCAGATGGTTACGCGACAGTTCTTATTGTCGTCGGTGAGACGGTGTGGTATCCCTTTGAGCTAGAATCTTCCTGTATCCCAAGTTGTGCAAGTGATTGACTATTGACGGTTGGGTACAGCCAAGTTCTCTTGCTAGCTCGTGCATACTTGCTTCCGGTTTTTCTTTGATGCAGCGGAGTAATGCTTCATCATCGATGGTCGACGGTCGTCCGGAACGTTCCTTATGTTCAAGGCTTGTGTCTCCAGATTTAAAACGATTGAACCAACGCCGGACTGTTCGATGAGAAACTACGTTCTCGCTGAATGCATCCTGTATATTTTTAGCAGTTGTGCTTGCGTTCGTGCCGCGCCGCCATTCGTAAAAAATCATCGCTCGAAGTTGCTCCTGCGAGATCGAAGCCATTTCTGTCCTCTAGAACGCGCGCTCGCCCTTTTATACCTTGTCACGCGGAAGACTAGAAAACATTCTAGAAGATTCTCGCCATGACTCGATGTCATATTGCGTCAATACGTAAAAAGGCATTGTTAGAATTTTTGCGACAAAACTTTTTTATGAGCCTGATACAAAAGGATTGGACAAAAATCGATAAGTCGAGTTTTTGCGAAATATATAAACACTTGAAAGAGGAAATTGGAAGAGAAAAATATTGGGAAGAGAAAGATGTACGAGTAAGGGGGGACCTGAGGGAAGAGTGGGCCCGGATTAGATGCGGAAATCTGGGAAAAATAGGAAATAAGGGATTTAGGAGAAGCGAGTGCGGAATCTGTGGCCAGGAGGACGAAAGCATGGAGCATATATTTACATGCAGGGAGGCAAGGGGTAAAATAAAAAAAGAATGGGTAAAGGCGGTGGACGAATGGAGAGGGGGAAGAATTGGGGAAGGCTTAAGATGGTGGCTAATAAGAACACTGAAAGGCAAAATACTAACTAGTGTGTGCGAATACACGAAGGCTTTTAGAGCGCTTAAAAGGGAGATGAAAAAAAGAAAACTAAACGAGGAGGAAAAGGTCGCTGAAAGAGGGTGCAAGACGATGGAACGGGATATATGGCAATGTAATATATGCGAGATTACAAGAAAGATAATAGACATAAGTATTAGAATTAAGGATGGACATGTAAAAAGCGGTAACGCTATATGATGGAAATAAATAAAATAAAATAAAAATAATAGTAGGCTACCATAATTACATAATAATAATAATAATAATAATAATAATAATAATAATAATAGGCTAATATAATAGCTGCTATAATAATAATAGGCTAATATAATAGGCTACTATAATAATATAATAATAATAATAATAATAATAATAATAATAATAGGCTACTATAATAATAATAATAGGCTATTATTATTACATAACAATAATAGTAGACTACTATTATCACAACAACCATAGTACACTATTATTATTTTTACATAATAATAGTACATTACTATTGTTACGACCAATAGTTGAAATGTAACTAAAAAATTATCACTATCATTATTGTCATGGTAATAATAATAGTAAAAACGAATAACTACTATTATTCACAATACTTTGAACCGAAATTATAATTACCAATAAGAAAATAACGATAACGCTTTGTTTTTGCTTTTTTTTCACGTCAATTATTCTGGAATATTTGTTGAGCGTCAGTTTTTTTTGCTCACAGCGAATACTCATGATGATTTTCCTTTTTTGTTTCCCTCGCCCACCAGAGGAAAACTCGGCGTGATACTTTACAATCACAGCTCGGAGGATTTCAAGGTGAATCCGGGCGACAGGATCGCCCAGCTGATCTGCGAGAAGATCGCGTATCCGGAGCTCGAGGAGCTGAAGCAACTGGACGAGACGGCGCGAGGGGGAGCCGGTTTCGGGTCCACCGGCGTACAGTAACGACCAATCGCCCTTTGGGGGAAAAAAGAAAATCAACGGGAATAAAGATCGAGACACATCGATAAGAACGTTTTTCTTTTTCACGCAAACATGTTTCATACAGCGGGACTGTACTGAGTTTTTGCTACACTTTCGTTTGATTTTTTTCTACTCGAAAGAACGAAAAATGAGCGTTTAATTTTCAAGCATAATTTTTTTATTACTTTTTTTCAACATATTTATTATTTTCCGGTTTTTTTAAACCTTTTTGTACATTAATAATAAAAGTTTTCCGATTCCGGCGCTCTCTTAATAAAACAATATTTAGTTTATTCCATTTATTTTATTTCTTAATATATTTTTTTTTTCAACAAAGTCAACGAACTTAATGAGCCCAATCCGATTGTCTTGCCATTTGCCGTTAGGAAATTTCAGTTCCCACCTCGCACCGCCATTATCAGATCCTCGTTATCTTGCGTAATGAAAAGTGTCCATGATAACGAACCTAGAGCATAAAGTCGACTATCCTAGTATATGCTATTAAGGGGTGAGATACAGTCAGAGGCGTGAAAAAACGAACATTTTCGATAATTTGTTTTTTATAGTAATTAAGTTTGTTTTACAAAAGTGGTTAGACAGACTTTTTATGTTATATTTCAACTCGACTTGTACAAATGTTCAAAGAAAAATATTGATTATTTATCAAAATATCGTCATCTTTGTCGGACCCCCTTCGGCATGTAGTGCTTTACGATGACCGTCATAAAATGTTATTGGACCATTTGAAATAAAATTAAAAATCATTAGTTTTATAATAAATCTAGTCCTTAATCGAAGCTTTTTTTTCCAAATATTAACAAAATGGCGGCTTCCGACAGATAACTTCGCTCATTTATTGTTAAATCACTTGTTTATTGTTGAAGAAATAGAAATTTTCAAGAAAAATGAAAATCCTTCGTTTAAGGACTAGTTTTTAATGCTATCGATAAGCCCACAAAATTGCATCAAAATCCATCGAGTGGTTTTTGAATTATAGTGGTCACCGACTTGAAAAACATAGTTTGGAGAAAAACGCGTTAAAAGTTTTTCGATGTGGATACGGTATTATATGTTCATAAAATTTTGAGCTCGATGGATGAAGGTAAACTTTTTTTACGTACAGGCTGTCCAATAGGAAGTTGCTAAAACTAAATAAGCGTCTCTTCCCTCCATGAATTAAGTAGGGGTTCCTTTTTCTAAGGCGCATACCTGAGGCCCCGCAGTTTTATTCCAGCCGAGGTTGAAGCAAGTACGCGCGCGTCAAAATGAGTCAGCTCACCACGGAAGAAAAAGTATATCTTATTGAGTGCTTCTTCTCGAGGGGAAAAATGTATAGTAATGCGTATAGAGGGTTTCGTACTAAGTTTGGAACTCATAGAGTTGCCAGCGAAAACACTCTGAAAAGGTGAGAATTTAATATTTATTCATATTCATCTATCACACAATTTGTGTTTCAATTCAATTAAACTGCATTGAAGTAATTTTACGTTAATTTCTGTAAGATAATCGATAACTTCGTCAAGTATGGTACACTCCAGGACCGTAGACACGAGTTGCCAGGTCCATCTGTTACGGTGACTACACCAGAGAAGATCAACGAAGTTGAGAATTATTTCAAACAAAATCCAAATGATTCGATTCGGAAAGCTGCTCAAGCATTAAAAATAACCAAATCATCATTACACAACATTTTGAAATATTTTTAAAAGTTTCATCCGTATAAAATAAGCACTCGTCAATTGTTAACTGAACATGCCATGACGAAACGCATCGAATTTTGTAACACTATTACGGGAATGTTTGAAGCCGAAGAACTTAATGAGAAATTGATTATTTATTCCGATGAAGCACATTTTTGTATGAATGGGGTACGTAAACAAGCAAAATTACCGGTTTTAGGGAACGGAAAATCCCAACGTATCGCTAGCGAAGTCCCTTCATCCACAGAAAGTAACGGCATGGGCAGCGATTTCAGTAAAAGGAATTTATTTGCAATTCTTGGAATCTACGGTAACAGGAGAGAGTTACAAACAGCTTTTGGAAACGAAATTCTTCCCTTATGCAAAATAAAGGGGACTGGTTAAAAATGTTTACTTCATACAAGATGGAGCGACGCCGCACCGGACTCATGAGGTGTTTGAAGCTATTCATCGCGTATATGGGACTCGAGTAATCGGTCTGGGGTACCCTAAATTTGCTCAAGGCGGACTAGAATGGCCTCCGTACTCACCGGACCGGAACCCTTGTGATTTTTTCTTGTGGGGTTACATTAAAGATCATTGTTACGCTAAAAACCCCAGCACGGTAGAAGAACTGATCGCGGCCATCCAGGAAGTGGTTCGCGGCATTACGAACGATATGTTGGACACAGTTTTTCACAGTTTTCAAAAGAGTATTGATTTTTGTGCACAATCTAACGGTTCGCACTTCGAAAATATCTATCATTAATCACTGTACTTTTTCGTTATTTTGCATAAGATGTAATAAATTGATATAAAAAATATTTGACTGGGTTTTATTTATGTGCGTTTAAAACTGCAGAGTTTCTTCTAAAGCAATTTGGCTTTCCTGATTCCGTGCACGTATTCTAAAATGACAGTCGATTAGTTTCAGCAACTTCCTATTGGACACCCTGTATTTTGATCTGCTGAATCCGAATATCACAATTTTTGCCGAAATGTCGAGCATTCAATTGTTTATAGCCATTTGTTAAAACAATTTTCCAAAAAATTAAAGTTTTTCGAGATGAATTATTTTTGAAAAACATTTTGGGCAATTTTAAAACGAAAGTATTCTTTATAAAATTTCGCTAAAGTTCATATTTTTTTAGCAATACATTTTTTAACATTTCCGAAAGATTTTTCCAATTTTACACTTGTTTTGTGTATAGAAATACTAATTAAAAAATTACTTACATCGAATCATCAATTCCTGGCCCATACAATAGGGCTTCTGCCGATGTGGAAGCTTCCAAAATATAAATTTGTTGTTTTCGAAGCATTCTGCCTTCCCGGGTAATATCGTTCGCGCGTTTGTCAGCCACGTCAGCCACGGGGACCCGACGCCCCTTCACTAACTGTGGGATATCCCGGAAACTATTCATCGGATTGACTTGAAATTTTCGGGCAGTATTTTCGAAACGTCATACTTCAAGACAATGTTTAAAAAAAATCGATTTTTTGAAAATTCTGACTGCATCTCACTCCTTAAAGGTATGTACCTGAGTGAACGGCGAGAAAAACAGGTAAACATCGGGAAATGTTATCTCAAAAACTAATGTTTTGATTGGGTCCGAGTTTTTTTTTAATTGGAAATTTTTGTTTCGGAATTTTTTTAAATAAATTCGTTGACCGGAATTCAACGTTGGCGATTCAAACGCGATTATCTCGAAACATACTTTTCAAAGTCGGTGCAAGATGTATTAGAAGTACAACTTTGCAGTGACCGTTTTTTTCAAAAGTTTAAGGCTTTATTATAAAAAAGTGGCTACATATTTTTTAAGGGGTAAGGCCACTGTAACGGCCCAAAAAAAAAGGTTTTTTCACTAATTTTTTGCTCCCGAAATTGAAGGTATTCGAAAAAAAACTTTTAATGGTGTTATCGGGCATACATTAAACTTTATTATAAAATTTTTTTACAGTAAAAAAAAAACAAAATGGCGGTTCCACAGCTATCTTCCCGGGACATGTTTTGCTTCCAGGGCTCCGCGGCACGCAGCACCACTGGTGCACTTTTGAATCTAGAACAAAAAAAAACCATTAATCTAGAGGGCTATAGCTAGAGAATGTCGATCGGATTTTAAAAAGTATCAATTTTTGTGGATTTGGCGTGCGTTTGAAAAAAAAAATTGATTTTTGACGAAAAAAACGGCAAGTTTTTTGTTAATAAAAAATCAATAAATAAAGTTCTTGAAAATTCCGATCGACATTCTCAAGATAATGTAAATGTTCACATCTGGTTAAAATTTCAAGTAAAAAAAATGGAAAATTGTTCGAGTTATGCTGCGTGCCATTTTGAAAAACCATGTTTCGAGAAAAACGCGTTTAAAGTTTTGCGAATAGTTTTTTATTGGAAAAAATTAAAAAAAGAAGTTAACAGGACCTTTTTTTTCTTATTCTAGAGGGTTTAAACTATTTTTTAAGCCAATAAAAAAAAATCGATTTTTCAAAAAATGTACAGTGGCCTTACCCCTTAATCAAAGTACTGCCCGTCGCTAGCTACGACCTCGGCCCATCTTTCAGGTAGCATTCGAATCCCGCGTCGATAAAAGTCTTGGTCCTTCGAGGCAATCCAGGAATCGACCCAATTTTTGACTTCTTCGTAAGTACCGAAGTGCTGGTCAGCCAAATCGTGTGCCATTGACCGGAACAAGTGATAGTCGGAAGGGGCAATGTCTGGAGAGTACGGCGGGTGGGATAAAACCTCCCATTTCAGCGTTTCCAAGTACTTTTTCACGACATTTGCAACATGGGGTCGGGCATTGTCATGCTGCAGTATCACCTTGTCATGTCTTTCGTTGAATTGTGGCCGTTTCTCTTTGAGTGCCTTACTCAAGCGCATCAACTGACGTCGGTAGAGTTGCCCTGTGATGGTTTCGGATGGTTTGAGCAGCTCATAGTTCACAACGCCCAGCTGGTCCCACCAGATACACAGCATCACTTTGGATCCGTGAATATTCGGTTTGGGCGTCGATGACGGAATATGACCAGGCAGTCCCCATGATTTTCGGCGTTTAGGATTATCGTAGTAAACCCACTTTTCATCTCCAGTCACAATCCGGTGCAAAAATCCCTTCCTTTGTTGTCTTTGGAGCAGTTTCCGCAAATGCTGAGAATTCGGCTTGTAGGTTGCCATATTTGAGTGCCAATAACTTTATAATGCATACACGTATCCGTTAGCTTTTTTAAATTGTTTACATTGGCAGAGCCTCTAGTTTAAAATGCCACTTTTTTTATTGAGCTAGGGCCACTACTTCGGCCGCAGTGGCTCTCTAAGTAAAACGGTCACTGCAAAGTTGTACTCCTAATATCTCGAAAACGGCTCGTCCGATTTTGTCCACATTTGGATACAATATTCTTCGGTAGTTCTTGAAAAATGGATGAAAACACATTGAACCGGAAAGACATACGAACGAAGCAAGTTAAACAAAAGCTTGTAAAAATGATCATCCTAAGGACAATATCGCTAGTAGTAGACTTTATTTCCAGGGTATAACCTTTAAGGGTGTTTAAACATAGGCCCCTCTCACATTTGCCTCTCCTATACATTTGTTGCTACGAATTATGTACATGTGTTT
The DNA here is from genome assembly GCA_964007375.1 of Ophion obscuratus. Classification (NCBI taxonomy): domain Eukaryota; kingdom Metazoa; phylum Arthropoda; class Insecta; order Hymenoptera; family Ichneumonidae; genus Ophion; species Ophion obscuratus. The sequence continues at coordinate 25,193,910 of OZ023324.1, read as the reverse complement.
CCGTTTTCGTAACAGATTATAGACTATTTCCCTCTCGCGCTACCTGTTTGGTCAATGTCTCAAATTGTTATAAATACGCACGAAGCTCTTTGGAAGGCTCATTCCTCACCAGTTCCGCCAATTTATTTTCTTAGTTCTTGCCGACGTTGCCCCAATTTCTTAATCATGCTTCTCGAATCTAGGAAAAAGTTTACCTGTTCAATTCCATTTTTTCGCCCTGTTCAACGAATTTTCCCCGATTTGTTGAAGTTGCCTAAATTTAAAAAACACGCGTCCTTACCCATTTCGCGAATTTTTCCAACCTTCAACGTTATCCCAATTTTTGATGGTCTTATCTCTAGAAAAAAAAAAACGTTTCCCTGTTTATTTTCTTATTTTTTAGCCCCATTAACGAAATTCCACGATTTTTGCGGTGCCGCAATTTTCAAATTTCCTTCCTACAATTTACCTTTTTTTTTTAAATTTAATTTTAGCTAATTTCCCGTTTTACTTTATTTTCTTCCTTCTCTCATCTCTCTTATTTTGATTTTCCACATATATTCATGCACATGTTTGTTTAATCTTTGAAAACTTTTTTTTTCCGATTTCTTCCCCGTTTTTTTAATTCGTCACGAAATGTTTTACCTCTTGCCTCTACTCAAAGAATATGCCACCTATTCCTTATTTTTTTTCCTACCCGTTCTTACTTTCCCTACTCAATTTTTTCTTCGTTCATCTTCGATCTCCGATTACTGAAAGTCTCTTTCTCCGTTCATTTTTCTCAAGATCTCTTTTCTTTGCTCAGAGTCTCGGTTGAATGTCAGAACCGACGCTCGGTGTCCTCATGAGGCCTTGAATGTTCCGGAACTGCTCGTGACTCGCGTCTCGCAGCAATTTGTACACGACGTTTTCCGAGGTCGCGATAACGCAGCCGATTTGCCTCATTCGCTGCAGGGCCAGGGACGAAGAGCGATTTAACAAAAAAAAACGCATTAAAATTTCACGCAAACTACAATTGAGAATATATATATATATATATATATATATATATATATATATATATATATATATATATATATCCGGTAAAAGCGGATGTAAGGTACGAAACAAAAAGAAGAAAAAAAAGAGGATGCTCAACGTTGATCGCAGAAGAAAAAAAAATTAGCCGAGACGTGAGAGGGAAGGCGGAGAAAGGTGCGCGTGCGTGTCTCACCTCGAACGCGAGCAATTTGTCGTTCTGCGTTCTCGACGAGATGCAATCAGCGACCGCGTGAACCTCGTAGCCCTCCGTTCGCAGGTCTATCGCCGTGTTCTCGATGCAAACGTGGCCCTCGATGCCCACGAGCAACACGGACTCGGGTCGATCGCCCGAGCAAAGTTTCGCGAGACTTGCCTTCACCTGAATTTTTTTTTTACAAAATTACGACCAATTGTGTCGTCAAAAATACTTAAAAAAAAAAAATGGAAAAGGGAATTGGAAAAGTGAAGCGGAAATCGATCGAATGGAGCGGAAACAAAAGAAACGCACGGCTCGAACGTGAGAAACAAAACGACAAGGAAAATATTCAAAAAACGAGAATGGCAAAAATATTATTGATATTGGCAAAAAAAAATTGCGGAAAAATCGAAGAAACGCAAAAGTGGTAGGAAGAAAACAAAAATACGGGAAAATAAATCGAAAGACGAAAATGCTGAAAAAATTGTACCGCAAAGAAGGCATGGAGCACAAAGCCAAAAATTGAGGTGGCGAAAAAAAAGTCGTCGGAGTAAAAACGACTGGAAAATCTTTAAAGCTAGGAAACAATCGGTAGAAAAGCGACAAAGAAGGGGGAAATATTGAAAACGAGATGGAAGAATAAGAGGATCAGCCAAAAATTTAAAAAATTAAGTGAAACAATACAAAAATTAGTCAATAAATGGAATAGAAGGCAGAGGAATAAAAAATTTTTGCAAGAAAATTTAAAAAAATTAGGCCGAGGAATAAAAAAATGGGGCAAAAAATTAGCACAGGCAAATACAAAAAATTAGCATAATAATCAACAAATAAGGCGGAGTAATAAAACAAAAATCAGCCAGGCAAAATGAAAAAAGGCGGAATAAAAAAATTCGAAAATAAGATGCAACGACAAACAAATTAGTCAAAAAATTTAAAAAAAAACAAGTCGAAGGAATAGAAAAATCGATCAGAAAATTCAACAATAAGGTGAAACAATAAATAATGTTCAAATAAAGCAAACCGATAAAAAAAATTAGCGACAAGTAAAAAAAGCGAAATCTTTTAGAAATTAAAAAATAAGCCTCAATGATAAAAAAATAGCACAATTAAAAAACACCGAAACGATTTTTTTTAAATAGCAGAATTAAGAAAAACCAAAACAATTTTTTTAAGTAGCAGAATTTAAAAAAAAAACGATTTATTTTTAATAGCCAACAAATTAAAAAATAAGAGTAGTCTTGGCAAGGCAAAAAAATCATTTAAAAACACAAAACAGTCAAAAAGAGAAAAATAGAGTCCAGAATTTAAAAAAAAATTGATTCTTAGACCCGTGGGTTCGATATTTTACTGCCAGATGGGTGCAGTCTCACCTCCAGTGTGCACATGCTGAATTGAGTTTTGGCGAAGGGTCCAGCTGCACCCGAGATGTCCAAATTAGTCACGGTCGAACCCAGCGCCTTGGGACTTTGCTCCGTAACCAACATGGGAACTTTCAAGAATTTGCAGGCGTTTACCTTGCAAACGAAAACGAAAGAAAGAAACGAATAATTTTTTTTTTTTTTTTTTTCGTATTTTAGAAAATGAAACATTTTCGTTCTTTATTTTCAAGGAATTTCAATTTTCGATATTTTCGAACGTTCGATAGTTTCCCTTTCGAAAGCAAACATTTTAGAAAATGAAACATTTTCGTTTTTATTTTCAAGAAATTTCAATTTTCGATATTTTCCCTTTCGAAAACAAACATTTTAGAAAATGCCACTTTTTCGTTTTTCTTTTCAAGGAATTTCAATTTTCGAACGTTCGGTAGTTTCCCTTATCTATTATTTAACAAAATCTACGCGTTTTTGTTTTTTTTCTCCACTTTCTCATTTTGATCGAAGGGTGAAAAAGAACGAAGTTTATTTTTTTTCAATTTTTTTCGATGCGATCATTCCTTTGCGTGAACTTTTGAGATTATCAATGAAACATTGAACTTCTCCGAGCAGCGAATTCCGCGAAAACTCCTCGATCGACCATAACCTCAAATGCGACTCGTCGTTCGACAAGGGCCGACAAGAGCCGATACAAAAAGGGCACTCGATTTGCGGCGACGGTGAAAAAAAAGTCTCAGTTTTCTCTCGAAAAATCAATAGCTCGAGTGAACTTGAGGGGATCGTAATTTCTCGCGAGCGAGTCAGAAAGTGACAATAGTATCAGCGCCTTAAGAACCGGAAATACTTCGCTACCCTCAGCACCTCAAAAAAAAAACATCGCGAATAATTACCAGTTTCGTGGTATTCGTAATCATGGCATCGAACTCGTAAATGACCTTGGAAAATCTCGTTTGAAGGTCGCAGATCAAAAGGGCCGTTTTTCCCTGCCGCAGCATCAACCTCGCGGGATTGCTCGCCATTTTGGATTGGCGCGAGAGTGCGTTAAGGATAGCAAAGATTGGAGAAAAAGTCCGTGTGCACTGGGAGACGAAGAAATTAAGTGTCGCTTGCTTTAGCGCGGGGAGAACAAAGAAGAGAGTGTACAATCGATACGAAGAGTCAAGCTAACGAGCTTGCTGATTCCTCGCTAACGCATGCACAATCTTCTTTTTGATAACGCGCCTCTCTTGAGATTGATTCGCTGGCATCCTTGAACCCCGCCGAGGCGATAACGGAACGAGGCTAAATGGAAATAAAAAAAAAAAAACGGGAAACAAATCTCGGGAGGGAAAAAAGATCGCGCGGCATTTCCACGGAGGTTCCGATCGACGCGTGCGCTCGCGGGCTTGCCCCAGAAACGCTCCACGGCGGAGTGGGCGGTGTGACGAGGGAGGGGGAAGTCCGACACGCGGCCAAGTGTTGCAGCAGCGCGAGCAGTAGCAAAATAATGTTTCTCGCCGCAGCACGCGCGCTCTAGACGTCGAGCAATAAAAAAAAAACGAAAACAAAAGATAAATAAATAATCGCCCGTATTAGTAATATTCTTTAAATATGTCAGGTTGCGTAATTGCGGAAGATAACACAACGCGTCCGTGACAAAGTAATCTGAGCTAATTTCACGGAGTTCGCGTTAAATATCCCTAGACGCTCTTTTTCGTACTCCCCACGCCCCTGCGCCGTTAATTGTAATCTCGTGCGAATCGGGGCTTTCGGATACGGGAATTTGGGAAGATTAAAAAAAAAAAGAGTTGTAAACAAAGATGGCGGTCGACACGCGTGTTACAGGCAACGCGAAGCCTCTAATACCGCTCTTTACGAAAGCCGCTGATTGCGTCTACACGAGTTGTTACTGGTAAGAAATCGCAGCCCTTTTTCTTATTCGTCGAAAAAGCTTCGCGATCCGTTGTGGGGGTAGAGGAAAGAAAAAAGATTTTCACTATGCTGCGGCAGATCCCGCGTCGGATCGATATAGTTGACCGTGCGAGGAGGTGGGGGTCGCGCAGGGGGGCGCCACGCCGCACTACTCCTGTATATGCATTAAAACTCTATGCGCTTTGTCCGGATTTCTTAACTCTATCCCTGACCTGTACGTGGCGCTACTTATCACCTAAGAATATTCTTCTGCGCCGGCGCGACAAGCGCACGGCACAGATTTCGACATTTGGAGCTTTTGGAGGTTAATGTTTTGTTTTTACCGTTTTTGTATAACTAAATGTGCTAACCGCGTGCTGGGATTACTCGGTCAATAATGCCGACCCAGCGTATTGGCGTATTATATACATATACATTTTAGATTTTTTTTTTTGATTTACAAAATCGCCGACTACTAGTATTTTCTTTTGTTATTTTTTTTAGGCGCTCCGCGGCGTGACGTTTAGCATCCACAATTTTTTACCTAGAATAAAAAACAAAAATTCTCGTCAATCTATATTAGAATACCTGGAGAAGTACGTACGGAATTGAAAAAATATTGTTTTATTCAAAAGTTGTAGGTATTTGATCTCAAGAAATGAATTTTCAGTGAAAAATTTCGTTATAACTGCTCATAAACTGGTCATAAAATGAAAAGTTTTCGATTAGTCAGAAATTCTGTACGTACTTCTCTGCGAAAGGCAATTAGGAACGTTACTTTTTATTTTCAAGTAAATCGAGTGAAAATTGTTGGTTATTCGTCACGCTAATTGAAAAAAGCTGTTTCGAGAAGTTTCGAGCAATCGGCCATTTTGTACATCGAAAAAAAATATATTTTCTAACAGCTTGATATTCATACTAAATAGATGTGTAATTAATTTTATGAGTGAATCACATTTTAAATTCGCACATGATTTTATACCCGTTACTGTAGCCTAAGGCCTTAAAAATTCAAAATGGCAACGTTAAGATGGCTGACATGTTTAGAATAAATGGAATCATGATTTTTTCACGAAAACACTTATTAGGTAAAAGCTAACAACTTTTGGAGGAAAAGTTTATTGATAACGTTCATACTTTTTTGGTTAGAATACCATTTTGTCTATTTTACCGCTATCCAGCATGTACCACGAGGAGGTAAAGTCTTCAACATCCCTAGTGTAAGTGCGCGCGCGTGTGTGGGTGTGAGTTTGTTTGGGTTTGTTTCATACATCAAACAAACCGAAACAAGGATTAGGTCTTTACGGCTCCCCACTTTGGCTCAAAAATGGTATTCTGCCCAAAAAATTGTGAACGTAATAAAAAAAAACTTTTTTTACAAAAGTTGTTAGTTTAGGCGTAAATACTTTTATGAACCAAAAATTATGATTCCACTTTAAAAAACATGTTGGCCATCATAACGTCGCCATTTTGAATTTCGACCAATAAAGATTTTCTTTAAACGAACCTTTGTTCGTTCGAGAACGAACGTTCTCTTTGAACCTTAAAAGTTTTATTATACTCAATACTTGATAGGAGCAGTATTTTTCGCGATAAGCCAGGTGTATTATTAACATGGGACACCCGATATATATGTAAGTTTTTTAGGTGATAAGTAGCGCCACTCGTGGCGGAGTGTGACACTAATAAATCCGAACATTACGCATAGCGAAAATACCGGACGGAATCATACGTCTGATCTCGCGAGATGGAGCGATAAGAGGCCGCCATTTTTATTCTCGCTCGAGTCGCAAAATCATTTTTCCCTATATTCCCCCATGATCTCCAGGTCAGTCACGTAAAAAGTAATTTTTTCCCCTCACGGCGGCTGGGGACTACCGGTTTTGATTTTAAAAAGATTACGGGTTACACCGTTTCGTGATCCTTGGTAATTAATATTTCATGCGGTAAAAAAAAAGACACGCGAGAAAATCACGCGACGCGATTGGCCTCTTTGTCGTTAAGAATTGTAGTTGAGGATCGTTTTGTGACGGAAAAAAAACGACGGGAAATTTTACGATCTTTTTTCTGATGGACTGCCATTTTCTAATTTGTGAACGCGCGCATGCGCGTAAATGGTTGAATGAAAAGCGGAGATATCGTGGTTTCCGGTTAGGTAGACGAGTAGAGAGACTACGCTTATTGAATGGAGTTGCTCGTACGTGGGGTTGTTTCATACAATGTCGTTTATCCTTGTCCCTTTCACGCCCGCGTGCGCGCACACTTAAACAGCGAAGAAAACGTGTGGAAACTCTGCCAGGACGTGGCTACGAGGCATGCCTCGGAGTTGCAGCATTGTCACGTTGCTTTTATCAGCAATCCCGGAAGAAGCGTGCCATTGTGGCGACAGCGAGCCGGAAAGGACGAGGACAAGCTAGTCGTCTGGGTGGGTTTGCACACAGACACACAGACACACACACAGATATATCGTAGGTATTTACGTGAATCGGCCTGAGCGGAACAATTGCTTTTCTTTTTTATAAATTCGATTGTTTACCGGATTTGCCGAAGGTCAAGTGTCACTTAGCATGTAGATGGCTAAATTCTGAACAGAAAAGTCCTCATGTGTTTCTCTCTGGTACGCACCGTTCGTTAAATATCAATCGATTTACAATAGCCAATGAGGCGTATTCCGATTCCACGTGAGCCTATCAGATCTCCACGAGCGCGGGGCGCGCTCCCCCACCCTGCGCTCGCCACGCCCGCTTCCCTGTGGTGCGTCGTATCCGTGCATCGCATTGGCCCAACACCTAATCGACGAATATCTCGTCAACGGTGCATCGGAGAGAAAAACGGAAGAGGACGTTTCTCTTTCCAATTTCGCGCTCTATCCATTGCTTTTAATCAAACCGCTCCGCGGGGCTTCGCATCGCGTAATTTTCACTTGTAAAAAAAAGACGCTAAATCTGAAACTGGCGCTCCTGTCCGTCCGTAGCTAAAGGCCGATTCTCACGTACTAATAGCTCTTGAAAGCGCCACCTACGAAAAAAAAACGACCAACTTCCCGGCTCCCAATTTCACAACGACGATTAACGATCCTCGAAACTCGCAGGATTATCACGTAATTTTGATTTACGCGCCGGACGATCGCGCGGTCGTTTACGATCTCGACAGCGCGCTTCCGTTCCCGACGCATTTTTGGAAATACGCGACCGAGACCTTTCGCTCGGACGACGCTCTGCGCTCCGAGTACCACAGGAGATTTCGCCTCGTGCCCGCGAGCCTTTATTTGCAGAATTTCGCGTCGAATCGACAGCACATGAAGCGAGAAGACGGCACATGGATCAAGACGCCGCCTGATTATCCACCGATATGTACATCAAGTACGTTACTCTCTCCGTCTTATTTAAGACGATTTTCATGTGTTGCGCGCCCGCCACCTAGCGACTGTCGAATGTACGACATTTCCATGTGAATGAACCGCTTTCACGCCCTTCGCCAATAGGCATCTCGCATGCGTGACCTGTGGCGCCACTTGGCGGTTTCCAAATGCACTTTTACCTCCAGCTGATACTAACCACGCCCGCAGCTCCCTAGTCCAGTGTTGCCAGGTTAGGAGATTTCCTCCTAGATTTAGGGGTATTTCACCTGAGTGAGGAGAGAAGTAGAAGGAAAAAATTTGTAGAATTTTAGGAGAATTCTAAAGCGTGAGGCTATTTTTAGGGGATTATAAATTTCTGAGGTTTTTTTTCTCAAAACAAGTAAAAAACCAACCACAAGTGCACCAATTCCGAGTGAGCGTAAACAAACCAGTAAGTCCAAACAAACGCAAACAATGATTCAAATCCAATCGAAGCTGCGAAACAAAATGTCGGTCGCAATGGTCGAGGCTATAATGCACGTTCGACTCGCGCTCAGCGTTGATTTCTGTGAATTTAAGCCGACAGCTCGTATGTTGAAGCCTTTCAGCTCTGAGAATATTCATAATAATATAAATGACTGCGATGTTGGAACCCTCGATATATTTCCTGACAATTAGGACCGAAATTAAGCTATTCATGCGTCAGTGAATTCTCCATTGCAATAAGTATCAATCCGATGGGGAATCCACTCTGTGCTCATTCTGATCGTTATCGCTTTCGCTTTAAAATGCCGCTTCGTCCATCGTGTTACGGCTATTTTTCGATTTTTGGCAGAATTTCAAAGAGGGACCATCGATGTTAGCAAATATTTCCACACTTTTTCAATAAAAATTGAGGGTTTCGGGGGAAATAATAGTGAATTTGTATTCAGGGGGCAAAAATACGTAAAATGGACTTGGAATGGACCGTCGTCAATAAGTATAAGTTACACTATAGAATAGTTCAAAGTATATACTCGGCTAATAAGTAAAAATTGTAATTATAAACAAATATATAGACAAGTATAAAAGCGGGATTCTGATAATATGCAAATTCAAAAAGAAATAAATCCCGTCAAAGGCTCAAAGACAGATTACCATACCACGATAAATGTTTTTACCGACCATACGTTTCACCTAACTACAACAATTATTTCCATAAAAAAAAGTATTCATCTTCATCTATAACTCGCACAAATCGCAGCAATCAGGTTTGAAAACAAAATACTCAATACACAAGTAGGAAATGCATTTTAAATAACGGCTATTTGACGACATTTGACCAATCGTGAAAATTACCCTTCATTTACAGCACTGTTCAGGCCAGTGGCTCGGTGGGGGCTATTTAGAAGATTTTTAGGGGGAACCAGCAGCGATGAAGGGAGAACCATTTGGCAACACTGCACTAGTCCCTGGCATTCTAGCCTAAAAAAATGACCGGCACGCGCTTACGCAGACCAGCGCCCTGTAACCATGGGTTATACATCGCTCTCGTAATGTCCGTCGCTTTTATTTTCAACCGCTGACACGTGTGGCGCTAGTAGTCGTCGGCTCGATAACTGTATATATGTCGTATGATCTGTGAACTGGCCAAACCCACCGAACGCGTACAATATTGTTGCATTCGAGTTGTGACAAAAATTTAAACAAGCAAGTCACGACCACAACCACAAAACGCGTAAAACTCTCCAAATACTGCGAAAATATTATTATAATGAGTATAGAACATGCATGCGTAAAAGACACCGAGCAGCGGACTACTAGCGCCACGAAGTGGACTGTAGCGCAATTAAATATCCCGGACAGCACGCGAATAATTTATTGCCATAGGAATAGTACCGAGTGTCATGGGGTTGACGCAGACCAAGCATATACGAAGATTGGCAAAAGACATCACGCTTTCGTTCTCATCTTGAAAAAAAAACGGAACTCCGCCTGGCGACCACTGTTCGCACTATCCCACACTCCAATACTCCGCGGCCATGTTCTTTGCTCCTCTCGTCAGTCGTGCATAACCTCTCATGTCTGAACTTTTGCAGCCTGCAAGGATAATCTCGACACGTATATCAACATGGACCAAGGAACCGGTTTGGGTGCGATAATGAGTCTGAAGCAGCTCGTTAATCGATTTTACCGACCGAGCGTCAATCCAGCTGTGGCCCAGCCAACGAAACCGCAGGCTGAATCATAATTAGTCGTTACGAAGCCGAAAAAATCCACTCGCCAGCGCATCGACGTCCATGCTTTTTCCCCCCATGGACCTCTTCGCGCGTCGCGTTAGGCGCATTTCAATTTTTAAATGTATTACGCTCTGCAGGATCGTCGTGTTCCGACCACCCGTCGATCGAGAAAAAAATCGACACCGCCGTTAAAAAAAAAATGAAAACGCTCGATCGATAATGCAGAACTCGGTTTTAGTGTTTTCGGAAGGAAAGAAGTATTTTGAAAATTTCACATTCGGAAAAATCGCGTCTGGTGAAAAATAAAATTCTTAACGATTCCCACCGATTCAACATGGCGGCGTGATGACCGGCATTTTGTTTTCGTTGTTTTTTTCATAAGTGTTTTCTCTCACTCTCGTGCGTGCTTGCATTTTTATCGCTCTCGCCTACAAAAAAAAACATATATATATACATAACTTGCATTATTTCACAAACACGAACACACTTTCGATGATGTTTCGGAAGACTGATGACGAACAAGGGCATCAAGATTTTTTTTCCTCGATCTAGATCATCGTCTCGAGCGCCCTCGTTGAAAGCCAAACAGAAACAGGAGAAAACAAAATGGCGATTTGTTGCTCGCGGCTAGAAAAGAACAAAAAGGAAAGAGAAAATAACAAAAAAAAAACAATTATTAATTACGATTATTGTGATTCTTGTGATACTTTACACTTTCTACTTTGAATATATATAAATATATATATATATATATACCTTTGCCAATTCTTGTTCTATACGACATATACCGTTTGTACCGTATTGTATTACGAGTGTAGACCGCGAGATGGTGCGCGCGCCACCAGCGCGTTTGTTCTTTTCGTGCTCGTGCGTTGGCAACGGAAAATTAATTTAAAAAAATGTTTAAACTATGCGAAACCACGTGGGTTAATGTCATCTGGAGCTGGTTAGGTTAACCGGCTCTCTCGTCTTAGTAGTATGATGGGAAAGATTCTCTCGTCCCGGAAAATTAGCGCTCTCTTCATACATACATATATGTATATATATATGAATTATTAAAATGACCAATTTTCAACATCGAAAACCACGACCGTCGAGTCAACGAATATATTTTTCTAGGCAAAAACCTCGTATGAAACCTTGACAACGAAAAGAGAAGAAGAAGTAGAAAAAAAGAACAGAACAGAAAGCAAAGAAAAAAACGAATCAATTAGACTTGTGTTTAGATAATGTTCGTGCGATTTTTCGATCGTTTGCCCGCGTTAATTTTAGGTTAGTTAATATTTCATTTCATATATATATATATACGAATTAAAGAGAAAACGATCGATCGCTTATTTGATCGAGTGGAGGGGCTGCCGCGAATTGAATTACAAAATGGCGCCCGAACGCCGCAAAATGGCGGCGAGTTGCACTATCGGTATGTTACCGGCTTGATCGAGAAGCTTCGTGAATTCGCCCACAGATGTCTCACGCTAAAGAAAAATGATAAAAATCTAGTCACTTTTTCCTCGCCAACGTTCGAACGCGATTAATAGTTGGAAATAGCGGCAATAGAAAACGTTACGTATGCTCGCTGGTGGTCGCGCGGAAAAGAAAATTAAATAATAATAATAATAATAAGAACCATAGGTGGATAACAACCATAGGCCGCGTTGTGGGGACTCGCGCAAGCACCAAAAAGTTCATTCACTCTTTGCCTTCCAATATTTCTCACTCGACATTTTATCAACTTTCTATTGTAATCGTTGTGAATCGCGTGCGTTTTAATGAACCCCACGTAACTTACACACGTATACATATAAATATATAATTCTCCATGTTTCCAGTCGGTACGTACGTCGTGTTGACGCCCGACACACCTTGTATGATGTTGCATGTACACGCGACAATATTACGATCAGATCGAATATTTTCGTTCGTGATTTTTATCCCAAGAGCGTGTTTTGGTTGTGTCGATCGCGAAGAAAAGATAAGAAAGAAAACGCGTTTTTTCAAGTATTATTCAAGGTATGAGGAATTGCGATCACGGCAATGGCTCTGTGATTATAATGATCAATTTTTAGTCACGGAAAAACAGCTTTGTGATTTAAAAAAAATGGATTTGTGATTGCAAGAACGACTTTGTCACGATGAAATCATTTGGTGTTAAGAAAAATTACTTCGTGATCACAAAAAATACTATAGGGTCACAAAATAATACTTTGTGATCGCAAAAAGTACTTTTGGGTCACAAAATAATACTTTGCGATCATAGAATAAAACTCTGTGATCACGAGATAATAATATGCCATTACAAAGAAATTGTTCGCGAACACAAAAATACTTTGTGATACCGAAAAAAAATACTCTGCGATCACAAAAATACTTTGTGATCACAGAATGTTATTTCAGATCGCAAAGCATTAGTTGTGATCGAAGAGTATTTTTTGTAATCGCAGAGTATTTTTCGTAGTCGAAGAATATTGTTTTGTGATCACAATAATGTTCCCTGATCACAAAACAGCACTTCGTGATTACACGTAATACTTTGTTATTGCAAAAATTTACTTCGTAATCCTGTGACCGCACAAAAATACTCCGCGATTTCAAAAAAATACTTTGTGATCACAAAATAATACTTCGCGATGCCAAAAAAAATACTTTGTGATCACAAAATAATACTTCGCGATTGCACAAAATACTTTGTCATCACAGAATAATACTCCGCGATTGCACAAAATACTTTGTCATCACAAAATAATACTTCGCGATTGCGCAAAATACTCTGTGATCACAAAATAATACTTCGCGATGCCAAAAAAAATACTTTGTGATCACAAAATAATACTTCGCGATTGCACAAAATACTTTGTCATCACAGAATAATACTCCGCGATTGCACAAAATACTTTGTCATCACAAAATAATACTTCGCGATTGCGCAAAATACTCTGTGATCACAAAATAATACTTCGGGATTGCGCAATATACTTTGTGATCACAAAATAATACTTCGCGATTGCGCAAAATACTTTGTGATCACAAAATAATACTTCGCGATTGCGCAAAATACTTTGCGATCACAAAATAATACTTCGCGATTGCGCGAAATACTTTGTGATCACAAAAATATACTTTGTCGTCACGAAAAATTCTTCGTCATCACAAAATACAATCTACGATCACAGAGCTATCGTTGGATCACAAACCCTTTCGGCGCGATCGCAAAAAAAAAAGGATCTCCCTCACGTGAGAAAAACGCGATTTCGAATGTATCGCCTTTTTCACCTTCCCCTCCTACTCCGCGACATCTTCCTCCTCCCGCACCTTGTTCGTAAATCACACACGATGATAGGGGATAAAAAAGAAGGAAATAACAAAAAAAAACCAACAACCACCAACAATTGCGTACAAGTATAAAAATCATACAGTTTTAACTAACAGTATTTCGTATTTATTATACATTATACATATATATATATATATATATATATATATATATATATATATATATATATATATATATATAGGTAACCAAAATATTGGAAGAGACATGATGTCCCCGTGGGTCGATTGTGACCAGGTGACGATCTTATTAGTCGGTGATACAAGAATATATATATATATATGAATGTATGTATATATATATAATACGTATACAATGTTTTTTATAATCGTCGGCGTCTTTTTCTTGTATCTTTGTCAAACGGCAAAACGCCTCGCTTCGAAAACACCGATGTCCCAATATCGGAAAATATATACACGAACCGATATATATATATATATATATATATATATACACACATACCGGGGGAAAAACAATATAAAAAAATACGAAAAAAAGCTGCACTTCATCGTAAATATGCGTCGTTGTAATTTTTTACTCTCATATTTCGCTTTTTTGCTCATTCGGGCTACGGTTTTTTGTCCCGAGGCGAATTAAGAATCGATGACAAGAAGAAAAAAATCTATTGCGACAAGGAAGAAGAAATAAATCAGATGGGAATGGACGATGACCCGACCGCGTTGACTCTTCAAATGTTTATTGTATTTAAAATTTGCGACAAGGAAAAAAAATATATATATATATATAGATATGAAATATCTAATTGCAGAGAAACAGAGCAGGAGGATGATGAACGCGAAGGGAGAATTGTTGGCGAAAGTTTGCTCGAAACGATTTGTTGTTTCGTCGTTGTGAAGTAAACGAGAATAAAGAAGAAAAAATAAAATGAAAGAACGAGCGAGGAAAGTAAAAAAAAAAGATGAAATAAGAAAGACGATACTATGCGTTCTTCGTTTATGTGTTCCTTGTCTTGATCCTGCGACGTGTTCCACTTGAGAGAAAGAGAGAGAGAGAGAGAGAGAGAGAGAGAGAGAGAGAGAGAGGAAGAGACTCGATTCATTCATAAATAACATTGATACTTTTTTTTTCTTCTCTTCGTACTAAAATACACGCACCCTACACTATACGTATATCCAATTAAATATTAAAAATTATGCGTGTATATATATATATACAGGGTGTTTGGCGCGTGGACCGGCACAACTTTTTAGGAGATTGGGGGGGGGGGTCATTCGCTAGTTTTTTTCACCTTTATACCCTACGTCCTTAGTGCCGCGGTAATTAAGGAATCATCAGTGTGAAATTTTCCAAATTTCGGCTTTTTGCATTATTCGATCGTATAGACGGCTATGAAGGTTATGTACGTAGACAATTTGTACGAAAATTCCGCACTCGAATCTTCAAACGCGTTTTTCGCGAAACGTCGTTTTTCAAAACGGTTTACACTCTCAAAGGAAGAATTTTCAAGCTATCCATCACAAATTTCGACACAACGTTCTTCACGCTTTTCTTTATCTTGCTATGGAAGCTTTTTTTTAATCTTCATATTTTTTTAACGAAAAAATCGTCTAAATTCGAATCTTTTTTTCAAACTGCCGCCATTTTGATGATTGTGATTTAAAAAAAAAACCTCCATAGCTAGATAGCGGTTTTCATACTGATTAATAATATTTTGACGAATTTTGTAAAAGTTTTAAAGTAAAAAAAAATATTTTCTGTTCTTCATGAGTGCTTTGGTTTCACATAAAAAACTCAGCTTTGGTTTCACATTAAAAAATCAGCTACTTTTCGACCCGTTACACTGTGATAATCCCCTGAGATATGATTTTTTTTTTCGTTTTTTTTTTATTTACCCGAAATTTCGCGTTTATATCGCCATAACTTTTTGTTTGTGGTTGTAATAGCAGAAAATAACTTTTGTTGTGTTCTGCAGTGTGTGTTTATTATGGGTAAACTATAATTAGATACAATTGGTTTCCAGAAAATGACTCATGAGCATCCAAATCCTTGAAAAACGCGCAGTGCATGCAAAATGTCAACTCCTAAATTAATTATTAAAAAAAAAAACTAAAATCTATTTTGAACTGAGGTTTGTTTCAAAAAGTTCTTTAGTTGCCACCCTTTCCAACGGTATGCTACATGTCATAGAAATCATTCATTATGCGGTTAAAATAGACGAGAATAAGTTTTTTTTTTATAATGAATTTAGACGTTGAATTTTTATATATATATATTAGGGTGGTCCTTGATATGGGGCAAAAAAAAATTGATCGCGCTGCCCTCCAAGACGGTTCCAAATATTAAAAAAAAAATCTACGCGAAGCCCCAGCTATGTCCGT
This sequence comes from Ophion obscuratus, assembly GCA_964007375.1. NCBI lineage: Eukaryota > Metazoa > Arthropoda > Insecta > Hymenoptera > Ichneumonidae > Ophion > Ophion obscuratus. The sequence continues at coordinate 25,178,226 of OZ023324.1, read as the reverse complement.
TAAGAGGAAGGCGTGCCTGCAAGCGTGAACTTAAATTTGCATATCAATTTTTCTTCATGATTGGAGAAATTTCGATTTTTTAAATCTAGTTTATTTGTCAATTTTTTTCTTACTTTCCGAAACTATTGTACAGGGTGTCCCATTTTAATCTTACACCTGAATTTTCTCGAAAAATATTGCTCGGACGAACTATTGTGCGGAACAAAACTTCTAGGGATTGAAGGGGGACGTTTGAAAAAAATTTATTTGAGGAGCCAAAATTCAAAATGGCGGCGTTACAAAGGCTGACATGTTTTTTTTCTAACGGAAACATAACTTTTTTTTATTGCCAAAAAATTTGTCAGCTGAAAACTAAAAACTTTTGTTGAAAAAATTGTTTGATGAAGTTCATAGTTTTCAAGTGAGAACGTTTGATAAAGTTCATAGTTTTCAAGTTCTGGGTAACGCGAATGGTCTGCAACAGACTCAGCCATGCAACCTCCTACGCTTTGGCTAACGCAAATGCCGCTGGTAGGGACAATTAGACTAAATGTCTCACGGCAAGCCGCTCAATGTTGTATTTTCGAATGTACGACCACTTGAACAAAAAAAGAATCAAATTTTTTTGTTGAAAATTTTGGTTTTTTTTTGTTTTTTTTTGTTTTCAAATTTGGACGATATTTCATGAGAAAATTTTGGAGGAAAATCGATGAAAAATAGTTTTTTTTTCCATTTTAATAGCGTTTGTGCCGTTTTCAGGCCCAAAAACGCGTTTCTTTAAATCCTTGACGAACTTTGATCACGATGGGTAGAAAAACACACACACACACACAAATCCTGGATACATCTGAAATAATTGAAAATGATGTTCTCACTTGAAAACTATGAACTTTATCAAAAAATTTGTTCAACAAAAGTTTTTAGTTTTCAGCTGACAAATTTTTTGGCAATAAAAAAAAGTTATTTTTCCATTTGAAAAAAACATGTCAGCCTTTGTAACGCCGCCATTTTGAATGTTGGCTCCTCAAATAAATTTTTTTCAAACGTCCCCCTTCAATCCCTAGAAGTTTTGTTCCACACAATATTTCGTCCGAGCAATATTTTTCGAGAAAATTCAGGTGTAAGATTAAAATGGGACACCCTGTATATTGGTATTCAATATACAGATCTAACAATAAGGTCCTCCATACTAGATTTGATGAGCGTTCAGTTTTACCATCCTATTATTTTGGACCAATAGTTCGATTTGGCTGCTGTCGAACGCTTTCAATCACATCAAAGTCAAACTTTAAATTTGCATCTTGTCAGAAAAAATCTATTAAGTACGAAGGATATAAATTCACGATAAACCATTCACATCGAACTTCCGGATTGGCCAGAATTGTTTTTTTTTTTTTTAATTTTGTTAGAAATATTCCTTGCGTGCTGAGATACAAACATATTAATATTCCACTGAGATCAGACTTCCAGTGCTGTGGATAAAAAATGTATTTGAAAATTACTTTCGCAAAAATGCATAGGGACATTTTAAACTTGGCAGGATTTTAAACTTGGCGAGCTTGTTCGTTTTATTGAAAACAAAGAAATTATTTATTAGCACAAGTCATCCGATTGCTCGGAAAAAACATAATATTCCCAAAATGTACGCATAAAATATCGATAATAGTTCGTTCAGTACGAATTCATTTATTTAAACCACAGAAATATCGTGGTGAAAAATTGACAAATAAACTATATTTAAAAAACCGAAATTTCTCCGATCATGAAGAAAAATTGATATTTAAATTCAAGTTCACGCTTACAGGCACCCCTTCCTCTCAACGGACATAACTGGGGCATCGCGTAGATTTTTTAAAAATAATTTCGAACGGTTTTGGAGGGCGGCGCGATCAATTTTTTTTTACCCATATCAAGGGCCACCCTAATATATACACACATTTTTACGACTTTAGAAGCTCAAAACTCATTTTCTCGAAACCAATTGTATCGAATAATGATTTATTTATAATAAACATACATAGCAGGATACAGCAAAAGTTATTTCGTGCTGTTACAACCACGAGCAAAAAAGTTATGACGATTATAAGGGGCTATACCAGCGTGACACTTTCAAAAAATCGATTTTTTTGCCTTTTTCGACAGTTTATACTTTCAAGAATATCATTATCATTTATATCATTTTATCTTGCAAAAATCGATCGTTAAATCGTTAAACGTGTTTTTCTATAAATGCGATTTTTCAAATTTGCTGGCATTGTAACCCAAAGTGCAATTATCCCATTGACTTGAAATTCGAACTGATTACTCTTGAATATATTTACTCTGCAATGACGTAGGATATTTTTGATTGGATGAAAATTGACGATTTGGCATTGAAAAAAAAACGATCATTTTATAGGCAAGAAAACAGACGTTTTTGTTTCATAACTACGCCATTTTGTTAGATTTTGATATTTTTCGAAAATCCTACGTCATTTGACAGGAAATACCTTCCAGTTTAACGAAATTTTTTCGTTTTTCGGTTTCGGCTACTCAATCGGCCGGAATCATGTCAGCGGTGGAGGAACTTTTTTTTTTTTTGCGCCTCCGAAGGCAGCGCATAAGGGGCCGTCCATATATTACGTCATTCTAAATTTGGGGGGGGGGGAAGGTTCGTCTGCGGATGGCGGTAAATGATGGATGAGGGGGGGGGGGCGTTTCGAAATTGACGCCATTCTTGTAATACCAGTTACTTCAAAATGTACAATAGTATATTGTACAACTAGAGTGGTTTCCCCGCATGAGTGATGAAAAATATTTTGCAAGTACCTAATGGTATTAATTATTGAACTCATTATTTATTTATTTATTACATAAGGTTTGTCTACATTATATTCGAGAACTTCAAATAACAGCGTACCTATGAAAATAGTTCGATCGAGCCAAAATGAATATGGGGAGGATACGGAGATATTACCCGTGATCCAGGATTTGCAAGAATGGGTGAAAACTCCGTGGGAGCTATCCAAAGAAAACTAAAGAATAGGGAAGAATAATATTATTATATTAATGAAAATTGCCAAAGTACAAAATAATAAAAGATGATTCTATAACAAAATGTGGGAGCTATCCAAAGAAAACTAAAGAATAGGGAAGAATGATATTATTATATTAATAAACATTGCCAAAGTACAAAATAATAAAAGATGATTCTATAACAAAATGTTTTAATGTTACCCAATTTTTCTCAAATCCGCAAATGTTTTAATTTTGCCAAACTGGTAATGACGTCAATTTTGCGAGAGGGGGGGGGGGGTCATTAGGAAATGACGATAGGATGATTGTAGGGGGAGGGGGTCGAAAATCAGCAAAAATCGATGACGTAATATATGGACGGCCCCTAAGTCGCTTGGATCTCAATATTTCTCTATGAAAAAATTACGCAATATAGGTCAAATATAGCCGAATATATTCTTAATTTTCCGAAACATTTAATGAAGTACTTTACTTCCAAAAAAAATCCCGAAAACCACCCGAATTTTCAGCGTTCACTGCCCCTTAATCAATGAATAATTACGATCTCGAAATTTGCCTCGTTGGAGGGTGACGAAAATTAATTACTTTCAGCGATAAAAAAAATTCTTTGGCCGATTCAGGCTATGAAAGTAACTGGAATACTTTTATTTGTTAAAAAGATGTTTATTTTATTTTTAGACAATTTTTTAAAGATTTTTTGTTTAAAAAAAAACGCGTTTACGCTATACGCGCAAAACAATTGAAGAAAATGCATATATTTCAATGTTGAGTGAAAATAAATGTTGTCGTATTTAAAAAAATTTCAATTTTCGATTTGAAGATTTTAAATCGCACATTTGTTGAAACGAAAAATTATGCTCGAATTTCGGTCTTTTTTTCGCTGCTTTTTCGGACCTGTCAAGATCATATCGATGTTGTCAAAATGGAACTTTGTTGCATTTAAAAACGAAGAAAAAAAAATCATATCTCAATTACCGTGACACTTGGGACAAGGGTCCAAGGATGAAAAAATTAGCAAACGAACGGCCCGATCCCCTCAAAAAAAATGCATCGTTCCATGCGCCAAACATCCTGCATATATATATATATGTATATGTGTAAAACGACGGTGCTCGTTAAGTCTCTTTTTCCTCGATAAGAAAATATATTGAGCTAAATTCCCTCCTTCTTATTTTCCCAACGAAAAAAAAAGGAAAAAACGAAAAGACAGGAAGAACAAAACAATTTCCAAAAACTACCACATCGGCCACAATTATTTTGCCCCTCTTCGCTTTTGTGTTTTGTCCTCGCCCGTTAAACTCGAGGCCGCCGTCTCCGTCGTTGTCGTTCGCTCGTAACACTTCGAAATAATTGCACTTTGCATCCCGTTGGGCGGCACGAATTCGTTTTTTGCTCTCTTTTATTTTTCGCACTTTGTCCTTCATACGACTCTTTTTTTTCTCTCCGTTTGTTCTCACGTTTTCGTTGTTTTGTTTTTTCTTTCTTCTCACGTTCTGTAGTAGGGCCTTGCCATGCTGTAGGTGGACATCGGTATGTTGTTCTTCGACAAGTGTTGCGCGTCCCCCTGATCGTACTCGACGTCGTAATAAATCCCGCTCTGATTCTGGCCCGGCGAATCATCCACCCAAAATCCGGAGAAACGAGAACAAAAAAAAGGCGAAAAGGTAAAATAACGCGGCAAGGGTGGAAAAAAACAAGTGCAAAACACAAAGAGAATAATTAGAGAATGAGAAAGAGTAAAATAAAAAAAAGACGATATTTGAATACATGTTGAATTTATTTCGTAGGTTTATTTGGAGAAACAAAAAATTAACAGTAGTACTCCTTTTTTAATTATTTGTATTATTTTACTTATTTATTTCTGTTATATACACTATTCTTGTCACATCAGAAGCAAAAAAGTGAAAAGCGTCAAGAGAAGTGAAAAATCAAAAATAAAAAGAAAAGAGAACGAGAAAAAGTAAAATAACAAAATTAAATATCTGAATACAGGCTGAATACCATGGAAATATTAGGTGCACAAATAAGTTTTAGGACACTTCGATTTTGTATGGGGCCGTCCATATATTACGTCATCGATTTTTGCTGATTTTCGACCCCCCCCCCCCCCTACAATCATCCTATCATCATTTCCGAATGACCCCCCCCCCCTCTCGAAAAATTGACGTCATTACCAGTTTGGCAAAATTAAAACATTTGCGGATTTGAGAAAAATTGGGTAACATTAAAACATTTTGTTATAGAATCATCTTTCATTATTTTGTACTTTGGCAATGTTTATTAATATAATAATATTATTCTTCCCTATTCTTTAGTTTTCTTTGGATAGCTCCCACATTTTGTTATAGAATCATCTTTTATTATTTTGTACTTTGGCAATTTTCATTAATATAATAATATTATTCTTCTCTATTCTTTAGTTTTCTTTGGATAGCTCCCACGGAGTTTTCACCGATTCTTGCAAATCCTGGATCACGGGTAATATCTCCGTATCCTCCCCATATTCATTTTGGCTCGATCGAACTATTTTCATAGGTACGCTGTTATTTGAAGTTCTCGAATATAATGTAGACAAACCTTATGTAATAAATAAATAAATAATGAGTTCAATAATTAAAACCATTAGGTACTTGAAAAATATTTTTCATCACTCATGCGGGGAAACCACTCTAGTTGTACAATATACTATTGTACATTTTGAAGTAACTGGTATCACAAGAATGACGTCAATTTCGAAACGCCCCCCCCCCCCCCCTCAACCATCATTTACCGTCATCCGCAGACGAACCCCCCCCCCCCCCCCTATTTTAAAATGACGTAATTTATGGACGGCCCCTATCATAACAGCTATTCTAAATTAATTCAAAGGTCCCGCTCACTTATCATAGATGGCGCTTGATATGTAGTACCGAAACGTAAAGGAGTCATAAACATAACCTATAAATTCTGTAAATTAAACATGCAGACCGATAAGCTATTTATTAGACACTGCATTCGCTATGAATTCCATGAAGGAAAAAGTGTTAGGAAAGCGTGTGAATCGACATGTTCTGTTCTTGGAGACAACATTGTATCTAAAAGTACATGTGAGTATTGGTATAAGCGATTCAAAGAAGGTGATTTCGACGTTAGTGACCGTGAACGCACGGGGCCTCCTGTAAAGGTGGACGATCAGGAACTGCAAGCGTTGCTGGATGAAAACTCTTGTCAGACGGAGAAACAACTTTCGGAACAGCTTGGAGTAACTCAACAAACTGTTTCTTATCGTTTAAAAGCAATGGGTAAGATTCGAAAAGGAACAAAGTGGGTACCACACTTTCTGACTCAAGAAAATAAAAACAGCCGTCTTAACATTTGTGCGAGTCTTTACAACAAGCAACATAGAAAGTCTTTCTTGTGGAAAATTGTGACCGGCGATGAAAAGTGGATTTATTTTGATAATCCGAAACGCAAATATCATTGGGTTGACCCTGGCGAGCCGACAACATCCACGCCAAAGCGCAATGTTCATTGTAACAAAGTCATGCTGTGCATATGGTGGGATATGAAAAGTGTACTGTATTATGAACTTCTCAAACGTGGTCAAACAGTTACTACCGATCGCTATTGTCATCAATTGATGCAAGTGAATCAAGAAATTGAGAAGAAACGTCCATTTTCTGGTAAAGGAAAACGTCCAGTAAAACTGCTCCATGACAACGCGCGGCCTCGTGTGGGTAAACCGGTCAAGGATACGTTACTAGCGCTTGGATGGGAAGCTGTACCACACCCGGCGTATTCACCAGACTTAGCCCCATCCGATTATCATTTATTCCGGAAAATGCAGAACGATTTGTCTGACGTGCGATTCAAAACATTTGAAGAAGTGGAAAAATGGGTTGCTAAATTTCTCACCTCGCAAGACGAAAGTTTCTTTGCGAAAGGCATCCGCGAGTTACCTGAGAGATGGCTGAAGGTCATTCAGTGCGATGGAGATTACTTCGATGAATAACTGTGTTTTACTTCTTTTTTAATAAACCTTGAATTTTTTTAAAACTGTCCTAAAACTTATTTGTACACCTAATAAAAAAAAACTACCACTCAACTCCGTTTTTGAGTATTTTAATTCTTTTACTTATTAATTTTCATTGTATATTCTATTTTCATCAGATCAAGAGTAAAAAAAAAGTAAAATACATAAAGAAAATATCTGAATTCAGGCTTAACACTGTAAAAATAAAAAAAACAACTACTACTATTTTTTTAAATTCTCTTTCTCATTTACTTTCGTTATTCGAATTTTGTAATTTTGTAAAATACTTGTCAAAAAAGTTGCGCAAATAAACTCGATTTTATTGATTGATACTCAACTCTTGTCACGTCAAGAGTAAAAAAGTGTAAACGAACATAAAGAGAAGAATTGAAAAATCAAGAAAAACGAGAAAGAGTAAAATTTTAAACAACGTATTCTTTTACTTATTTACTTTCGATATTCTAATTTTATAATTTTGTAAAAAACTTGTCAAAACGTTGCGTAAATTAACTCGATTTTATTGATTGATACTCAACTTTTATCACGTCAAGAGTAAAAGAAGAGTAAACGAACATAAAGAGAAGAATTGAAAAATCACGAAGAACGTAAATAAGTAAAATAAAAAAAAAATATCTGAATACAGGCCGAATACCGTAGAAGTAAAAAAACTGCCACTACTACTCCCTTTTTATATTATTATTCCTTTCATTTTTGTCATATACCCCATTTTTCAAATTGTTATTATTATTCAACAACGGCAATAACAATAATGATAAAATTGAGTATTTCAATAAATTGGAATTTCTCAATGTACCAAAGCACACGCGTATGTTCCTCGCTATTGTTATTGTTGAGGCCTCAGGCCACAATAACGGGTACAAAATCATGTGCGAATTTAACAATTTTTTTCGTATGAAAAAGTGATTCGCTCATGAAACTCATTACACATCTATTTACTACGAATATCAAGCTGTTAGCAAATTTTTTTTTTTCCGATATACAAAATGGCCGACTACTCGAAACTTCTCGAAACAGCTTTTATCCAATTGGCGTGACAAATAATTTCAACAACTTTCACTCGATTTGCTTCAAATTTAAAAGTTACGGTCCTAATTGCATTTCGCAGAGAAGTACGTACGAAATTTCTGATTGATCGAAAACTTTTCATTTTATGAGCAGTTTGTGAGCAATTGTAACGAAATTTCTCACTGAAAATTCATTTCTTAAGGGAGACTTTGTCCCTGAAATTGCAGCGGGAGATGTTAGCGGCTCAGCATGAGCAGCTAGAAGAAGAGGAGGGATGCCTCTATGGACCAGGCATTGCCGATTAGCGGTAATTATTGGGTTGGTACAAAAATCTTGCAACACTTTTTTTTCAATTAAAATATTTTTCCTAATAATGAAGTTCGAGAACATTCGAGAATAGGAAATACAAGAATGGTCTAGAACCTTCCATGCGGCAGGATATATAAGCGAGTCAGATGTTCCGCGTAGTCAGTATGAGCAAAGACGGATCAACGTGCACTTCGAGCAATCGCATATTACGAATTCTTGCAAGGGCATTCTGTAAGAGCTGCAGCCCGTAATATGTGCAGTGCGTTCAAGGCTAATGTAGTTAATTATTCAACGGTCTCCCGATGGTATCGGCGTTTTCATTCTGGCGATACATCTTTTGAAGACAAACCTAGGTCCGGCAGGGAATCGATTGTGGACGATGAAGAACTGCGAGCACTTATAAAGGCAAAGCCTAATGTGTCGTCACGAGAATTAGCCAACAAACTCAACTGCAGTCATCCTACTATCCTTCGACATTTACAAGAGATGGGATATAGGAAAGTTTATTCGTCTTGGATACCGCACAATCTCAGCGAATCAAACAAAGCAACACGCATGTCCATCTGTCTTTCACTCCTGCATCGTCCGCAAAGAAAGAATTTTCTTCAAGAAATAGTCACTGGGGATGAAAGCTGGGTGTTGTATGTTAATCACACGCGCAAGCGTCAGTGGCTATCGAAAGGGGAAAAACCAGAACCGACCCCTAAACAGCCCCGTGTAATGAAGAAAGTTTTACTCTGTTGTTGGTGGGATTCTGAGGGCATGCTCTATTACGAATTTCTGCCAACCAACACCGCAATACAGGCAGAGATTTATTCTGCACAACTGCAAAAGGTGGCTAAAATTATGAAACAGAAAAGGCGTAAACGTCTTCACGTTCGGCTTCTCCGTGACAATGTTCGACCCCACGTCGCTAAGATGACACAAGAAACTATTTCGCAGCTGGGATGGGAAGTTCTACCACACCCACCGTATTCACCAGACTTAGCACCTACCGACTATCACCTGCTTCGAGCTTTGAAGAACTATTTACGGGATAAAAAATTTGATCATCTGTCAGATCTCAAAAATACACTGGACGACTTTCTTAATTCACGATCGAAAGAATTCTGGTCTGCGAGCGTGCAAATTCTACCAGAGCGTTGGGCAAGAGTTGTAGATGCGGAGGGAGCCTACTTTACTGAATAATCGTTTATTGTTAAAATAAAATATTTTTCTTTCTTACTCGTGTTATGTGTTGCAAGATTTTTGTACCAACCCAATATAAACACATATTTGTGTAAACACATTACAAAACTTTAAACGCGTTTTTCTCGAAAACACGTTTTTCAAAATGGCTGACATTCTCCTGACCGCTGTAATTAACATATCGACCGGAAATTTGGCGAGCATACTCAGAAAATATGTCTTCGCGGAATGACGGATCGTTTTTTCGATTAATACATTTTTGCATTTATTATTTATCTTTTTATGTGAAAAAAAAACGCGAAAATTCGATTTTTTTTCAAATTGCCGCCATTTTCCGAAATTTTTACTAAACGAAAAACTCCAAGGACAAAGTCTCCCTTAAGTTCAAATACCTGCAACTTTTGAATAAAACAATATTTTTTTAAATTCCGTACGTACTTCTCCAGGTATTCTAATGTACACTGACGAGAATTTTTGTTTTTTGTTCTAGGTAAAAAATTGTGGATGCTAAATCGCCGCGGAACGCCTAAAAAAAAGATAAAAGAGAATTTAGTAGTCGGCCATTTTTTACATCGAAAAAAAAAATATATATTTTCCAACAGCTTGATATTCATGCTAAATAGATGTGTAATTAATTTTATGAGTAAATCACTTTTTTCATGAGAAAAGAAAATTGTTAATTTCGCACGTGATTTTATACCCGTTGCGGTGGCCTAAGGCCTCGATTGATCGTAATATCGCGTGTTGATACTCACGGCAAGAGACGATCGCGACTTTGGCCTCGGTACGTGAAAGCCGGTGGTCTGGGGTATAAGATCGGCGCGATCCTTGTCCTGGAGCTCCGAGTCCGAGCTGTCGGGTTCGGGCTGATTGTGGCGCTGTCGAGGCCGCGGGGGTGCTTGTAGCCTCGGCAACGGTACCGGCCTCAGTGTACCGTGCACGCTCATCGTCGGATAGCCGAACATCGCCGAGCTCGGCCTCGTCGGGCCCATCGGCTCCGTCTTAAAATTTTTGCATTGTCAATTATCACCAATCAAGAATGAACGAAATTTCAATAAAGTGAAATAAAAGAAATGATATAAATTGCGAAATGTCAACCAAAAAATGGAATGAAAATAGATCGAATAAAATTAATTTCGAAAGATAAAAATAATAAAATTATTCCAATGAAATTTTAAAAAATCAAATAAAATCAAATAAACCCGAGACTATAAATTAAATTAACTTAAATTTTTTTTTTTTAATTCAAGGAATTTGCTTGAAATACAAACGTACATACATACATACATACATACATACATACATACATACATACATACATACATACATACATACATACATACATACATACATACATACATACATACATACATACATACATACATACATACATACATACATACATACATACATACATACATACATACATACATACATACATACATACATACATACATACATACATACATACATACATACATACATATATATATATATATATATATATATATATATATATATATATATATATATGAAATAAATCAAATTAATATCGAAAAACAAAATGACCAATAAATGAGATAAATTGAAATAAATTCCAACAAGAGAATAATGACTCACCGCGTACAGATTGGCGGTCGCCATGTGATCGCTTATGTGGGCCCACATGTAAGGTGGCAAATTACTCGGTGGGCCTTGTTTCACCGAGGCCAGAGTCCCCACCGAGCCCACCCTCGCCAGCGTCCCTGCCGCGTTTCGCAAAGAATAGAAAAAAATCACAAAAAAAATAAGACAATTCGAGATTTAAGAGATAAAAAAAAGCATACAAATGAGAGGCCAAAAATTCAACAAGAATGCGAAAAGCAAAACGAAACGAAAAATAAAACGCATTAAACCAAAGTTAGTATCGAGACACAGAATATAAAAAAAAGCTTAAAAGACACGAGAAAAGCCCAAACAAATTAAGAGTAATTAAAGTTGAACAGAATAAACTTGATAACAGCTAAGACGAAGGTAAGAAATAAAAATTGAGAAAATCCTTCGGGAAAATAGTCGACTAAATAGTCGTTAAAAGTAAAATAAAAAAAAATTGCAAAAGTAGAGTAATCTTTACCGGGCAAAGTTCCGGGGATTCCGCCTTGCATGTATCCGTAAACTGGTGAACCGACGGCCTTCTGCTCGCGCGACCATCTTCGACTGTGCGTATCGACAAAAAAGAAATTATTGTTCCTTCGATTAATTCTCCATCTCTCCCCCATGGAAATTTATGTATGTAAAATATATGCAGAAAGTATATATATATATATATATATATATATATATATATATATATATATATTAGACTGATTAAAAAAAAAAATTTCCTTCTGGATTCTCGTGCTATTGTTGGGCACTGATAAAACAAAATTTCTCTAAAAAGATGGGCGCGGTCACTCAATTTTTAGAGGTGGCTATCTCGACTTTTTTGTATTTGAATTTTTTTAACGAACGTATTGCATTTAAGCATAGTCATGGCTTCGGATTACGGATAAAAATCACATCCAGCAGCTTTTTCGTAACAAAAATAAATTCTAACAATTTGAAAAGGGTGCAATATTCACAATTCAAATCCAGGTAGATCAATAATGGCGTCTATACTACTCTCGTTATTCATGTAGATTTATTTATACGCATTAACATTTTGCACTTTTTACGAAAAATTAAATTATAAGCTTTTATTCATAAATCGTATATTTACATTTTCAAAATGCTACGCTTATATTATCTTTAAACTCATTTACATTTCTTCCCAGCCATTCTCAAGTTCGTTAACATTTTGGGCAGAAAGAAAATGTGCAACGTTGAACAGTTTGTCCAAATCTCTCTTAAATTTACGCTCCTTCGATATTTGTGACGGCAAATTCTTTTTAACTCGATTTTTTAAAAGTTGTTTCCAGACTAGATGGAGTTTTATTGATTTCAAGATTGCGTTATTCAATCGACGCGTTGGAATTTCAGCACATTTCCATTGTTCGAAAATTTCTTTCATCGTTTCGTGTGCACTTCGACGTATGGTCAGTTTTTCTCTGTTATGTTTGTAAAAGAACAAACTCAAAACTTTTCCGATTTTTATCCGTAATCCGAAGCCATGACTATGTTTAAATGCAATACGTTCGTTAAAAAAAATTCAAATACAAAAAAGTCGAGATAGCCACCTCTAAAAATTGAGTGACCGCGCCCATCTTTTTAGAGAAATTTTGTTTTATCAGTGCCCAACAATAGCACGAGAATCCAGAAAAAAAATTTTTTTCTGAATCAGTCTAATATATATATATATATATATATATTGGGAGTACAACTTTGCAGTGACCGTTTTTTTCAAAAGTTTAAGGCTTTATTATAAACAAGTGGCTACATATTTTTTAATCAAAGTACTGCCCGTCGCTAGCTACGACCTCGGCTCATCTTTCAGGTAGCATTCGAATCCCGCGTCGATAAAAGTCTTGGTCCTTGGAGGCAATCCAGAAATCGACCCAATTTTTGACTTCTTCGTAAGTACCGAAGTGCTGGTCAGCCAAATCGTGTGCCATTGACCGAAACAAGTGATAGTCGGAAGGGTCAATGTCTGGAGAGTACGGCGGGTGGGATAAAACCTCCCATTTCAGCGTTTCCAAGTACTTTTTCACGACATTTGCAACATGGGGTCGGGCATTGTCATGCTGCAGTTATCACCTTGTCATGTCTTTCGTTGAATTGTGGCCGTTTCTCTTTGAGTGCCTTACTCAAGCGCATCAACTGACGTCGGTAGAGTTCCCCTGTGATGGTTTCGGATGGTTTGGGCAGCTCATAGTACACAACGCCCAGCTGGTCCCACCAGATACACAGCATCACTTTGGATCCGTGAATATTCGGTTTGGGCGTCGATGACGGAATATGACCAGGCAGTCCCCATGATTTTCGGCGTTTAGGATTATCGTAGTAAACCCACTTTTCATCTCCAGTCACAATCCGGTGCAAAAATCCCTTCCTTTGTTGTCTTTGGAGCAGTTCCCGCAAATGCTGAGAATTCGGCTCGTAGGTTGCCATGTTTGAGTGCCAATAACTTTATAACGCATACACGTATCCGTTAGCTTTTTTAAATTGTTTACATTGGCAGAGCCTCTAGTTTAAAATGCCACGTTTTTTTATTGAGCTAGGGCCACTACTTCAGCCGCAGTGGCTCTCTAAGTAAAACGGTCACTGCAAAGTTGTACTCCTAATATATCGATCTGTTCAAAAACTGGCCGGCTTCTAATTCTTTCCGGCGGGGTTTTTCGGCGACAGCACGACTGTATTTCGTTTTTTCATAATACGATACAAAGTGTCCTGACATTATCAATAAAACGTGTATTCACGTGTAAAGTACGATTTCTTTTGATTCCATGGTGCCTCTTCCCTAATCAATAACATTATTATTTCCCATCACTATCCACTATAAAAATAATCGTTATTATTTATGTTAATTATCCGAAAGTCAATGATTCGAAAAATAGGGCACGTTGCGACATCTGTGGCCCCTAATTCTGACCACGCAGCCTTCATATTTAACTCCAAAATAAGATTCTTTTCAAGACTCGTGAAAATCGAAACTCGGCCCTTAAGGGGTCCTGAAGCAGGAGTTTTAAAGTTTGTACAAGACTGAATTTTTGTCGAACTTGCTTGAAACTTGACGTAAATACGATACAAATAATTGAAAATGCTTTTTCATTCTCCTTTTTACAATTCCCCATTTTTCAATTACACGAACTTAACGAAACGAGGTTTAAAGAAAAAAAAAACACGGCAAACAGCGTAATTATGACAAGGACGAATAATGTTACCTCCACATGACGAGGCACACGAGGGTAAGGACGATGATGACGAGAGCGGCGACCGAAGCGCCGATCGCAACGCCCAAAACTTCGCCGTCGACCTCGCACTGTGCGCCGTAATAATTGCCGGTGCACGAGCACTGCTGCTGATTGCCCTGATACGAGCAAGTGCCCCGATTGTTGCAGTGACTGGTCGGGCACGTTAGACAAGTGCGCCCGGCCTCGTTCGGCTCGTCGCGACGCGGATCCTTGAGGCCCGGGCCGCACGCGCAACTGAAACCGCCCCAAGTGTTGGCGCACCTTGCCGACGAGTGACAATCGTTCAGCTCGCTCGAGGCGCACTCGTCCAAATCTTTGAAAAAAAAAAAAAAAAAAAAAAAACGAGAAAATATTTAGAGCGAGTCTAAGGGAATTCCTGAAGGGTAATTATATTATTATTATTGTTATTATCATATTATTATCATATTATTATTATTGTTGTTATTTTTATATATTATATAAAAATAATTATATCATCATTGTTATTATTGTTATTATTATGGCTGTTGGTATAAATAATAGTAGGATAAAGCAACGACAAAGATAAAAAGATAAAAATGAAAAGATGAAGGTGAAGATGATTCGAGATAAGATCATGGATGACGAGACAAAGTCAAGGAAAAAAACACAAATATCAAGGTATAGATAACATGAGATAAGATCAAACTAAAGATAATATAAAACAAGATAAGATAATAACAAGATGATAGTAATAGAAAGACCGAAGTAAAGATAATATAAGATAAGATAAGATAATAACAAGATGATAGTAAAGATGATTCGAGATGAGATCATGAATGACGAGACAAAGTCAAGGATAAAAACACAAATATCAAGGTATAGATAACATGAGATAAGATAGTAATAGAAAGATCAAAGTAAAGATAATATAAGACAAGATAAGATAGTAATGGAAAGATCGAAGTAAAGATAATATAAGATAAGAAAAGATAATAACAAGATGATAGTTAAGATCATGAATGACGAGACACAGTCAAGGGTAAAAACACAAATATCAAGGTATAGACAACCTATGAAAAGATATTAATAGAAAGATCAAAGTAAAGATAATGTAAGATAAAATAAGATAATAACAAGATGATAGTAAAGATGATTCGAGATAAGATAACGAATAACGTGGTAAAGTCAAGGATAAAAAAGAAAATAACAGATCCAAGTATAGATAATATGAGATAAGATAAAAATAAAAAGATCAAAGTAAAGATGATTCGATATAAGATGATGAATAACGAGATAAAGTCGAGGATACAAAATAAAAATATCGAATTGGAATTAAAAGATGGAAGTCAAGATAAGATGAGATAATACATCGAGGTAAATATAAGATAATATTGTATTACATAAGATAAGATTGTATTATCTTATCTTATCTTATCTTGACTTCCAACTTTTAATTTTACCGCGATATTTTTATTTTTATCCTCGACTTTATCTCATTATTCATCATATATCGAATCATCTTTACTTTGATCTTTCCATTACTAACTTATCTTATGTTATTAAAGATAAGATAAATATCGAGGTAAAATTGAAAGATGGAAGTCAGGATAAGATAAGATAATATGAGATAATATAAGATAGTACAAGACAAGATAATATGAGATAAGATAATACAAGATAAGCTAAAAGTAAAGATGATAAATAATAAAAGATAAAAATCATAGTTCACCGGCCTAAATGTCAAAAAATAGTTTTGTTCGATGCCAATCTAAAGTCCAAAATTCACAACGATCGTGTTATTTTCTTTCTCCTACCCAGGAATATTAAATTAAACGATAATTAAAAAACGCAGAAAAAAAATATAATAAAAAACAAAGAAAAGGCAAAAAGCTCGAATAAAACACGAGGCACGTAAAAAAGGCAGAATAAAACCCGAACAGACACAAAACCAATATATAACCCGAAGAAAATTGAACAAAAAAAAGAAACGAATGAGGAATCGCAAAAGGGAACCTTGCAAATTGGAGATCGATCCCGGCGGGCTGTCGACGTATACGGCGCTGTTTCCAATATTGTTGTTTCTGCGATGTATAACGCCGAGCAGATGTCGCTGAAGTTCACCAGCGAGGGACGGCCTGGCCGTTCTCGGCTCGTACGTGAGTTTCAAGGTCGCGTTTACGAAAACGCCGCCCTGACCCTGGCTAACGTCGCCCTGATAAACGCCGTTGATGGACGAGCCCATGTACTCGTCCGAGAATGGCGTCATTGACATTGCCGATTCGATCTGTATTTGTCGATAATAATCATCACGATAAACAATAACGATTCAAATTAACGGGCTACATCTACCTAGGTGGGTCAAAAATGGGCATTTTCCATAAATATTTTTGTTCCATGGCTTTTTCCCTGAAAATTTCATCAAAATTTTCCGAAAATTTTGAATTTTTGAAAGAAATTCAAAAATTAATATCAATGTAGTGAAAATTGCATTTCACAATAGAAAAAAAAAAGAAAAAATATGCAAAAAAACAAACTTTCATTTTATGTAGTAAAAAGTAGAAAATAATTGTTTTTACCAAGTCGGCTTCGGGCACTCGACTTTTTTAATGTTTTGTAAATTTGATCAATTCAGTTTCATTAAGGGGTATGCATGACCTTGGAATTTTGAAAAATCGAAATTTTTCGTTTATTTTGTTTTTTTTATTCCGTAGAGTTTTTATTTCGATTTGGTTCAAAGATTTTGTAAAAATTCCAAAAATTGACCGAGCTGTGACGATTTTAGTGAAAACAGACATTGTGACGATTTCTGTGGAGACATTTTTTGTTGTCGATTCAAAAAGAGACATCTTTTATCTCAACCTCTTTTTCTATAAAATGCACTTTTTCGTCACGATCGTCATTATAACAATTAAATTGTTTATAACGAAAGAAAAACGATTTATTGGAAAATTGTATATGGAAAGAGTGGATTTAGTACGTTTGCTTCTCTTACTTTGATCTCGCAAGTATACTTTGCAATTTGGCGTGCGTCATATCTCAAAATCTAATCGTCCGATTTATTTCAAACTCGGACTGAACATATTAGGTTTGGTAAAAAGAAATCCATTATTTTTGCCTTCAATTTCATGCAAGAATAATCAATTTCTTTTTACCAAACCTATTATTTTATAATCTAATATTGTATAATATTTTATAACATTCAACGGACAGGCTGGATGACATTTCCACACGTTCCTCCGTTTGTTAGTAACAAACGTTCGAAGTCGTTACCTTTTTGTTGAAAATCGGCTTTTAGACACTGAGAAAAAAAAATCATTGATACAATATCATTGGTGTTATTGAATGAAATTTCGTGGATTCGATTGTAAAATTGTTGGTGTAAATAATCCGATTTATTAGTCCAAACAAAACGCTATTGACTTTAATGACATGATAAAATTAAAAGTTTTTTTTTCATTAAAAAAAAAAATGGTTAGCCGAGAACAATATATGATTGAAACTATCTAAAAAATTATCGCGAACAAATTATACAGTTTTGAATGCATTTTCTGCGACGAGCAAAAAAAGCGTTTCAATTCATAACATGAATATTGTTGATTCGAGTACACAAGAAAAATTGAATTTCGCTCGTTTGATTGAGACAATATGTTATTTTTTTCACCATATCCGATATTGATTTTCAAGTACATTATTCGTTAAAATATTAATATTTTATTTTGATTGAAAAATATTAAGCGAATGTTTGAATTGGTTAACAAAATTATGCGAAAATAAAATTTGTTTCTTGCGCATTTTGTTGAAAAGATTCAACCAAATCACGGCCGAGCGCCACCGAAATTATAGGTGTGAGGAAACCCGTAGTTCTCGGAGTAACCGCTAGAAGCCGCACGCGCGCTCGTTTCTCGTAAGCGTAGCGCGAACGGAAAATCGACTTAACGAGGTACGGTGATGACCATGCTAGTAAACTTAGAGTCTATTTCACGCCGCAATATCGCCACGTTTTAGATATATGTATATGGCCTATTTTCGAGAAATATTTTTTAAGCATTGAATTTCGAGTTTCCTATTATTTTTATAATATGGAAACAACCTTAATAATCTACTACGCGACTTCGGTAGTACGCCATATCGTTGACGTTTAGCATCGTCGTATTTTCGGTGGCTGTCATCGTTTCCACGCGCCCGGCTTATTATTTTTTGTAGCCGGTCAACATGGAGAATGAAAATACTGTGGAAGTTTATCAAAAGAGTAACGAGATTGTACCTGAAGTCCAGTTTAGAGACAAATGTAGATTCTGACGGACAAGAATTAGAAAATGAAAAGATAATATTGCGATTGCAAATAAAAAACGTCGCGTTGAAGTTAACCTCAATGTCCAATGTCCAATATGTCCAAAGTCAAAACATATTTCATCGATTGTTATGTTATTTTTCTCTTTCCCAATTTTCACAATATTTGCAGGTATAAAAAGGAACGTTCATTTTATATGACGGTTCTCCCATGCTGGATTTATATATAGATGCGTCGTATAGGTACATGTCGCCAGAAAAATTGCGATGCCTTTGCTGTACGTAAAAGAACTTCAAGTAAATATCGACGAAAGGCCCTTTATAACCCATTAAAAAATGTACGGCTTCGCACAATCGTATTTTTAATTCGCGTTGAAAATATCCTATAGACGAATGAAATTTGCGCGGGTATCCGGCGTTGCCACACGTCGAGCAAGATGGCTGCTGTTACGTCACGAGAAGTCTCGATCTCCGAAAACTTCGGTCTTTGCGACTTTATTTCTAAATTCATTGCTTATTTCTGCGGTGAGCTTTCCAATTCAAGATACCTTATCGATCACAAAGATTCAACGAACGCAACCATCAGTTTTTTTACGTGTTTCTTGGCTCCAAGTGGCACAAAAAAATCGATATATGAGAGAACAGGCACATTTTGTCGTCTACGTGTGACTAATTCACCAACTTTGACAATTAATAACTCGGAAAGTGTACGGTAAATCTCGTGGAAACTCCGCATATGCATGGACGAAGGTCTCGACAATGCTATAAAAAAAAATCGGGCTTTTATCTTGAACTCGCTCCAATCACCGTACCTCCTTAAACGCCGGAGAAACTCTGAAGAGTATCGCTTCTTGACCCGTGACTAAGATCAAAGCGTAGCATCTGTTCTTATCAGTTGAATATCTGATATTCTCTCCATGAATATTCCATTGGTTATCTGATATTCTCTCCACTGTTATCGTGGATGATCATTCCAATGCTCACTTTTCATTTAAGATTTAAGACAAATTGAAAAACTTACGTCTCGTGACACATTCGTTTCGATGTATAGTAAAGAAATAATTCATTCTATTGATTATACTTGTGTACGAAATAAAAAATGTTGCAGCAACCGCTTAATTATTTCATCCATACATCTACGGACCGTATACAGAATGATTTCAATAGAATATAATTTTATTCGAACGATAATGTCGATATTCAGAGAACAGAACAGATTTTCAAAGAAAACAAAAGTTTTTCGAATCAATCACATTTTCCAATGTTTTATAGTATCGTAACAATGGTCGTGTTCGTTGGTTCTCATCATTTTGATTGCGCATGCGCATAACGATGCGCAATTGATGATGCGCACGTTTCATTGCGCAGTTGTGCGTTGCGCATTATTATGCACATGCGCACTTGTTCGTATCAAAATGATGAGACCCAACGAACACGACCAATGTCATATATCGGTGGCACTCGGCGATCGGACATCTATTAGGTGTACAAATAAGTTTTAGGACACTTCGATTTTGTATCATAACAGCTGTTCTAAATTAATTCAAAGGTCCCGCTCACTTATCATAGATGGCGCTTGATATGTAGTATCGAAACGTAAAGGAGTCATAAACATAACCTATAAATTCTGTAAATTAAACATGCAGACCGATAAGCTATTTATTAGACACTGCATTCGCTATGAATTCCATCAAGGAAAAAGTGTTAGGAAAGCGTGTGAATCGATATGTTCTGTTCTTGGAGACAAAATTGTATCTAAAAGTACATGTGAGTATTGGTATAAGCGATTCAAAGAAGGTGATTTCGACGTTAGTGACCGTGAACGCACGGGGCCTCCTGTAAAGGTGGACGATCAGGAACTGCAAGCGTTGCTGGATGAAAACTCTTGTCAGACGGAGAAACAACTTTCGGAACAGCTTGGAGTAACTCAACAAACTGTTTCTTATCGTTTAAAAGCAATGGGTAAGATTCGAAAAGGAACAAAGTCGGTACCACACTTTCTGACTCAAGAAAATAAAAACAGCCGTCTTAACATTTGTGTGAGTCTTTACAACAAGCAACATAGAAAGTCTTTCTTGTGGAAAATTGTGACCGGCGATGAAAAGTGGATTTATTTTGATAATCCGAAACGCAAATATCATTGGGTTGACCCCGGCGAGCCGACAACATCCACGCCAAAGCGCAATGTTCATTGTAACAAAGTCATGCTGTGCATATGGTGGGATATGAAAAGCGTACTGTATTATGAACTTCTCAAACCTGGTCAAACAGTTACTACCGATCGCTATTGTCATCAATTGATGCAAGTGAATCAAGAAATTGAGAAGAAACGTCCATTTTCTGGTAAAGGAAAACGTCAAGTAAAACTGCTCCATGACAACGCGCGGCCTCATGTGGGTAAACCGGTCAAGGATACGTTACTGGCGCTTGGATGGGAAGCTGTACCACACCCGGCGTATTCACCAGACTTAGCCCCATCCGATTATCATTTATTCCGGAAAATGCAGAACGATTTGTCTGACGTGCGATTCAAAACATTTGAAGAAGTGGAAAAATGGGTCGCTAAATTTCTCACCTCGCAAGACGAAAGTTTCTTTGCGAAAGGCATCCGCGAGTTACCTGAGAGATGACTGAAGGTCATTCAGTGCGATGGAGATTACTTCGATGAATAACTGTGTTTTACTTCCTTTTTAATAAATTTTGAATTTTTTGAAAACTGTCCTAAAACTTATTTGTACACCTAATATTTGAATCAACCAATATATTTTTTTCATTCAATTGGTTTTTTTTCTCAGTGGATGCACGTATGCGATATTTCACGGCTCTAAATAGTCCGGAAGTGAGTGAAACGTCGATCTTCCGTTTTGCATCTCACGAAAGGTCAAGTTAAATAAAAGCTCGTAAGAAAAAAAAAAAAACAGAATCCTCACCGCTCGATTGGCCTCGTACGCGATCGTTCGGTAAGTTTCGGCCTCGCGGTCACCGAGTTCCGGGTCCCACTTGACTTTCCAATCGTAGATACGATCGATCCTCATCGATACGACGATACTGACGACGCGTTTGCACGGCAGGGTGTGCAACAGTCTCGCGTAGCCGGGCTTGCAGTGACAGGCGGAAACCCCCTGTACGGTAGCGCACGCCTCGTGCTGGCTCGCGTCGCACGTGCTTGCGTCACCGACGATACACGTGTCGATACGTACCGGTGGCTGTGTCGTAGTCCGACGATTGTACGTCGCCGGCCTGTTGTTGTTGTTGTTTCTCACCGGTGGACTGTTGTTGGGTCGTGAGCCCGCCGCTCCCGGCGCTGCGAGCGATGGCGCCACCGGCGACGACGCTTGCGTCACTTCCGGCTGCGCTACCGCGTATCTACCGATGAGGAAAATCATTTTTAATTTCGAAGAAGAAAAAAACGAAGAAAAGCGAACAAATTAGTTTGAAAAATAGGTAAAAAAAAAGAATGAACAAATCATTAAAAAAAATAAAAGAACAACGATTGAAGAAGAAAATTAAAAAATGAAAAACGAAGCGAAAGAGGAAACAAAAAAAGTGATCAAATTAGCTCTAAAAATGCATGAAAAATAATGCAACAAGCATCAATGAGGAAAATCATTTTTAAATTCGAAGAAAAAAAAACGAAAAAATTCGTAATGCTAAAAGCAACGATGAGAAAAATCATTTTTTAATTTGAAGAGAAAAAAAACGGAAAAGAGGGAAAAATTAGTTTGAAAAATAGAAGAAAAAAAATTGAACAAATAATTCGGAAAAAAAAAGATTAAAGATTGAAGAAGAAAAATTTTAAATGAAAAAAGAAGCGAAAGAGGATGCAAAAAAGAGTGATAAAATTAGTTCTGAAAATGCATAAAAAATAATGCAAAAAGCAACATCACGATAAAAAAAAACCAAAAAATTATGAAAAAAAAATAATAATTTAAAAATGAGAAAAAAAACGAAAGGAACGCGAGAACAAAAAGTGCTAAGAATAGGGCAAAGAATTGTGCAAAGCGAAACAACGGCATGACAAAAGAACGAAAAAAGTAGAGAAGATAATGAAAAAAGAAACGATAGAAGAATTAAAGGCGAGAAAAACAACACAACAAAAAGAAATGAAACGAAAAAACGTACAAAGAATTCCAAGAGAACCGAAAAAATACGAAAAAAAAAAAACAAACGGTCACAGAATCCCGCCAAAGAACGAGCAAGCGCATCAAGACGAAAGAAATTCACGAAACAAAAAAGAAGCCAAGAACAAATGGTAATCAAAATTAGCGAATAATAATGACAATAAATATCAATGATAATAACGATAATCTTATGAAGTTAATTTTATTTGCATAAAACGGAAAACGTCGGCGAACAAAAAAAAGAACCAATTAAATTCTATCAACAAAAACAACAGCACCAATTATGATAAGAAAGTCAACCTAAAATAAGAATAATTATTATTATCATAACGAAAATTGGATTACGGAAAAATGAAAAACCACAGCGGTTATAACAATAACAAACCCAAACCTCAATAATAATAATAACAACAATAATAATAATATTATTATTATTATTATTATTATTATTACCGTAACGAAAATAACATCACAGAAAAAATGCAAAATATTTTACAAATCATTTTATTTGCATTAATAAATCATCTTAATGATTTATTAATCAATTATTAAGATGATTTTATTAAGTTAAGTATTAACAAGTTATTAAGATAACAAACCCAAATCTCAATAATAATAACAATAATAATTATTATTATTATTACTGCCATAACGAAAATAACAGCACAGAAAAAATGAAAAATATTTTACAAATCATTTTGTTTGCATTAATAAATCATCTTAATAATTTATTAATCGACTTCCGGTTGGACTCTCGCCACGGGTGGTAAGGCTCCGCGTAGTGTGCTACAATTTTGCGTAATCTAAGTAGTAATAATCTCATGCGCAGCGAAAAAAGTGCAGTAGGAAGGTAGAGTACTAAGTGAGGAATCTGTGGACGTGTGGGGAAGGCGTAGGAGGACGAAGTAAACCCATTAGGGCGAAAAAAGGATCGTCGCGTGCTGGGCAGGTTAAGCCAGTGACAGGGGAAAAGTGTCATGGCGGAGGAACGACGGAACGGGACGGGCCACGGCTTCGAGGACCGCGAGAACCAGGAACGGATGTGTGGCGATGAAGGCGCGTCCACATGGCCAGGGGCACGAGCTGGCGAGGATGGAGCTGAAGGCGGACGGCTTGAAACGGCCGATGGAAGCGCCGCCACGGCAGATTTGGAAATCGCGGCGGTCGAGACAGAACGCGACGATGACAGGCAGAGCAACAAGAGGGGCAGGGGGAGGCCGAAGAAACTAGCGGGAGGAGGGACGACAAAAAGGCCAAACAGCATTGACAGATACTTCGTGCAAGAGCAGGCACAGGAAAAAACCGCTTTTGGAAAGAACACGAAGATGAGAAGAACGCCATGCAAGGAGGGGGGAATAAAGAGGCAGGAGAACACTGTCGTAACAGGTCTTGAGAAGAGACTGGAGGACAAACAACGAGACGAGGAGGGATATGACGCGCGAAATGACGTCGGCACAGTAGAATGTCATAAGGAAATTAATGCGGCCAATGGTTGTGACAATGTGAGTAAGGAAGAAGGTAAGAATTGGGAGGAAAAACTGGAAAAAAACTGTGGGAATTCTAGAAAAAGTGTTAAAGAGCGGTCTGGACAAAATAAAAGAAGAGTTGAAAGCTGAAAAGGAAAAGTCACCGCTGCCCTGTCGTTGCGAGGATATGGACAGAATTATAAAGGAGTTGTTGGGAGAAGCAAATTCATGGAAGTACAAGCTCGACAGGGATACTATCGTGTGGAGAGAGGAGAGGGAAGCCTTGGTGAAAGAGACAAATTTCTGGAAGAGAAAAGCGCATGAGAAAATGGATGTGTGCGAGCGCGAAGCCGCTGCATGGGAGGAGGACCCGATGGGACCAGAAGTCGCAACATTCACCCTGGAAAGCGACAAAAACAACAACGAAGCGTGGGTAGAGGAGGAAAGACCTGCTACAGCTGACCACGATTGGACGGAAGTGGCAAGAGGAAAGAGGGGGAGGACAGCGCGACCTAGCAGGCCATCGGAAATGGAAAAGGACAAGAGATGCTGGAATCTGCCTGGCGGAAACAGAGGGAACGCAGATCGAGGAAGGAAGACGGATAATAGGGGGTTCGAAAATTCGGGCCACGGCCGCGCAGCTGCGTGGCGTGACGACAGGACGTTGGCTGACGACCATCGAGTGCAGCGGCATACACATCGGCCGCGACCAATGGAAAGAGGGGAATGGGAGCAGGAGCGTCTGGAAAGAAGGGCCAGGAAGAAAAACGTTAAGATAGGTGGAATGAAGGCAAAAGGAAGCGAGGGTGAAATCATCAGGGAAGTGGGCGATTTCTTGTGGGAAAAACTGGGGGCAAAACCGGTAATAAGACGGGTGATTAAAACGTTGGGCGGGCCAGTGTTAGTCTTGGAATCTATGGACGAGAAAGTCCAGCTAATGAAATGTAAGCGCGAGCTCAGGGGTACGAGAATTTTTTTAGAGGACGACCTAACGATAAGAGAGAAGGAGGTGAAAAACTGGCTGAGGGGGGAGGTGAGCAGAAAGAGAAGGGAGGGGAGGGAAGCCAGAGAAGGGTACAGTAAGATGTGCGTGGATGGTGAATGGTGGTATTGGGTAGACCCGGAAGGGCGTCTGGTGGATGAAAACAATTTTTTTCGAGGTAGGGGAGTCTGGTGATACTCGTGGCACATACAAGCTGCTAACGTGGAATGTCTGCGGAATGGGGAATATAGCGGAGGCAAGAAATATTTTGGAAAGGCATGACGTAATTATGCTACAAGAAACGTGGTTAGAGAAAATGCCGAGTGGAAAATGTCTGAACAAAACCGCGAGGGGGTATGTGTGGTGGTTCAAAAAGGCGGAGAGGGGAAAAAGAAAAGGTCGAGCTAGTGGTGGACACCTGATAGGCATAAAGAAAGAAATAAGTACGTCTTGTAAAGTAGTCGAATGGGAGTATGGGGGAATAGTGCAAATATGGCGAGAAAAGGAAAAGAAATGGTCGTGGATTATTGAGGTATATAATAATGTAGGGGTAAAAAATCTCGAGGGACCGCTAAGGACGAAGGTTGAGGAGGGGATCGAGAAGGGAGCTGGAATCATCATCGCGGGAGACCTGAATGCCAGAATAGGGCGGGAGGGGGGAATCACGGTATGCGAGAAATCAGGGGGGCCATCGTGGGAGAGAAATTCAAGAGACGAGATACTGAATGCGGAGGGGAGAAGCTTGCTGAGGCTGTGCGAAGGCTTAGGCCTGACGATCCTGAATGGGAGGAAGAGAGGTGATGAGATGGGGGAGGTCACCTTTGTTGGGAATGGGGGGGTAGGGACGGGATCGGTCCTTGACCTAGTCATCTGGGTGGAAGATGAGGAAGAGGACCTGGTAAGAGAGCTGAAAGTGATACCAAGAGCTGAGTCGGACCATTTTCCGGTTGGGTTCACGATTATGGGGTCAAATGTGATAAAGAAAAGAGATAAAGGGGGCGCGCAAAAAGGAAAGGGGGAGAAAACGGAAGACAGGTTAACCTGGATTGATGAAGCATCTGAGGAGTATGTAGAGGAAGTCGACAAAGTAAGAGTGGGGGGCATTAGGGATGACTCGACCAATCAGAGGTGGGAGAAATTGAGGCAGGCGATCTGGAAGGGAGCGGAGGCCACAGGAATGGTAAAAAAGAGGAATAAACGGGGTGGGGACAGGAGCTGGCTAGGGCAAGAAGGGGTGCAACAAAAGAGGAACGTTCAACGAGCACTCAAAAAATTTCTTAAAACAAGAAATCCGGAAACGAAGAGGAAGCTTAATGAAGAAAGGAAAAAGTGGAGGGATCTAAAGGGGAGGAAAAAGAAAGAATGGTTGGAAGAAAGATGGGGGGAGATTCAGGACAGTAAAACAATGACTGAATGGTGGAGGGCAATAAAGAAGTTTAGAGGGAGGAAAAGTGCCGCAGGAGAAAATATTAACAAGGAAGATTGGGAGGCACACTTCACAAAACTTATGGGGGCAGGGGATCCAACACAGGCCAGGACTGGTCCCTGGGAATGCGAGTTCGTAGAAGAGGAAGGTGGAGAGGCTGGGCCTTGGAACAGGGAATTCAGTAGGGAGGAACTATGGAAAGTGCTGAGGAAATTGAAGAGAAGGAAAGCGGCAGGGGAAGATGGGATCACAGGGGAATTCATAAGGGGTCTATCGACAGAGGCAAAGGAAGAGTTAAAGAACATATTAAACGGAATCTGGAGAGAAGGAAAGTTACCAGGGGGGTGGGAAGTAGCGAGAATTTTTCCGATACATAAGGCGGGGGACGAGGAGGATGTAACCAATTATAGGGGCATATCATTACTAAATGTTGGCTACAAAATCCTGACAAGCCTAATGATTAGGAGAATCAATAGATGGGTAGAGGATAATAAGATCGAAAGGGAGAGTCAGGCGGGCTTTAGGGAAAAAAGGGGTACGCGGGATCACGTCTTTGTACTGAACGCGCTAGTAAATAATAGCCTTAGGAGAAAGGGTGGGAAACTGTATGTTGCGTTCGTCGATTTTAAAGCAGCATTTGATAAAATTGATAGGAACATCATGTTTGGGAAACTCTGGGAGAAAGGTATTACCGGAAGGATGCTTAAGTTGATACGAGGAATCTACGAACGTACTACAAACGAAATCATCACAAGTAATGGAAGAACGGGTAAATTCGAAACAAAAAAGGGGGTGAGACAGGGATGTCCCCTCAGCCCGACCCTCTTCGGGTTGGTCCTAGACGATATTGATGAGGAATGGGAAAAGAATGGTATAGGAGGAACGGTGATGGGTGGGAAAAAATTCTACGCCCTCAAATATGCGGATGATATTGCTCTAGTAGCAGACAATGCCGAAGCGTTAAGGGATATGTTGAGGCGGCTGGAAAAATTTGAGGCGAGGATGAAAATGGAGATAAACACGGAGAAAACTAAGGTTATTATTTTTAAAAGAGGGGGAAGACCGAAGAAGGGAGAAAAATGGGAATTTAGGGGGAAAACACTGGAGGTCGTGAGGGAATTTAAATACTTGGGGTTCTGGTTCTCGGCGAATAATGCAATGAAACGGCATCTGCAAATAGTGACAGCGAAGGCTAGGAAGGCAGCAAATACGGTCTGGGGGTTGATGAAGCGAGCGAGAGTGGACGATCTGAAGTACAGGTTACAGCTGATGGACTCTTTGGTAAAGGCAGGGGCGCTATATGGAGTGGAAGTGTGGGGATGGAGGAGAAGGGAGGAGGTGGAGAAAATGCAAGGGAGATTTGTAAAAATGGCATTAGGCTTAGCGAGGAATACACCGAGCTATCTCTGGAAAATGGAAGCGGACAAGAGAAGTATCGAGATTGAAGCAAGGAGGAGGGCAAGTAGCTACCTGCTAAAAATTGTGGAAATGGAAGAAGACAGATGGCCGAAAATTTGCCTAAGGGAAGAGCTCAGGAACATCCTGAATGGAAACGCGTCAAAATGGGGAAATGAGCTCAGAACAGCGATGGAGGAAGTTGGAGATGGGAGGGTCCTGGAGTTAAGAAGAAATAATGGGAATAAAAGAGCGATTAAGGATATGTTAATGGAAGGAATAAACATAAAAAGGGACCAGGACATACAAAAGGATTGGGGGGGCATTGATAGATCCACATTCTGCAGCTATTTCAAGGGGATCAAAGAGAAACTGGGGAGAGAGGATTTTTGGGAGGACAAAGATATTAGGGGGGTCATTAAAGAGGAATGGGAAAGATTGCGATGCGGAAACCTGGAGAGGGCAGGAAAGAAAGGTTATAACAACTGGAAGTGCAGAGTATGTGGAAAGGAAGAGGAGACTCTGGAACACATCTGGAGGTGTGGAGAGGCGAGGAGACAAATTAACGATAAGTGGGTAGCAGGGGTAGACAAATGGAGAGGGGACAAAGTGGGGGAATGTCTAAGACGATGGTGGATAGAAACGTTAAAGGGAAAAATAGTTAATGAACTGGCGGAATATACTCTGGCATTCAGGGACCTCGACGGAGCGGGCTGAGGACTACGCGAAATTAGTTTATTAAAAGACTCTAAACTAGTAGCTGTAAGCACGCCAAAAAACGACCGAGTATCCCTAAGGAAACGCAATAGGAGTTAGCTTATGATTATTATTAATGTTATGTATTATGATTATTTATGTAAGGCAAAATGTATACAAAAATGGAAAACTTGTAACGCAAAATGCAAGTCTGTAAGTTGGGCCATGTCACAGCAAATGCAAGACATATGGAATAAAACTATACTATACTAATTTATTAATCAATTATTAAGATGATTTTATTAAGTTAAATATTAACAAGTTATTAAGATAACAAACCCAAACAAACCCAATGAAATTATTATGATTATTATTATGAAAGTATTGCAATTGTTATTATATTACATAACAATAACAAACCCAAACCTCAATAATAATAACAATAATAATAATTATTATTACTACTACCATAACGAAAATAACAGCACAGAAAAAATGAAAAATATTTTACAAATCATTTTATTTGCATTAATAAATCATCTTAATAATAACAAGAATACTCACAATGAAATAATTATGATTATGATTATGAAAGTATTGTAATTGTTATTAGGAGTACAACTTTGCAGTGACCGTTTTACTTAGAGAGCCACTGCGGCCGAAGTAGTGGCCCTAGCTCAATAAAAAAAGTGGCATTTTAAACTAGAGGCTCTGCCAATGTAAACAATTTAAAAAAGCTAACGGATACGTGTATGCATTATAAAGTTGTTGGCACTCAAACATGGCAACCTACAAGCTGAATTCTCAGCATTTGCGGGAACTGCTCCAAAGACATCAAAGGAAGGGATTTTTGCACCGTATTGTGACTGGAGATGAAAAGTGGGTTTACTACGATAATCCTAAACGCCGAAAATCATGGGGACTGCCTGGTCATATTCCGTCATCGACGCCCAAACCGAATATTCACGGATCCAAAGTGATGCTGTGTATCTGGTGGGACCAGCTGGGCGTTGTGTACTATGAGCTGCTCAAACCATCCGAAACCATCACAGGGGAACTCTACCGACGTCAGTTGATGCGCTTGAGTAAGGCACTCAAAGAGAAACGGCCACAATTCAACGAAAGACATGACAAGGTGATACTGCAGCATGACAATGCCCGACCCCGTGTTGCAAATGTCGTGAAAAAGTACTTGGAAACGCTGAAATGGGAGGTTTTATCCCACCCGCCGTACTCTCCAGACATTGCCCCTTCCGACTATCACTTGTTCCGGTCAATGGCACACGATTTGGCTGACCAGCACTTCGGTACTTACGAAGAAGTCAAAAATTGGGTCGATTCCTGGATTGCCTCCAAGGACCAAGACTTTTATCGACGCGGAATTCGAATGCTACCTGAAAGATGGGCCGAGGTCGTAGCTAGCGACGGGCAGTACTTTGATTAAAAAATATGTAGCCACTTTTTGATAATAAAGCCTTAAACTTTTGGAAAAAAACGGTCACTGCAAAGTTGTACTCCCAATATTACGAGTAAATTATTGATATTATTATGAAATATTGAAATTATTATTATCGTTGTTGTTACGGTTATTATTGCTGCGATCCTCGTGATAATAATTATCGCTGTTGTTATGATAAATAAAGATGTAAATTGGGATTATTACCCGGTGCCGACGATCGGTGGTGCCTGGGTCCTCGTGGGTTGAGGCTGGACAACGTTGCTCGGCGTGCCCGGATGATCCGTATTGTCGAATAGATTCAGATAAGTTCTCTTTCCGTCGATACTAACGAAGCCCTGGCCCTCGACGGCGGTCGTCAAAATAACGTCGCTTGGCGCGTTCACCGGAACTCTGACGCTCTCGCCTGTTGCGAAAATTTTCGAATGAAAATAATAATAAAAAAATATCACACTCAACAAAAAATTGAAATTTCGGGAAAAAATCGGAATGTTGGAACGAAAAAAAATGGATTTTTTTCAATACTTTGAAACGTATTTTAAAATTCAGTTTTTTTTTCAAAATTTTGACATCTTTTTACAAAAATTCAAAATTTTGAAGAATAAATCAAATTTTTTTTCTTCTTCAAAATACAGATTTTTTCTTGAATTTTGAATTTTTCGTTGACATTTGACGAGTAGACAATGCGAAATTGTAAGAAAAACATCGAATTTTTTTTTTTCATCTTAATCTTCATTACCCGATGTTTAATTGAAAATTTTGAATTTTTTTCTTTCCGCTATTTCTTAACATAGCGCCGAGCGTGATACTGAGAAAAAAAATTATCCGCAAGATTCTTAAACTAAACATTTCAAGCTTCAAAATGCTTTTTTTGGCCCCCCGGTACGACAATTTGTCACGGAGTTACGGCTTTTCGAAGATGACTGAATTTTTTTTTCATATGTTCCGTTCCTTTATTTTTTTTCTGAGTGTATGTACGTATGGAGATTAATGTATATTTTCGGGATTATTGCGAGAGGGTATATTTGAGTGCGTAAGCTTACCGGAGCCACCGCCGGGGCCTTGAACCGCGGAGACGGTAACGTCGAAAATATCGCCGATCTGCGGGTGTCTCGGCGGTGCGTAAGGTCGTTGAGTGACGATACCCGGATTTCCGGTATAATCGAGGGTATCGTCGAGGACGATACCGGGCCTCGGGCGATAAGAGTAACGCTCGTGATCGATACGAGTGCTCGGTGAAGTCTCGGTATTCTTATTCGAGGGTTGTCGTTGTTGAGTGTTCAATGGTTGCGGTGCGCTCGCCTGTGTCTGAGTTCTCGTGGATGACAGTCGCTCAGTCGCGGAGAAATTCGTTACCGAATTGACGTTCTCGATGGGTGATCGGCTCGGTTCGAGTCGATGAGTGCTCGGGACATCGGGCGCGGCGCTGTCGCTCGCCGACGACTGAGTGCTGGTCTGTCGCGTTTCCGTGCTTTGTACGCGGCTCGGCTCGATAATCTGTATCGATGAACTCGTCTCGATCATAAATGTCGTGAGAGTGGCCGTGTCAGTGGTTGACTCGAGTCTCGTTGCGCTCGGACGCGCCGGACGGGCGCTAGACGTCGCACTCAAAATCGGCGTTTTGAGTGCGACCGATAACTCGCTCGTTTCTCGGGCTATCGAGCTCTGCGTGGTCGCGTTCGTCGCGTCGGGAGGTCGCCTCGACGAGTAATGCGTTCGGGTCGGGCTCGCGGGCGTTCCGGGCGAGTTATCGTCCTCGTCCGTGTTCACGGGTATCGGTATTGGCCGGGGATCCGCACCGAGTATCAGCGTGTTCTCCGACTGAATCTTCTCGTCCTTCAACGGTGGCCTGTACTTCGGTGGCTTTCTCGTCGTTTCCGAAATCTTCGAGGACATCGTGACGTTCGCGTGGCCGTCGGGGCTCGTCGGTGACGTCGGCTTAAGGCCGTTCGGACGCTCGGACGGCTTACCAACGTGAACGTGCTCGTTCTCGTGGTAATTCGTTTCCTGCGGTGGCATTGGCTTGTAAGCGGGCACCGGACGTCTCGTTCCGCCTTGGCGAGAAAAAAAAAGACACTCGTACTCGTGGAAAAGCTCAGTCTTTCTCGCGCTTTTGAGTGCGCGCTCCAGTGGCTCACTCACCTGGTCTATGCGGACGATTCCACGGCCGGTTGCCTTGGGAAACGATACCCTCGCCCGAGGACCCTCCACCGTTGAGAAAGGGCCTCAAGGGCCTCTCGGGCGGCAGTTGATTGATGGAGGGTCGCTCGGGCGCGGGCGGCTTCTCGAAGGGATACGGATGCTCGGGGCTCGGTGGCAGCGGCGGGGGCGGCGGATTCATTCCCGGGGTGTCGAAGTCCGGCGGCAACGGTGGCAAATCCGAGATTCTCGGTGGGCCTCGATTGTTTATTCTTTTTTATCAAAATACGAACAAACAAACACGTGAATAAATAATATTAAAAAATCGCAAAAATATATTTTTAAAAACCCAAACCAATTAAATAAACAACGTAAATGAAAATTAAGGAAAAACATTTAAAAAATGAATTGGGAATACAGAAAATTCGACAAAAAAATTCTTCGTGCATGGTTTGTTTAATTTTTGAGATTCACTCAAATGAAAGTTTGAGAAATGACGGGCTTACCTTGTGGCTTGAACGGGTTTATGGGGCCTGACGGTGTTCGCGGCCACGTTAACGTTCCCGTTCAGTAATTTCACGATCCCGGTTATTATGTCCTGAATGTCGGGATTCGCCTGCCTGTTGGTACCGGGCGCGAGGGTCTGGAGAACCGGTGCTCCTGGCCGTTTGGCCTCAAAGATCCTCGGTTCGTCTTGACGGCCCTTTCTCGTCGTATGATCGATGATACGGGGATCTCGTTGGTCCCGCGTCGTAGAGCCGAGCGGCTGACGGGGCTCCGACGAGGGATCTCGTCCCTGCGGAGCCCCCCGTCCTTCCCCCGACAGCGGCTCGTCACTCTTCGTCGGCGTTATTCTTCACGATCATCGATCAGATTACATTCATATTTTTTTTTTATTTTCGTAAAAACGACTTTGTGATTTAATACATTGAGAAACAATTGAGTTGTTTTTCGCAATGTTACATTTTTTTAATCAATCAAATGATCATCAAAATCAATTGGACGAATAGTTGAAAGAAAACATCAATGGAATAATTTGAAAAAGAGAAAATGGAAGAATTTTTCTAAAAATCAAATAATTAAAAACAATAATTAAAAACAAATGATTTAGAAAAAAGATCATTTGAAGAAAAATAAAATGTTTGTTTATAAAATTTAAAAAATCGAAGAAAAATTATCAAACGACACAAAATAGGAAAAAACTTGTACGCCGCTTCGTCATTAATTTACTTCACTCTCAAAGTCTACGAAATCAATCTAATAACTTAAAAAATAATTGATAAAATCATTTTTTTTATTAATAAAATAGTTCAAAAAAGAGTCAATCAAATAATGTCTCGGAAAATCAAATAACTTTGAAAAAAATCAAGTAATTTTGGAAAATAACGAAATAATTTAGAAACAAATGAAATAACTCGGAAAAAATCCAAAATCTTGGAAAAATATTCCAAAAATTTTGAAAAAAGTCCTAAACTTGTGGCGAAATAATAAAAAAAAAATCGAACAAAATTGTCAATCAATAATTGTTTTCCAAACTTGCAGGCCGTTTCGTAATAAATGCATTTTTTTGAAGTATAAGTATCTGAGAATATGTCCTGAAAATTTCAAGTCCAGCCGAACAAAGTTGACTGAGATATGTGCGTTGAAAGAGAAGAATCCGTTGTGGAAACGACCGGAAATTGAAACTTTAACGGCGGGGTAAAGTTAATTCGGCGAAAAAAAGGCATGTTTTTAAGATTTTTTTTTTTGCGTAACGAATAGTGTTCGTTTATTGAAAAATTTACATATAATAAAGTAACATTTGAACAACATTCTCCTAAATTTGCATTGCAAAATATTCAAAATTGAGCGAGTGAAAATTAAAGCCCGGAGGCGCCTCGAAAAAAAGTTGGTTTGCGGTGTGCACCATAACTCGCAACAGAATCATTTGAAACAAAAACAATCAAAATGCATTTGTTAAAGGAGATGTTTCTCGAGGTAATGACGGGAGGATTTTTTTTTTCGATTTTTCGATTTTTCGTAGCACTTGGGAGCCAAAAACCCGATTGTCGCTAAGAAAATCGGCTAATTTGTTGTTGAAAAATTAGTAATTATTAAAAAAAAAACAAAAAAGCTCTCGACAATACCTGGTGAATTATGTGAAGAAGTACTGTGCAAAATTTCAAAGCGATTGGTCCAGTAGATTTTGAGTTATCGTGCACACGGACTTCAAATATGACAAGTCTCAGAAAAATGGTTTGAAAAACGCAGAAGAGAAGAGAACGGCATGGAGAAATACTCCGATCGACTTGAAATTTTAACACAATATTCTTGATATATTATGCATTCATTTAAAAAATGTAAAAAAAATGAAAAAAAAATTTAAGGCAGGATTCTACTTTGAAACTTTGAAAAAAAAAATTTATTTTTTTTTTACATTTTTCGAAAGTAAATATGTTCAAGAATGTTCGGTCAAAATTTTATAAAGTTCCAAGCAGTCTAACTATCCTTTTTCGCCTTTCGAACGCACCTACCTGAGCGCGCTATTTATCACTCACCAAAACTTTAAACGCGTTTTTCTCGAAACGACATTTTCAAGTACCGTGATCGTGATAACTCAAAAAGTACTGAACCGATCCTTATGAAATTTGGAACACATATTCTATATGTGTGTACCAACCGACCTAACTACAATCAACTTAAAATTTTGATTAGAACTATTTTTTTATTGCAAAAAAAGACCCAAAAAAAACGCATTTTTTTTTCGTATTTTAGCCGCCATTTTGTTAATTTTGCACGTATATAAAATATTCTAGTTAGGTCGGTTCCTGAAGACATACTGAACATGAAACTATTTGATTTTTTTGTTTCAGACCATCCGTCGGGAAAATTTCACGACCACGGCAACGGTACCTGCTTTTCGAGGCGTTGGCTTTAAACATATTTTACGTGCACAAAAAATGAATAAAATACATTTAAAATTTTTTTTTATGTACTTAAAGAGTGTATTTATTGAACAGTTTAAACCCCATATCGATATCTTGAATAGTATTCTCAGAAAAAATTCACGAAAATAGCGTTTTTTTTCTCATGGTTTCAAAGTAGAATCCTGCCTTAATACTTTACCCCGGCCTTAAACGCGTTTTTCTCAAAATGGCATTTCTGAAGTCGGTGACCAAGATTACTCGAACACTAATGAACCGATCTTCTTGAAATTTTGCAGGCTTATTTAATACATAAAAATGTAGTCTTTAATCGTTCGATTTTTTTTTTCGAAAAAAAAAAATGGCCGTTTTATAGCCAAAAAACGGCCGTTTTTTTTTCGTTAAAATCGAACCATTAACTTTGACTGTACGCCATTTTGTGAAAAATGAATATTTTTTAAAATCCTTCGATTAAAGACTAGTTTATACTTATATTTGACTAAATCCATCCGTATTTTTTTCTTCAGATGATCCACTTCGCCGCAATGTTGGTCACCGCAAACCGTGTATATAAAAACATTATTTCATTGACGGCCATTTGCCACTAAACAGTGTAATATTTTTCAATAAAAAAATTACTGAAAGTTCTTCAAGATGTGTTCTTTAAGGGCGGGGTAAAGTATTTAAATTTTTTTTCATTTTTTAAATGAATGCATAATATATCAAGAATATTGTGTTAAAATTTCAAGTCGATCGGAGTAAAATTGACGAAGTTATGAGTATTTGAGCGTCTATTGCTCCATGCCGTTCTCTTCTCTTCTGCCTTTTTCAAACCGTTTTTCTGAGACTTGTCATATTTGAAGTCCGTGTGCACGATAACTCAAAATCTAATGGACCAATCGCTTTGAAATTTTGCACAGTACTTCTTCACATAATTCACCAGGTATTGTCGAGAGCTTTTTTGTTTTTTTTTTAATAATTACTAATTTTTCAACAACAAATTAGCCGATTTTTTTAGCGAAAATCGGGTTTTTGGCTGCCAAGTGCTACGAAAAATCGAAAAATCGAAAAAAAAAAAAATCATCCCGTCATTACCTCGAGAAACATCTCCTTTAACAAATGCATTTTGATTGTTTTTGTTTCAAATGATTCTGTTGCGAGTTATGGTGCACACCGCAAACCAACTTTTTTTCGAGGCGCCTCCGGGCTTTAATTTTCACTCGCTCAATTTTGAATATTTTGCAATGCAAATTTAGGAGAATGTTGTTCAAATGTTACTTTATTATATGCAAATTTTTCAATAAACTAACACTATTCGTTACGCCAAAAAAAAATCTTAAAAACATGCTTTTTTTCGCCGAATTAACTTTACCCCGCCGTTAAGATGGTATATTGATCGATTAAAAAAGTTTTGTAGTTTTTTTTTTTTTAATTCATGAAAAAGGCCTTTTTTTGCGCTACAAGTGGGGATAACGCCTTAAATAAATCTGTTGTGAGCATGCATTGTACGTATCGTAAAATTCAGTTTCACATATATTATATTTTTCAGGCAGCTGTAAATAAATTTCAAACTTGTTTTGTACTTTCAATGCTCTGTTTTTTATAGTTGATTTATTATACATCTGTAGTAATTTTCAAAGGAAGACACGGATTAATGCAATACATTTTCCACAAATTTACAAACTTGTTTTTGAAATTCCATGTTGCGTCTATTAAATTCTATATCCACGTTAGAATTTCACGTTCCTGTTTTAAATTTACAGTACAAGTGTTTAAAATTTAATTTCATCTACTGAGTTCGTAAAATTCAATTCCTTTGTATCTTAAATGTATTGTAAATTTCATATCATTTTTTACAGTGTATTCTCTCAATCTCCTTAACTATTTTTCAGCCAAAATATTCAAACCTCGACAAATTAAAAAAAAAAAAAAAATAAAAACAAATTTAACCCTAAACTTGCGTTATTCGAATAATCCTGCGTACCTGTAATAATCTCCGGGCCTCGCTTCGATATTGTTGCCGTCAAAGTGGTCGACGTGTTTCGAGCTCGAGCCGAGCTCGTCCCCGTCCGGATTCGTCACTTTGAACCCGAAATTTTCATAATCGCGATCCTCGTCGGGCGCCCTCGCGCTCCTCGTTCGTTCCGGACCGAGTTGCGCCTCGGACGTGCGAATGTGCAAAATTTCGTCGTTGTTTATTAACGACGAGGTCCTTGAGGGTCCCGCGTACGAGCTACCGCTCAATATCAACTCGTCCCGCGACGATCTCAGCGACGTTGGCTCATTTTGTATCGATCCGACGTCTGAAACTGTTGCACGCTTATTTGTAATAACAATAATAATTATTATTGTATTTTAACAACAACAATATTCAGGTGTCATTAATCATTGAAGCCGACAAGTCGTAATAATAATTATGATAACAATTAACATTTGCAAATTGTTGTTACATTTATAATTTATTATAAAAGAATGTATAGATTATTATAATAACATTTATGAGTAATAATAATAATGATGATAATGATGATTGATTAGTTATTATACACAGAGAAAAAAAAATCATTGATCCAATATCATTGGTGTTATTGAATTAAATTTCGTTGATTCAATTGTCAAATTGTTGTTGTAAATAATCGAATTTATCAGTCCAAACAAAACGCTATTGGCTTCAATAACACGATAAAATTAACGCTGCGGCTAGCCGTCCGTTTATCGGACGAATAAGTGTGTTACTCGTCCGGATAGCGGCTCAGTTCACGCTGCGTAACGCCCCAAACGAAACAAACAAACCCAAACAAAATCATAAAGATTTTATTCGGACGAACATCGTAACGATGTCGTAATAATAATTATGATAACAATGAACATTTGCAAATTGTTGTTACATTTATAATTTATTATAAAAGAATGTATAGATTATTATAATAACATTTATGAGTAATAATAATAATGATGATAATGATGATTGATTAGTTATTACACACAGAGAAAAAAAAATCATTGATCCAATATCATTGGTGTTATTGAATTAAATTTCGTTGATTCAATTGTCAAATTGTTGTTGTAAATAATCGAATTTATCAGTCCAAACAAAACGCTATTGGCTTCAATAACACGATAAAATTAACGCTGCGGCTAGCCGTCCGTTTATCGGACGAATAAGTGTGTTATTCGTCCGGATAGCGGCTCAGTTCACACTGCGTAACGCCCCAAACGAAACAAACAAACCCAAACAAAATTATAAAGATTTTATTCGGACGAACACGTGTAAATTATTCGTCCAGATAGATTGTTTACCAATTTAACGCATTCTATCCGGACGATTGTATATATGTTATTCGTCCGGACACTAGCCGACATGAATCACAATGATATGTACGTCTACTGGAAGTACGACGTGAACTGAGCCGCTATCCGGACGCACAACATACGCTTATTCGTCCGATATCCGGACGGGGAGACTCTCCGTAGAGTTAAAAGTTTTTTTTTCATTCAAAAGATATATCGTTAGCCGAGAACAATAGGGGCCGTCCATATATTACGTCATCGATTTTTGCTGATTTTCGACCCCCCCCCCCCCTACAATCATCCTATCGTCATTTCGTAATGACCCCCCCCTCTCGCAAAATTAACGTCATTACCAGTTTGGCAAAATTAAAACATTTGCGGATTTGAGAAAAATTGGGTAACATTAAAACATTTTGTTATAGAATCATCTTTTATTATTTTGTACTTCGGCAATGTTTATTAATATAATAATATTATTCTTCCCTATTCTTTAGTTTTCTTTGGATAGCTCCCACATTTTGTTATAGAATCATCTTTTATTATTTTGTACTTTGGCAATTTTCATTAATATAATAATATTATTCTTCCCTATTCTTTAGTTTTCTTTGGATAGCTCCCACGGAGTTTTCACCCATTCTTGCAAATCCTGGATCACGGGTAATATCTCCGTATCCTCCCCATATTCATTTTGGCTCGATCGAACTATTTTCATAGGTACGCTGTTATTTGAAGTTCTCGAATATAATGTAGACAAACCTTATGTAATAAATAAATAAATAACGAGTTCAATAATTAATACCATTAGGTACTTGCAAAATATTTTTCATCACTCATGCGGGAAAACCACTCTAGTTGTACAATATACTATTGTACATTTTGAAGTAACTGGTATCACAAGAATGACGGCAATTTCGAAACGCCCCCCCCCCCCCCTCATCCATCATTTACCGTCATCCGCAGACGAACCTCCCCCCCCCCCCCAAATTTAGAACGACGTAATATATGGACGGCCCCATATATTATTGAGACGATCTAAAAAAATTATCGCCAACAAATTATATAGTTTTGAATGCATTTTCTGCAACGAACAAAAAAAGCGTTTCAATTCATAACCTGAATATTGCTGATTCGAGTACACAAGAAAAATTGAATTTCGCTCGTTTGATTCAGATAAAATTTCTATTGATTAAATATGTTATTTTATTTATTTCACCATATCCGATATTGATTTTCAAGTACATTATTCGTTAATGTATTAATATTTTATTTTCATTGAAAAACATTAAGCAAATGTCCGAATTCTGATGCTCACTTTTTATTTAAGATTTAAAACAAATTGACAAACTTGCGTCTCAGGCATTTTCGTTTCGATGTAGTAAAGAAATAATTCATTCTTTTTTTGTACGAATATTCTTTATATTATACGATTATATTTTTGTACGAAATAAAAAATGTAGTAACCGCTTGATTATTTCATCCATACCAGAGAACAGAGGAGATTTTCAAATGAAATAATATGTTATTTGAATCAATCACACTTTCCAATATTTTATAGTATTGTAACAATCTCATTATCGGTGGCACTCCGCGATGAGGCATTTATTTTAATCAACCAATATATTTTTTTTTCATTCAATTCGCTTTTTTCTCAGTGTAATAACATATATAAGTTGTTATGATAATAATCATAATAGTTATTGTTCAGTTATAATAACGATAACAACGACAACAACAATATTGTTAAAATAATGTTATTGCAGTTATCATCATCATCACCAATAATAAGAATCGTTTCAATTGTTGTTATAATTATTATTATTATGATAACAATAATAACAACAACAGTAATATTGTAATTATTATGTTAATATTGCAATAATTATCATTGCCAGTAATAACAATAATTATAATTACTTTTATTTTATTATTTCGTTGTTATAATAAAAACATAATGGGAGCAATAACAATAATAATAACGCAATAGTTGCAATAATAAAAATAATAATAATTGTAATAATAATAACAATATAGAAGTAGTCATAAAAACATCACTAGCAACAATAACAATCTGTTTATCTATAATTTTTTTGGTTCATTCACGCATTTGTATATTTATTCATTTATATAGTTTATATAGATATCAATTTTATATTTATTCTATTTATTTTATATATATATAAATTTTATATTTTTTATATTTATTTTATATTTATTTTATATTATATATAGTTTATGTAGATATAATTTTATATTTATTCATTTATATAGTGTATATAGATATATTCGCGTACGCATAATTCGATTGCATTTTGACGCTGCAAAAATTGACAATGAGAAAGGGAAAAAAAGCCGACAACATGGAAGAATGTACGAGTAAAGAAAAACGAGAGAAAAGAAAAAAGTTTAAGACGAAAAAGAACTGCAAGTAAGTAGAGGGACTCGAACGGGCGTCTCTCTCGATCAGAAACGGTACTTCGACGCGTCTGCCCCCCCCCCCCCCTCCCGGCCGCGAGTGTAGTCCGACATTCTTCAGAGGACCTTCGAAAAGTCCCCGCGCACGCACGGAGAAATTGTTACTTTGCTTTGATTATTTTTTTACTGAATTTAGTGATTGATTTTTCGATCGATTTTTTTGATGATTTCTTTGGATTTTGTTCGGCCCAGTTTGGTTTTTTTTTAAATTGTACATTGCATTTTGAATGTAAGCATTTTTGCTTCAATTTTTATACATATTTATGAGACGCATTTGCGAGGTATGCGATGTATATAGGCAATATTGTTGGGTTGCATGTGTGTGTGTGTGCAGCGAAAAGGTGGACGCGTTGCTCGAGGCACGGAGCGAGCGAACCGTTCAGGCCTTTGCGAACGTGAACGCGCGTATATATGGCACACTCCCCGAGTATGCGACAATAAATAAAAGAGCAAAGGCATAAGGTCACTGCACTTGCCTCGGTATACGGGAGCGCGCGCACTCGTCTGGTTCGGGTTCGTGGTCGATGCTCGAGAAATCGTGATCGCGAGGCGCAAGCGGTGTCGCGATCGTGACAATACGACGGACGTGACGAGGATACATCGATTATTGAGGTGTCGATTTATCCTCGAGATATGGATCGAGAGATGGCGAAAGAAATGCGAATTACTCGCGTGTCTTTGAGAATTAGACGGACATCGCGGAGAATAATTCCCGCGTGGATGCCGAGCCGGAGGAGCACGGGGCGGGATATGCGTGCTGGACGCGCATAATGCGGGCTTCATTGTCTCCCGTTGACAATAAAACGTTTCGGCGAACCGCTGAGCGAAGGAACAATAGGACGATTTTTCGAATGGCAGCGAGTAATCGGAGGTGAAAGTTAGGCTAGATTGAAATTAACATGCGGCGTGAAAGGCGGTGGTGGGTGCATTGAGCGTGAGGACGCTGGCTGGCACGGGGCATCGAAGTGCACCGCGCGACGGTCAGCCGACGAGTGGCGCGTGGCTTGGCGCAGCGCGCGCGCGCCCCCCACTCCATCCGCGCGTCCGCTGCACGCATGCGTCCGATCGCACGGAGCCTCGACGTGCACCGTGCCACGGTCCAGCAACGAATGAGGCGCTCCGCTACGAGCGACCCACGCGCACCCCCCACTTTTCGCCTCTCCCCCACCACGCTTCTTTCGTACATCGGCGCAACGGCTCCCCATTCGCGCGTGTATCTCGAATTTCCTCTGTGAGAAAAGCGAGCGCGCTGTGATACAACAAACTCTTATCGTCACCGCCCGTCTCTTCGGTGACGTCGCGTCGATAGCGCGACCTCCTTCGGTTAAAGTGAAAGTACCCATTCCCCCCGCCCCCCAAACGCAAAAATATTGCGTTTCCCCCACGCGCAATTAAATATCAAATTTAATTAATCGATATGCCTACGTTGAAAAATAACCGCGGGCAAATTATTCACATCGCGAGCCAGTGCAACGGAGCAGAAATTGAAGTTTAATTAGCCAGGTTGTAGCTACCTACCGCGGTGAAAGTTTCATTTTCTTTCTGCACGTAAAGTACAATTGTTTCTTCGGTT
This sequence comes from Ophion obscuratus, assembly GCA_964007375.1. NCBI lineage: Eukaryota > Metazoa > Arthropoda > Insecta > Hymenoptera > Ichneumonidae > Ophion > Ophion obscuratus. Next base: position 25,135,658 of record OZ023324.1, on the reverse strand, counting down.
GAAAAAAAGCCTCTCGCATGCATCAACGAAGTTACGGTTGTTGGTACATCGTTTTTTAAGAGGGGGTAGAAACGACGGTCATGTGCTTATCAATTGTGTGACGTCACAAGTGCCTTATTGTAGAAAAATATTAAGGGGGAAAATACTCTTCTTCGTCATTTTTGAGACTCAGGGTATGTTTTATTGCTACTTTTGACTGTAACATGGCATTTTTTATTAATCTTCGAAAATAGCGGAGGTATGGCACGGTCTTCTAAACTGCATTTTCAAAACTGGCGTGACGTATAGCCGAAAAACTAATCGACCGATTCTGATGAAATTCGATATACATCTTTCTAGCCTTATTGTCTAAAACATGAACCTAAAGTTTACCTAAAATTAATATAAAATTAACCTAGAATTTAAAAAAAGTATATTTTTATTGCAAAATGTAGCCATTTTTCGCTTCAAAGCGTACCATTTCATCGATTTTCACAATTTCTCAATTTTTCTTGGTTCATATTCTGCGTATGAGTGTTGACGAAAGATAAATGTTTGTTGGTATTTTTTCAGATTAATGCCGCCGACGCTACGCGTCACGACGTTTAACAACATCCACCGCAACCCGTTAAGGGGAGGGTAGGAGTTTCAGCGTGAAAAAAAACACTTTTTGCGATACTTTTCATCTATATGGATAGAGTAAATTTATTGAAACCTTTTGTACATTGTTAAGTGTCATTTCAAGAACATTCCGTAAAATTTTCCGACATTTTTTTTAAATTTCTGACGTTTTTTCTCGTTGATTATCATGTTCTAATATTTTTCCATTCAAATGGCTGTATCTTTGGCAGGATTTGACGTATTTACATTCGTAAAAAACGAAACGTGCGTCTTTTTATAGCCTTCAAGAAAAAAAAAAATAATTTGGATTTTCTTGAGCAAGTCGAACGTTCGTTTCAGGGCAAAATATGCAAAAATATTTTGTTTTCTCAAGGAAAGACACCCGTTATTTTATTTTTAAGAATTTCCCCGAATTGTGAATACGAAAAATGGATTTTTGGTATTTTTTATATTATGGGATTCCTAAACACCGTCAAGTAACAGCTATTTTTATTTTAATTTTTTTAAAATTCATATTCGATTGACGAGTGCGGAGCACTCGCTGTATGTTTATCAGGTTTTCGAAATACATATAACATAGATGTCATATGTATAGGAGCCTCGGAGTGCTCCACACTCTTCTAATATTAATAAAAAAAAATATTACAAAATATTAATAAAATTAATATTATGTAATTATATTATAGAATAGTAATTTTAAAAAAATGTAATAAAAATAGCTATTACTTCACGGTGTTTAGGAATCCCATAATATAAAAAATACCAAAAATCCGTTTTTCTTATTCACAATTCGGGGAAATTTAAAAAATAAAATAACGAGTGTCTTTCCTTGAGAAAAAAAATGTTTTTGCATATTTTGCCCTGAAACGGACGTTCGACTTGCTCAATAAAATCTAAATTATTTTTTTCTGCAAGGCTATAAAAAGACGCACATTTTCGTTTTTTACGAATGTAAATTCGTCAAATCCTGCCAAAGATACAGCCATTTGAACGGAAAAGTGTTAAAAAATGGCAATCAACAAGAAAAAAAGTCAGAATTTTTTTAAAAATTTCGCCACTCGGTGAATATTTTTCAATAAAGTAACTCGATTTTTCAAAATTGTTTGTGGATTTTTTTTACTGCCTGAAGTGACGTGGAATGCCTCGTAGATGAAAAAAATTCGCAAAAAAGTGTTTTTTTTTCACGCTGGAACTCCTGCCCTCCCCTTAAGAAGGCCGTACCATACCTCCGCCATTTTTAAAGATTAATCAACTGAAAAATACCATGTAACAGCCAAAAATAGTAATAAAACATACCCAAAGGCTCAAAAATGGCGAAGAAATATTTACTTTAATAAAAAATAATGAAAATCAGCCATTTTTTCGTCGCCAAAAGGTATCTCCCCCCTTAACGATGTGCACGAGTGAATATCGCGAAAATTTTCGACTGCACGGTAAGATAATTGTTATTATTTACACATACGTTAATTTGAAGGAGATGATCAGAAAATGAATTATCGATTTTTTAAAATCCGGTTAAAATGGGCGCGAGCTTTGGCAACTTCACACGGTCCTTTGGTAATTCGATGCTGTTGGCCTGACGGCAGTGACTGCCGCAGCTGTGTTACGCGCGTTTTGTGTCAGTCGGCATTTTCAGAGGTTATGTCAGACCAAAAGAAAGCTACAAATTCAGAAAATTAGATTAGCGGGCCGCAAAATTTTCGATACACAATACGTTGAGGGGTAAGGCCACAGTAGAATTTTCAAAAAATCGATTTTTTTCCTCGCTAAAACGGCGCTTTATCATCATAAGAATAAGTTACTATTCGATTTATAGCAAGAACATTTTTTGTTCCAGGTCAAAAATTATGGATGCTAAATGTCACGCCGCGGTGCGTCTAAAAAAAAGATAAAAGAAAATATTAGTAGTCGGCCATTTTGTACATCGAAAATATATATATATATATTTTAAACAGCTTGATATTCATACTAAATAGATGTGTAATTAATTTTATGAGTGATCACTTGTTCATACGAAAACAAATTGTTAAATTCGCACATGATTTTGTACCCGTTACTGTGGCCTAAGGCTTTAAGCAGCAACCTCAAACTACGCAGCTGGGCGAGAGTCGTACGAGCGGTTCAGAGCGCTCCCCGATTGGTGGCGCCACTCAACGGTCCTCCGGGCAAACCGAACGAGACTCGCGCCGCTTGGCTCGAAGAAAATATGTCATTTTACATGTGGCGTGACAAGTATTCACTAACGGTCTCTATACACGCCCGATCTTTTCTTATCTTCCCACGTGTGTGGGCCACTGTGTCACTCCCCCCCCCCGCCATTCTTCCGAGTCTTGTCGCTAAAACCAAAACAATGGACGCGAAATGTATCTCCTCCAATTACCATACTACAGCGCCGCCATTTTATTTTCGAAAAAAAAGCACAGATCGCGCGAAAATGTTCGGGAACGACGAGGTGTTAGGGAGAGGGCGCTCGTTTCGCTCGTTAAATCCACTCTATTCAACGATTCATCACTAATTACTAATTAACGCTTACGGTACACATACCGAGCGATTTCACGAGAGTACGGAAAAATAATTGCACCCCTTCCCCGTTCCATTCCGTCCCGCTTCTCTTCCTTTCTCTCGCTAGGAGGAACGAATATCTTTCTCGTGAACACTCGAGATCGCGCAATATCCGTGCGTACGCGACTAACCTATAAAAATAAAACGAAGGAAGAACTGTGTCGCGATTCCTCGTGGCAGAAAAATAAGATAACTCAAGGCGGTGTTTAAATTTAGTATTTATTATTATTCCTAAACTTTGAAGGTGTTTAAAAAGAAGAAAAAAGAACAAAAATTCTTACGGATTTTTGCTTGATCATTTTTCAAACATTCTTAAGAGTAGTTTTAACTAAACTACGCTAGTCAGAAGTTAAATATACATATTTTTTTGTGTACGTGTATTATTGTAGGGCGATGCAGCTATAGGGGCAACCTAAGCAAGCAAAACGAATGGCCCGATGTAGTCAAGTGGTTAGAGTGTTCGCCCGGCAAACGCGAAGTCCCGAGTTCGAGACGCCGACCGGGCCGGCATTTTTTTCGGATTCTTTTCATTCAATTCCGGTTTAGCCGAGGTTATGACGTTTATTTATATTCGAATGTAATTTACCGATGTTATTTTCGATGTAAATAATACGTGGTTGAACCACCCCCGCGGGGAGGTGAGGGGAGGTTACAGGTGGGGGGACGACATCGGCAAGCGAGAACCGTGAGAATGTAGGTGAATGGACAACTCATCCAGAGAGCGCTGTCCATTGAAACGTTAATCCTCGTTCGTCTCTCCTTCCGTAAATCATATTTCGGGTCCTTTGGGCGAGCCTTGGAAAAAGGCATCATCAGGAGCGGCAAAGGCAAGAGGGGTGGAAGAAGGGGAAAAAACAACCGGCGGTTGGAATGCGGCCGGTGGAAATTTTCGGAGCCTTCGCACTGGCGTTCGAGGTGTGGACCCTCCTCCGTCGGACCGTTCTTGGTTACTTTGATCATATATATACACACACACACACACACACACACACAAACGGATGATTAACCTGGTGGAACAAGAATCGAACGTGTCATGTGAACTGTTGCGCGCTATGCGCAATACACAACGAAAGAGGGGAAGAGACAGAGAGAGTGTGTGTGGTAGAGAAAAAGATTCGGGAAGAGGACGAGAGATGGAGAAATTGACTTTGGCGAGCATAGAGGGCGCTCTTGAGCGGGGTACAGAACGAAGAGGAGAGACAGGGAGGTCCGCGTCTCTCTCGAGGTGTAACGGCAGACTTAACGGTACACTTATATATATATATATATATATATATATATATATATATATATATATATATATATCGCTATTCGATGCCCAACATATTTGTTCTTCAAACTCGTAGCAAGAAAAAGATTAGAAACATTTCTGTATATCGGTATCTAATAATAATAACAAAAATAGTCATAAGAAATAATAAGCAGTGACGATAACAATGATATGGATAAGAATATGAAAATCCCTCGCACAATAATTATCAATTAATAATATTCTCGAGTGTGCCAAAACCAAAGCATATATCGTTAGAAACGAGCGGCGGGATACATGCGACGCAACTCGGTACAAAATTGAACTATGCTGTACGCGGTAAAGCCGCGAATAATGCCTTTTCGTGACACTTTCACGGCTAATGCGGTTAAGGCGAAAGTAGAATGACGAAACTACCTCGTTTTTGTGCTGTTTATCCTCGCTCCTTGCACCACCAGTAGAAATAATGATAAACATTCCAAAAACAACAGGAATGTGAACACCCTTAAGAGGAATACAAGAATAAAACTGTATAAAAACCCAATAACATAAAGGGCGTACAAAAATCGAAAACAACGTATAGAAATGGAAGAGTATTTGGAAGAAAAGGCATAGAGGGAAAAAATAAAGAAATATGGGCCGTGTCAAGATGCGGAAATATAGGAAGGACGTAAAGAGGGATGCAGATATTCCATGCTGGTGTTGTGGGAAGGGAGAAGAAAGTTTGGAACACGTACGTGAATACGGATAAATAAAAGAAAAAATGAATGAGGAAGTGGGAGATGGTTCGGAAATGTGGAGAAGAGGCTACAGGGGGACGGGGGTACTAAAAGATAAAATGAATAAAGAAATGAAAGGGAAACCGATCAAAGAATTTTGCGAGTATGTGAGAGCCTTCGAATCCATGGTAAGAATGGAAGCATAAAGGAGAAAAAGAACGAAAGACAAATGTCAACAAAAAATAAGAAGGGAATGTGCAATGCACAGAAGGGGGTATCAATGCACAGAAGGGGGAATGCGTAGAAACCCGCAAGGGTATACTTGGTTATATTTGGAAATGAAGTATTATACTATACTATAATTTTTAATAATAAAAAAAGAAAATTTCAATATTGTATTCAATATAATATAATTATATTGAACGGTACTATATTATTAACTATACCACTAACAACATTCCTTAATTCGATAGTTTTTTGCATATTTGCCCACTTTGTCTTGAAAAAAATCCTCGTGATAAATGGACGAATACATTTTCCCAAAAAAAAGGTACAAAAAATTGTTGACTTTTGAAAAATATTGCACGTTTTTATCTGGACGTACCCAAAGTCCCGAAAACGAGAGCCGCAAAAATAACAACAATTACGATAATGATAGTTATAATAATAATAATTATTACTAGTATTATAATCAGTTCTCATCACGATCATCATTATAAATATTATTATTAATGTTGTTGTTTTTGGACTCCTTTTTCTATGCTTTTCAGTATGATCTTTTTATCTTTACTCTATTTTTACTTTATCAGTAATAATGACAATAATAATTATTGTAGTAATTACTACTTTTATTATTATTAGCTCTTATTATCATCATTATCACCATCGTCATCATCATCATCATCATCATCATCATCATTATTATCATTATCAATATTATTATTAATGTTGTTGTTTTTGGACTTCTTTTTCTATGCTTTTCATTATGATCTTTTTATCTTTACGCTATTTCCACTTCATCAATAACACTGACAATAATAATTGTTATGATTATTACTAATATTATTATTATCAGCTCTTATTATCATCATTATTATCATCATCATCATCATCATCATCATCATCGCCATTATTATCATTATTGTTGTTCTTCTTGGACTTCTGTGTTCTATGTTCTATGATGATTATCTTTTACGTTATAACTCAATAATGTATAGCTCATTATTATTATTATTATTATTATTATCAGTGGTTGTTATTATGATTATGATCATTGCTACATCCGCGACGAAAAGAGAGAGCAAAAAAACGTTCACTTTCTCGTGACGGCTGGGATTTTTCGAGAATCGAGCGCCCGTCATGTAGCGGATGCCGATCGCGGGCCAAGCATCGAGCTGCGCGTGAATCACGCGTGTCGGAACTTCCCAACAGTGATTTCTTTTTTTCCCGCTCTTTAAGGGGGATGTAGCGTTAGTCACGATACGAGATTAAATTTTTTTGAAATATGTATTACTGTTTAGGCTATACGTTGCGAACTTACGAAACTTACCAAATTTATTTTATATATAATACTATGTGTTTTCCTCGCTGTTCGGTGCGTGCAGATAGTAAAGAAGTACGTTTAACCCTTTGACTGTGTTTGTTTTGGTTGGCATAAAGACACCAAACAATCCCAAACAAATACATGTTTGATTATTTGTATTGGAGTGCATTCATACCAAGTTTCAAGCAAATCTGACCAAAAAATATGTTTTCTCTTATAAAATTTAAAACCCCCGTTTCACCCCCTTAAGGGTGGAATTTGGATTTGTCACCCCCTTAAGGGTGGAATTTGGACATTTTACCACTCTTGACAAAATTTCGTTTCTGGACACTGAAAGCTGAGATATCATGCCCAAAAAATCGCTGCATCCATTTTTCTAGCCATATTAACGCGTAACTTTTTTGGTAATTAACATTTTTGAATCTGTCAAAACGTATGTGTTCTTCGTTTCTTGTTTAATAAACCTCAACAACTGTTTTCGAGACATTTTTTTCTTCAAAGAATGACTGCATTTCTTTATCTTCACACTAGATGACGGCCTTAATTATATATTTTATGAAAAATTAGCATCTGCGGAATAAATCTATACCTCGTATGCATTTTTTTGGGGGTTCGTTGAAATGAAAATGGATAAAGCGTTATTTGCCGCAACTGGACCATTCCAACCGCCTTTAACCTTTGAAGCATAGATTTTTCTTTGCGTGCAATTAGCTTGAAATTTTGTACTCGGGGGTTTTCGGGGTCGCTGATTACGAATCTGCACCCAAAATTCGAGAATTCAAGATGGCGGATCATAAATGCAAAACGTCGTTTGAAGAATGTCAAAGGTTGGTACTCGGGGGTTTTCGGGGTCGCTGATTACAAATCTGCACTCAAAATTCGCGAATTCAAGATGGCGGATTCAATATGGCGGACCGTAAATGCAAAACGTTATTTGATGATAGCGAAAGTTGGTACTCGGGGATTTTCTGGGTCGCTGATTAGGAATCTGCACTCGAAATTCGAGAATTCAAGATGGCGGACCGTAAATGCAAAACTTTGTTTGATGATAGCGAAATTTGGTACCCGGGGGTTTTCGGGGTCGCTGATTACAAATCTGCACTCAACATTCGAGAATTCAAGATGGCGGATCCAATATGGCGGACCATAAATGCAAAACGTGGTTTGATGATAGCGAAAGTTGGTACTCGGGGGTTTTCAGGGTCGCTGATTACGAATCTGCACTCAAAATTCGAGAATTCAAGATGGCGGATCCAATATGGCGGACCATAAATGCAAAACGTCGTTTGATGATAGCGAAAGTTGGTACTCGGGGGTTTTCAGGGTCGCTGACTACAAATCTGCACTCAAAATTCGAGAATTCAAGATGGCGGATCCAATATGGCAAACCGTAAATGCAAAACGTTGTTTGATGATAGCGAAAGTTGGTACTCGGGGGTTTTCGGGTCCGCTGATTACAAATCTGCACTCAAAATTCGAGAATTCAAAATGGCGGATCCAATATGGCGGACCATAAATGCAAAACGTTGTTTGATGATAGCGAAAGTTGGTACTCGGGGGTTTTCGGGTCCGCTGATTACAAATCTGCACTCAAAATTCGAGAATTCAAGATGGCGCATCCAATATGGCGGACCATAAATGCAAAACGTCGTTTGATGATAGCGAAAGTTGGTACTCGGAGGTTTTCAGAGTCGCTGATTACGAATCTGCACTCAAAATTCGAGAATTCAAGATGGCGGATCCAATATGGCGGACCATAAATGCAAAACGTCGTTTGATGATAGCGAAAGTTGGTACTTGGGGGTTTTCGGGTCCGCTGATTACCAATCTCCACTCAAAATTCGAGAATTCAAGATGGCGGTCCATAAATGCATAACTTTTTTTGATGATAGCGAAAGTTGGTACTCGGGGGTTTTCGGGTCCGCTGATTACAAATCTGCACTCAAAATTCGAGAATTCAAGATGGCGGATTCAATATGGCGGACCGTAAATGCACAACGTCGTTTGATGATAGCGAAAGTTGGTACTGGGGGGTTTTCGGGTCCGCTGATTACAAATCTGCACTCAAAATTCGAGAATTCAAGATGGCGGACCATACATGCAAAACGTCGTTTGATGATAGCGAAAGTTGGTACTCGGGGGTTTTCGGATCCGCTGATTACAAATCTGCACTCAAAATTCGAGAATTCAAGATGGCGGACTCAATATTGCGGACCGTAAATGCAAAACGTCGTTTGATGATAGCGAAAGTTGGTACTCGGGGGTTTTCAGGGTCGCTGACTACAAATCTGCACTCAAAATTCGAGAATTCAAGATGGCGGATCCCAATATGGCGGGCCATAAATGCAAAACGTCGTTTCATGATAGCGAAAGTTGGTACTCGGGGGTTTTCGGGGTCGCTGTCACATGACATAAGCTCCCAAAAAACATATATCATCAAATTTGGAAAAAATCCTAGTTTTTGCCATTTACAGCTTCCATATTGGAACCGCCATGTTCGATTTGACGGTTTCGACTTCGGGTTCGTATTCAGTGGATCAAAAACCAAGTTCTTACCTATTTTTGTATTATGGTTTACCTGCTAGATCAGTCGCAATCAAATTTATGAGGTAAAAAGTTTGTTTTTTTGCACTTTCTTTATTGATGACACCCGCTACGTGAAAAATAGTTTAGACTATTAGTTCCGATTTAGATTTAGTTTCACTACGTGAAAGTTTAGATGTATGGATGGACAAAAATGGCTATGGTAAGTCCGAGGGAGTTGGCCAGAAGGGAGAGACGGCCAATTGAAATATTGCACAGAACCGCGCACTAGATTTCACCTGCTACTGCTCAATTCGCTTTGCGTCGTGCGCAGATGTAAGTGTACGAGCAAAAGTTTGGCAAAAAAAATGTCAAGTAAGTAAAATCTTTGTTAATTATTCTGTCGAAAGCTAAATTTTTTCGAAGGTTTCATGTTTTACATTGTGGTGAAGTTATTTTGTAAAAGTAATGGTTACTTTTGTGTTTCTTGGAAAAAAAATAACGTTCCTTGTTTTATTATTTTTTACCATAATCCACTTGGGGTACAATAGCGAAAATTTTTTCATATAATCTTTGGGCACCTTATTAGATAATATAATTTTTTCAAAATGATCGGTTTGGTAGGCCACAGTGGAAAAAAAAGAAACAGACTTTATTGATATATTTTAGTTATATAGATATATAACTAAAATATATCAATAAAGTCTGATATGTGACTAAATGATCGGCTTGGTACGCCACAGTGAAAAAAAAAGAAACACACTTTATTGATATATTTTAGTTATATAGATATACAGGGTGTCCCATTTTAATCTTACAGCTGAATTTTCTCGAAAAATATTGCTCGGACGAACTATTGTGTGGAACAAAACTTCTAGGGATTGAAGGGGGACGTTTGAAAAAAATTTATTCGAGGAGCCAAAATTCAAAATGGCGGCGTTACAAAGGCTGACATGTTTTTTTCAAACAGAAACATAACTTTTTTTTATTGCCAAAAAATTTGTCAGCTGAAAGCTAAAAACTTTTGTTGAAAAATTTTTTTGATAAAGTTCATAGTTTTCAAGTGAGAACGTTTGATAAAGTTCATAGTTTTCAAGTTCTGGGTGACGCGAATGGTCTGCAACAGACTCAGCCATGCAACCTCCTACGCTTTGGCTAACGCAAATGCCGGTGGTAGGGACAATTAGACTAAATGTCTCACGGCAAGCCGCTCAATGTTGTATTTTCGAATGTATGACCACTTGAACAAAAAAAGAATCAAATTTTTTTGTTGAAAATTTTGGGTTTTTTTTGTTTTTTTTTGTTTTCAAATTTGAACGATATTTCATGAGAACATTTTGGAGGAAAATCGATGAAAAATAGTTTTTTTTTTCCATTTTAATAGCGTTTGTGCCATTTTCAGGCCCAAAAACGTGTTTCTTTAAATCCTTGACGAACTTTGATCACGATGGGTAGAAAAACACACACACACACACACACACACACAAATCCTGGATACATCTGAAATAATTGAAAATGATGTTCTCACTTGAAAACTATGAACTTTATCAAAAAATTTTTTCAACAAAAGTTTTTAGTTTTCAGCTAACAAATTTTTTGGCAATAAAAAAAAGTTATGTTTCCGTTTGAAAAAAAAACATGTCAGCCTTTGTAACGCCGCCATTTTGAATTTTGGCTCCTCAAATAATTTTTTTTCAAACGTCCCCCTTCAATCCCTAGAAGTTTTGTTCCACACAATATTTCGTCCGAGAAATATTTTTTGAGGAAATTCAGGTGTAAGATTAAAATGGGACACCCTGTATAACCAAAATATATCAATAAAGTCTGTTTCTTTTTTTTTCACTGCGGCGTACCAAACCGATTATTTTGAAAAAATTATATAATCTAATAAGGTGCCCGAAGATCGTATGAAAAAAATTTCGTTATTGTACCCCAAGTGGATTATAGTAAAAATAAATAAAACAAGGAACATTATTTTTTTAAACCTTAATCTTTCGCAAGATGTTCTATAATTTTATTTCGTAACACGTTTGATCGTAAAAAGTACCAAAAAAAAATCGAATCGATCCACTGAAGCGTTTCCGGAATTTTTTTTTGTTTTATTTTTTTAAAAAATTCATTTTTCTCAATTCAAATTTCGCTAGAGAAAATGCGGGGGCGATTTTTCCCTACTTACCCGGCTATGGCCTTTGAAACATATTGTGAACATGATTCGCAACAAGATTACCCTCGATGGTTTTGAAATTTTGATTTTTACTCTTTTTTTCCGGAAAACTGCGAAAAACGCATTTTTTAAAGTTTTTTTTTTTTTCGTTTTTCATTTGCCATTTTTTTTTTTATGACAAAACTTCATATCCGAGGGTCATTTTGTAGCTGGTGTCATAATGAATCTAATGGACTTTGATTTTTTTGTTTCAGACAAGCCGTTGCCGAGTTGCGATGGAGCCACCTAGACAACCTATTTTTAAGGCGTTACGTTAAACTTACGTTTTTGTACTTAAAAATAAATTAAAATAAATTAATTTTTTTCAAAATGTATTTCAAGACTGTGTTTATCATGCGCAACAACTTTTATATTCATATCTTTTATAAAATCCTCAAAAAAATCGCTAAAATAGCCTTTTTCGTGGCTCCAAAGTGGACTGGCCCCTTAAGGTTGATCTGACATGAGTTTGGTTTAATTTCGTAAATTATCTTAAAGTTAAGTGCTCAAAGTTTAATTACAAATGAAGATAGGTTAAGAAACGTCTGTACTTTTATTTCGACGGATCCTTGAAAAAACTGTGGCCAACTATCTCGGACTTACCCTAATTGTTATTTTCGAAAATTTTGTAAATTTCTGGCATTTTTTTTACAGTGAATATTATTTTTTCCATATACGAGTGAACATCAGTCGAGTGGTATCGCGTCTTTGCGTTTTCGAGGCATTGAAATCTCCACTCCCTCATTTTTTCTCGTCGGATAAGGACTCTGTTGATTTATTCACTCATTTTCCCTTTTATCGTGAGTAAAATTGGAAAAAAGGCAAGAATCTCATAATTTAAACTATTTTTAATATTATTTGGGTCTTTTTATATATATTGATAGATTTTTTGAGAAATTATCAACTTTTTTATGTATTTATTAATTTATTAATCAATTTTATTGATTAATTAATTTATTCATCAATTTTATTGATTAATTAATTTATTCATCAATTTTATTTATTCATTGATCATTTAATTTATTTATGTATTTATTACCTCATTTATTGATTTATTTTTCGACAAATATAAAACTTTTCAAACTTACCCAAAGTCCCAAGGACGAGGATCGCAAGAGTCCGAAGAAACTCGGCCGCGGCCATTATATCCCCGCTCTAACCTCGAAAAACAGCGCAAAAGACCCGAAGCTCAGCGCTCACCGCGTCACAACCCGCGCTTATTTTTTCACTTCTTTTCCCCACGATGCAAAATTGCGACGTCGATAATCTCCGAGTGCGAATCATCCGCGAACTTTTTTCTTTTCGCGACGACCAAAAACCGCGTTAAGAACGATAAATTAAAAGTAAGAAAAAGTCAAATTTTCGATTCAGCCGATGACGGCCATTTTGTCGTGCGGTTGAACTGCCGCCGCGTCAATTGCGGCAAAACCGAAGACGGCAGACGCCGGGGCGAGAAAATTTGGCGACACGCGACCGCACGCTCGCCATCTTTCGGGCCCTTTCGTCTCCTCGCACTCTTCGCGTATCTTCGCGTTTTTGGGTTCGAGCTCGCGATCCCCGAGAGTCGCGGAGCCCCCCACTCCACGGCCGGTTCCCCCACCCACGCGGGTCGCGGGCCCAACGCCGTAGATTACCCCCCCCCCCGCTGCTTTCTTCACTCTCGTGCACTCGCGAGCGCGCTCTCTCGGACCGGATGACCCACTTATCGAGTCGGCTGTCCACGATTTTTCGGCACCATCGATCCACCAACGGAATACTTCTCGTTTCTCTTTTCTCTCCTCTTACTCGATCACTCCACGATTTCGATTTTCCGCCCGATTTTTTCTCTTCTCTATTATCCCCTCGCAACCTGCAACATTCATAAGCACGAAAAATCAATTCTCCGACCGGAAGTGAGACGATTTTCACAAGCCAATACCGATTTTTCGCTAGCGGTTTGTTTACCGATTTACGACGACTCTGTACGCAAAAAAAATGAAACGTGAAGAAAATTTTGCAACGCGCTAACGCGAGAAAATCTTCGCGGGCTGGACAACAAAAGAAATCGGCATTCGGGCCTGCCGAGCGTGCAAAAACAACGGGGCCGTCCAAACTGGTACGTACCGTAAGTCTAGCTCGGATCCAGAGACGCTCGCGATAAACTCCTCGCTTGTTTTTCGCTCTTTTCTCCTTTCGATATTCACTTGCGAATGCGAGCCGATTTTTCGTCGTGTCAACGATCTTTTGTCTTTTTTATTCTTCCCCTCAAATTCGAACCGTTTGTATAAACAACGAAATGACGGAAGCTCGAACTTGGCGCGGCGGTCGTTCACTCTAGACTGCTGGCCGATCCCGAGGACGGTCATACAAACATGGAGGCACAAACACACGCGCCTCCGCGAATAGAGATACACACGTATACTCCGAGCCTCGTTCCCCTGTATACGGTGTGCTTCACCTTGCAGGATCTTTCCAAGCCCCCACACCCCGTCGCCGCGTATTCGTATATAACCATGTACCTGTGTAGCCACTGAGAACGGGTCTACCTACCTTACCCACCGTTTTTTCTATTTCACTCACCGCGGTCTCTCTCTCTCTCTCTTTCTCTCTCTCTGCGTGACGTTACTGTACCAAACGCTATGAGCCATCGCGCTAGAACACACGACGAATTCGCATTCCACGCGGTGAACGCTAAACAAGAGAAAAAACGATACAGAGGCAGCGCGAAGCTTCCAATCGAAAAGCGCCGCTGGACGACGAGCGCTACGATCTGTAGGGTTGCCGATTTTTTCACACTCTCCTTCTGGACGCCTTGACCTGGCGTATTTTTTTAAGATTTTTCTCACTTGTCGTTCAGTCGATAAAAAATCGTCAACGATATCCATGGGGCGTTCTAGATGTCGCGGGCCGGACCTTCCAAGTCCGCTGGACGGCGAGCGCTTCGATCTACAGGGTTGCCGATTTTTTCACACTCTCCTTCTGGACGCCTTGACCTGGCATATTTTTTTAAGATTTTTCTCACTTGTCGTTCAGCCGATAAAAAATCGTCAACGATATCCATGGGGCGTTCTATACATTGCGGGCTGGACCTTCCAAGTCCGCTGGACGGCGAGCGCTTCGATCTACAGGGTTGCCGATTTTTTCTCACTCTCCTTCTGGACGCCTTGACCTGACGTATTTTTTTAAGATTTTTCTCACTTGTCGTTCAGCCGATAAAAAATCCTCAACGATATCCATGGGGCGTTCTATACATTGCGGGCTGGAGCTTCCAAGTCCGCTGGATGGCGACCGCTTCGATCAGCAGGGTTGCCGATTTTTTCACACTCTCCTTCTCGACGCCTTGACCTGGCGTATTTTTTTTAGATTTTTCTCACTTGTCGTTCAGCCGATAAAAAATCCTCAACGATATCCATGGGGCGTTCTATAAATTGCGGGCTGGACCTTCCAAGTCCGCTAGAGGGCGAACGCGTCGATTTCTACGATCACCGATTTTTTTACACTTTTCTCGTGAACGTCTCAACGTGCTGTATTTTTTTCAGATTTTTGTCACCGGCCGTTTACCCGATAAAAATTGCGCAAGCACATCGATGGGGCGTTCCGTGCAAAACGGACCGTTCCCTCTTTCGAAGCGACGCGATTACTGATTTTTTCCCCTCGTTCCCCGAGCTCGACGAAACAGTTCCTATTTTTTTTTCAGATTTTCCACATCGACCGTCGCCGAGATACGAGTTTTTTCTTCGCGTTCACCGACATGTACAGGGCGTTCCACGCGCGATCGTTCGCACGTAACGAATGGAGCGCCAAGCCGTACGGCGTATTGCTCCTTCGACCACACGTCAATATCCTATTAATGCGCGAACGAGCGACGAATGAAAGAACAAAAACTACGAAAAAATAATCGTTATTCACGCACTGTCAAGCGTAAATCTGCACGGATCGTTACGCCCCCCCCCCCTCACTCGCAATTCTCACCTTCCTGCGTCTTCGAACGAAGTACTCGAAAGAAAATCGAAAGACTTCGATAAGAGTCGCACCTTCTGAGCATTTTTGTAACTCTCCGAACGGAGCACCCTCTATATACGTATCGGCGGAATGCGGCGAGGCGTCGCGAGAAGACAAGAGGGTTGAAAAATGAGAAAAAAAATGAGTGGTAACCTGTGGGATTCTCAGGGGGCGAGGTCAGAAAGGCATTTCTTTGCGCGCGGTCCATTAACAGGACCGTAAATGCGAAGGTTATCCCTTGGTAGATCTGTCGTCGCGGGTCTGCCCGTGAAACGCATTCCAAACAGGAACACATCCAAGCAAAGCGGCCTTTTTCTCACCTACATTCAATGTTTCGTAAAAAATATGCTATTTTTCTTCTTTCCCTTCACGCGTATTTTTTCTCATCGCGAAGAATGTTTTCTTTTTTCGCCATGCGAAATGTGTACGTGTAAAGTAAATTAGAGCGATACGAACAATTTTTTTAGCCAGGCATAAAAACGATGACTATTTGTCGGCAAGGTAGAGCGCGCTTCGGTATCTTACCGATGGTCGGTGTGCACTTACCATCAGTCGACAAGATAGACACTATCATGTTTTAACCTCCACATCTTTCTGCGTTATCCGATTCAGTCCAATCCGCAATCGGTAAGAAGCGACGAACACTTCTCTTTTTTTTTTAACTTTTCCTACTGCAACGTTCGATAAATGTCTCGATAGATCCGGACGAAGGAAAAAAAGAAGCACATAGGATGTTCAATTGTCCGGAAAGAGTCGGTAAAACAGAAACAAATGCTGGAAAGCTCTCTCGCTCCTCAAAAAGAAAATTAAACAAAAAAGGAAAAGCTAACCACATCGGAAGAGCATTAAATAAAAAATAAAAAAAATTCAAGCGAATTGAAAGAAAATTAAACAAAAAAAACCATTGTCCCCTCCTGAACTAAATTAAGTCCTGAAAACGAAAATTCAAACAAACAAAAAACAACAACAAACAAAATTCCTTAAGATCCTTCGTATTTCGTTCAAAGTGCATGTGCAATCGGGCATGCTACTCGTGTCTCGAATTACCCGCTCCGAGAAGTGGCTCCTTCTCTTGTTTATTCTCTCGTCGCCCATACCGGAGGCCCTCCACGCCCCGGATCCCGTCGCGTCGTCGCGATCGCTTTGTTCTTTCTCCACTCGGCCTTAGGCGCGATTCCTCCTCTCCCGATTTTTCATTCGACACGAGATCAAGACTATGAATAGTGGGCCCGGACCCTTCCTATACAATAATAACAATAGTAATGAAAAATAAAAAAAAATAACATAACAATAAATAAAATAAATCAATAGTAATCTAGACGTGTTTATATATATATAAACATATATATATATATATATATATATATATATATATATATATATATATATATATATATATATATATATATATATATAACGTTACCATCTTAAACTACACGCACGCAGTTCTGGTAACGCCATCTGTTGGAAAACAGTTTAAGATGGTAACGCATCTATTAAGGGCATGTACAAGATCAACATAACCTCACAAATTTTTCAACCCTATTTTCTCATAGATGGTTGTTTGGGTTTGTTTGGGTTTATATATATATATATATATATATATATATATATATATATATATAACGTAACCACTTTAAACTACACGCACGCAGTTCTGGTAACGCCATCTGTTGGAAAACAGCGAGAAGTAAAATAAATAGATTTTTTTGTTTGAAAAAAAAATCTATTTATTTTACTTCATCCACCTATAGCTGAGAAAGAGTTGAATTTACGGGCTCGGCTTATAAGACTTTTTTGTAGAAAATTACTTTCTCTACAAAGTTCTCATCTGAATTTTTTTCGATATATCTAATAGCTTAGGCGTTACAATCGTTTGAATAGATATTTTGCACAATATTCACTTGAAATACCGATGCCGCTGAAACGGTTGAATTTACGGCCATGGCTCAATGAACTTTATCGTGGAGTATCATATTTCCTACGAGAACCCACTTGGAAAATATCGCGATATCAAAATTCACGGAATGGTAACACTAATAATGAGAAAAACATTTTTTTCAATGTTAATCAAATGGGAAACCTTCAATTTTAATTCGCGACCTCTAAAAATTTTTTGACAGCGCCCCCCTTTCACGAAACTTCGTTTTTGGGTACCAACTAAAGGTTTTCGGGCACGATGAGTAAAAAAAAAGTTGCCCTGAAACGAATCACCCTAATATATATATATATATATATTTGATGATTTTTTATCTTGGGTTATATATATATATATATATTTGATGATTTTTTATCTTGAGACTGCTAAATATCTAGAAAAATAAGCCTTATACGACAAAAATGTCGCAAATAAACCTTCAATAGTTTCCAAGGGGCAATTTAATCCCGAAGAAATGAACCGTCTGCCGCCCCTCCTGGAGTTGGGGCGGGGGGGGGGGGGACTTTGAAATCATAAATGAGAACCCCTACTTTTCATTACAGATTCAGATTATACATAAAAAAAAACACGTAACTTTTGTCTGAAGGGAGCCATCAAATGCGACCAATTTTTGTTATTTTGACGAAGGCGCTGACGCACAGTGATGGTCACCTCCACTTTTTCAAATGAAATGGCAAAAAATTGTTCAACCATCTTGTGGAGCACCTCGAGCCGCATACAAAACATTCGGGGGTCAAAGTCGTTCAAGGTAATTCAAGGTCACCTGTCAAAATGAAATTAATGACCTTGAATGACCTTGAAGGACTTTGACGCCCTAATATTTTTTATGCGGCTTGAGGTGCTCCACAAGATGGTTGGAAAAAAAATGTACCATTCCATTTAACAAAGTGGAGGTGACCTTCACTGTGCGTCAGCGCCCCTACCGAAATAAACAACAACAAAAATGGTTGGACTTTATGGCCCCCTTCACACCGTACAAGTTTTGTCTGGAACATTTTTTTGTGACGTCGAGAATTACCGAGTTATTTCGGATGGCATAGACAAGAGGGACAACCCTGTACAAATAAAGGTTGTCTCAAAATGACCTGACTGAGACTGACTGAGACCAAAATGGCCTTTCAGGGCTTCCCTAGGGCTTTCCCTAGTAGGGATTTCCACAATGGGCCCAGACGTGGCCATTATCGGGTATAAACTTGTAAGGATTTCCACAATAGGCCCCGACTTGGCCATTATGGGGATAAACCTGTAGGGATTTCCTCAATAGGACCCGACTTGGCCATTATAGGGATAAACCTGTAGGGCTTTCCACAATAGGCCCAGACTTGGCCAGTATAGGGATAAACAAGTAGGGATTTCCACAATAGGCCCAGATCGGACTATTATAGCGATAAACCAGTATAAATAGCTTAGGCTACATGATTGATGGTATTTCAATTATTCAAATCGATTATATACATCGATCGAATAATATTATCGAACGCAAATTGGGAAAAAGCGTAAGGGCATTGGCAAATAAAAGATCAACGACGAACACGAATATTCAGACAAACATCAGACAGTATTTATTTATCAAATTAAGGGGCAACTGTGACGGCTTCAAAAAATCGATTTTTTGAAAACGATCTAGAAAAATCTAAAATACATTTAAGATTAATATGCCGTTGGACCCAGGTCGAAAAAATAATTATTTTCGGAGATATTGAATATTTTGTGGAGCGGTGCAGCGGTCCGTGACGCTCGGGGTCCCGCGCAGCTGCGCGCCTCAGGGTCGCCAGGTATACCGGGCCTTTCCCAGGTCCTGCCGGGTCTTTCCCAGGTATTCTTTTGTCTCCCTTCACAAAAACCGGCTATTGTTATAAATATAGTTTCGAAAAAAAGGCCATAGGTGGCGATAATTGAAAAATGTTCAAGTCGTCAATCGTCAATCGTCGATATTGCAGCTGATATCGCGGTATTATTATTCAATGATGGCCTGAGAAGCCTCATGAGAGTTTTGGAGACGTTGGGGATAACTATCGGCCCAAATTGTTTCAATTTTTGCGTTGAAACCGACGCAGCGCGGATCGAGCTGGCGGAGCGCTCGCTCACAGACGCTGCAAAAGAGGCAAGAAGAGCCTCTACAAGTTCGAGAAAAGATGCCAGGGACAATGATTTGCTTCTCGAAGGCCAGCTATATGGCGCTGGCATCGCTGATTAAAGGTAAAACATTTTTTTGTCCAATTTATCGCATAAATTAACAAACCTAAAACTTTGAACGCGTTTTTCACAAAACCACTTTTTTGAGTTCGGCACGCAGCAGAACTCGAGCAATTTTTATCCGATCGACTTCAAATTTGAACCGCATCGATAAAACTAGATTATCTAAAGAAGTACATAGGATTTTTTCGATATCTCAATAATAAAAAAACGTTATAGCCTATTTTCGACGAGAAATTTTGCTCGAAAATCGTCCTTTAAGGGGTAAGGCCACTGTAAATTTTTTGAAAAATCGATTTTTTTTTATTGGCTTAAAAAATAGTTTAAGTTTAAAATGAAAAATAGTTTAAGTTTCTCCAAAACTTCTTTTTTTAATTTTTTCCAATAAAAAACTATTCGCAAAACTTTAAACGCGTTTTTCTCGAAACATGGTTTTTCAAAATGGCACGCAGCATAACTCGAACAATTTTCATTTTTTTTACTTGAAATTTTAACCAGATGTGAACATTTACATTATCTTGACAATGTCGATCGGAATTTTCAAGAACTTTATTTATTGATTTTTTATTAACAAAAAACTTGCCATTTTTCAAAAATCAATTTTTTTTTTCAAACGCACGCCAAATCCACAAAAATTGATACTTTTTTAAAATCTGATCGACATTCTCTAGCTATAGCCCTCTAGATTAATGGCTTTTTTTTTGTTCTAGATTCAAAAGTGCACCAGTGGTGCTGCGTGCCGCGGAGCCCTGGAAGCAAAACATGTCCCGGGAAGATAGCTGTGGAACCGCCATTTTGTTTTTTTTTACTGTAAAAAAATTTTATAATAAAGTTTAATGTATGCCCGATAACACCATTAAAAGTTTTTTTTCAAATACCTTCAATTTCGGGAGCAAAAAATTAGTGAAAAAACCTTTTTTTTGGGCCGTTACAGTGACCTTACTCCTTAAAGGTAAAACATTTTTTTGTCCAATTTATCGCATAAATTAACAAACCTAAAACTTTGAACGCGTTTTTCTCAAAACCACTTTTTTGAGTTCGGCACGCAGCAGAACTCGAGCAATTTTTATCCGATCGACTTCAAATTTGGACCGCATCAATAAAACTAGATTATCTAAAGAAGTACATAGGATTTTTTCGATATCTCAATAATAAAATAAAGTTATAGCCTATTTTCGACGAGAAATTTTGCTCGAAAATCGTCCTTTAATTTCAAAAGCGTGCCTATTTTTTAAAAATCAATATTTTTTCAAATCCCTATGTACTTCTCTTCGAAATATCATATTATTAACGAAAACACTGGGTATTTTTTTTTCAGATCGACTTTGAAGAGAGTTCTGCTGCGTGCCGCGAACCACTGCAGAGGCAACGGTACCTGACGCGGGAGCTTCCCCAGCGTCACCATGGGGCGTGAAAAATTTGAAAATTTTTTTTTACGTATCTTCAATAAACAACGAACAAAACAAAAAATTTTTTTTTTCGAATATCCCTTTTTTTTCCCACAAAAAATATTTTTGAAAAATGGCAAAAAAACAAGGGGTCACAGTGGTGTTGCCCCTTAAGGTTGTTTCCATATTATACAAATAATAGGAAACTCGAAATTCAATAATTAAAAAATATTTCTCGAAAAATAGGCCATATACATATATCTAAAACGTGGCGATATTGCGGCGTGAAATAGACTCTGAGTTTACTAGCATGGTCATCACCGTACCTCCTTTATTATTTCATCCATACATCTACGGATTGTACATACGAAATGATTTCAACAGAATATAATTTTATTTCAAGGATAATGTAGATATTCAGAGAACAAGGCGATTTTCAAATAAAAATAATACGTTATTCGAATCAATCACATTTTCCAATATTTCACAGTATTGTAACAATCTCATCTGTCGGTGGCACTCCGCGATCAGACATTTATTCGAATCAACCAATATATTTTTTTGACTCAATTGGTTTTCTTTCTCGGTGTATAATAAAAAACGATTAAAATAAAATAAAAATTAGTTATAAGCCATTTCGCCGTGCTTACTCTAATTGTTAATTGCTCCGCATCAAGGATATGAATTTTTAAGCCCTTAAGAAAATTTTTCGCTCTCACAAATGTGTATATATATATATATTTCGTACGGCAAATATCATCATACACGCTGATAATTTTTGAGCCTTCATTCTTAAATAAAATGCCGATAAAACAAAGGGCAAAGTGGGAACGACCGAGCGCCGGAGGGGCAGGGGGGTGGCGTTGCACAAAACCGTGAAAAAAAACAAACAGGAGCGTTCCATTCGATCGACGAATTCGTCTCGACGCCACAGCTGTGTTTCCCTCATTCACATTCCAGCGCTAATGAAACTACGAGAAGCGTTTGGATCTTTAGTGATAACCGCGCCATGCATCTCTCTCTCTCTCTCTCTCTCTCTCTCTCTCTCTCTCTCTCTCTATCTCTCGCTCTCTCTCTCTTGGTGGCTTGCATAGCGTTCTCGAAACGTCTCCGATTATTTGTACGACCTGAAAAAAAGGTATATAGATATATATATATATATATATATATATATATATATATATATATATATATATATATATATATATATATATATATATATATATGAACAAAAAATGTGTGGCCCTTTCGTGAACGGAATTTAGGGACCAAATAAAACGTGTTATTTGCTCTCTAAGTTCAGAAGTAGCTGCTCTTGTATTCTTCGTCTCGTTCTCACTTTGTAACGACACGTCTATATATATATATATATATATATCACTTTTCCGGCGAAAAAAAAGGCATGTTTTTAAGATTTTTTTTTGGCGTAACGAATAGTGTTCGTTTATTGAAAAATTTACATATAATAAAGTAACATTTGAACAACGTTCTCCTAAATTTGCATTGCAAAATATTCAAAATTGAGCGAGTGAAAATTAAACCCCGGAGGCGCCTCGAAAAAAAGTTGGTTTGCGGTCTGCACCATAACTCGCAACAGAATCATTTGAAACAAAAAAATCAAAATGCATTTGTTAAAGGAGATGTTTCTCGAGGTGATGACGGGAGGATTTTTTTTTTTTTTCGATTTTTCGATTTTTCGTAGCACTTGGGAGCCAAAAACCCGATTTTCGCTAAAAAAATCGGCTAATTTGTTGTTGAAAAATTAGTAACTATTAAAAAAAAACAAAAAAGCTCTCGACAATACCTGGTGAATTATGTGAAGAAGTACTGTGCAAAATTTCGAAGCGATTGGTCCAGTAGATTTTGAGTTATCGTGCACACGGACCTCAAATATGACAAGTCTCAGAAAAACGGTTTGAAAAACGCAGAAGAGAAGAGAACGGCATGGAGCAATAGACGCTCAAATACTCATAACTTCGTCAATTTTACTCCGATCGACTTGAAATTTTAACACAATATTCTTGATATATTATGCATTCGTTTAAAAAAATTTTTAAAAATGAAAAAAAAAATGTAAATACTTTACCCCGCCCTTATCACAAAATGTCATGGGACATTTTTCGTCGATCATTTTCTATAAAATCACGTCATTAAATCATTGTTAAAATTTCAACAGTTTAACAGTTGACGGCTTTACGAAGTCATTTTTTCAAGAAAACTTGCTCTTTCCGTAAGATTAATTATTATGTAAAATAAAAATATAATCAAATAGACGTTAATTTTTGCAAAGTTAATCTTTAGTGTTTATTTACAGTACGAAAAAGTCGTACAAAAGTTTTTTAATTGCTTTTATATTTAAATTAACAATTTATTGTTTTGAAAAAAAAAAAACGAATAAAATACTCATGTCTTTTAGAATTTTCATCAACAGTAAAGTCCGTTTCGAAAAAAACCTATTTTCGTGACGATTAATAATTGCCAAAAAATGAGGTTTTTCGAGAAAAAAAAATAAAAATTTCACTTTGCGTACGGCAGAATAAAGATAATTAATTTTCGAATACGAAAACCTTTTTTTTTTTTCAATTAAATTAAACTCCATTCGTCCACTTTAAAATGCAGCTTTGATAATTTTTCTTGATAATGGGATACAGGAAGAAAGTTTTTCGATAATTTTTCGTATTCGGAATTTAATTAGCCTTGTTGAGATAATTGAGGATCCCGGAAAAAAAATCGAAGTTCCATTTTGCGTACAGTATAATAAGAATAATTAAATTTCGAATACGAATCACGAATGCATTCACGATGCATTGTGACGTGGACAAATGGAATATTCAATTTCACGAAGAAAAACACTTTTTAAAAAATGAATTTTGTTTTCCAACAATTTCATGAAAAAATACTTTTTTTTTTCGCGCAATTCATGAATTGTTCTTTATTATTATCATTATTATCAATTATTCTTATTATTATAATTATTATTTTTGTTATTATTATTACTGTCCCTTCACATTCATTAAATATTTAATTTATTTACTTACAAATTTATGATTATTTTTATATATTATCATTATGGTGGTTTTATAACAATAATAATAATGTTAATACTAATAACAAATGATCATAATATTTATTATTGTTTTTCTTTAACAATCGTTGGTCATTTGACGTGCGCGGAAAAAATGAACTGATGTAATTGCATTGCTCATTTCGATGTAAGTAATAATGTATAAAAATAATCATAAATTTGTATGTAAATAAATTAAATATTTAATGAATGTAAAGAATTTAATATTTCATGAAATTCAAAAAAAAATTCATGAAATTCATGAATTATTCTTATAATTATTATTATTATTACTGTCCCTGCGCATTCATTAAATATTGAATTTATTTACTTACAAATTTATGATTATTTTTATATATTAAAATTATGGTTATTTTATAGCAATAATAATAATGTTAATAACAACAAATTATCACGATCTTTGTGATCATTATTATTACTTTTCTTCAACAATCGTTGATCATTTGACGTACGCGGAAGAAAAATGGACCGATGTAATTGCATTGCTCATTTCGATTAAAGTAATCATCGTGGTGACACGACAATCTTGAATTGCCCGAAAAAAGTATGCGTGGGCTTCACACTCACGGTGATTCGTTTCTCAATGATTACGAGCAAGTGAATGACGCACAACTTCCGGTGTGTGCACGGCGCGCTACGATCCTCGGGACGTATCGTAGAGAAAGAAGAAGAAGAAAAAAAACACCGGAGGCAGCAGTATTGAGGTTTTCCGGACGAGCGGTGAGAGAAGATAGCGGCAAAAAGTTCATTCTTAATTGACGTGGCTCATCGTACCATTTATTATCGATCGCGCGGGGCCGTGTCATTGAGCACCGTAACTAAGAAATTCCTACAAGAAAACAATTTTTTTTTTTAATCTGCACGATTTAGAGTTTTTTTCGGAGATTTTTTGAGCAAAAATTGTTTCGCAGGATAGCGAGAGGGAGTAGGATTTTTTTTGGAATTTTCCATCGTGCCGCTGACTCGTGAAAAATGAAAATAGTAGAAACGCGCAGGTTCACGTGGCGGTCGCTGCGCTCCTGGGTACAGCAGGGTCCCGCGCTCCGTGCGTGGAGCGTCAAGCGTGTGGGGGGCGGGGCGAGCCGGCCCCCCACTCCGCGGGGGCTGCGCGCGCTCCGCCGAGCGGCCCGTTTCATTCCGAACCCGTCTCGCGTGTGCATCACCTCCGCTGCGCAGCTCTCTCTCTCTCTCTCTCTCGCGCTCTTCTTCGTCTCGCGACATGCCCGCGCCGGGGGGAAAGCATTCCATTCATGTTTCGGTGCTGCCAAGCGGGTCGCGACAGTGTGCGGCCGCCGCTCGAACGGCCAACACCATCAACGTGCAGGGACGAAAAGCCGCCGAGCGGGAAAGCCTGTCGAGGACTCTTCGGAGTCTCTCGACGTTTTACACTCCACTACACACGCACAACATTTTGTTACGAATTAAACAAGCCCAAAGAAAAAGTACGGATATGCTTGCCCGCGGTAACTTCCTGTTGCGAAACGTCGCGTCGACAGATCGCGACGATAACTTCGCTTGTAAACGTCTGCGCGAGTGACGAGTCTCTTTCTCTCACATACACACGGAAGTGCCGTGCACTTTCATGCGCAACTTCCGGTCCGAGTTTGGTCCGATCGGCGGCTGAGGCGTGCGCTTCCGGTCTCTCCCATTCGTACCGGGACCGTAACCGAAAGTCGTCGCTCATGAGTCGCTATGGTGCATCGGAAAAAATCGAGATAGCGCGCCGGAGTAACAGCCGGGCGGTGGGGGGGCCCGAGGGGGCGGAGCGCCGGCGCGCTCGGGGTGGGGGTAGCACTGGGCGAAGCCAGGCGGCGAGTGAACCCGTGTGAACGTACTCTCTCTTGCCGTCTGACGGCCACTGGGATCCCCCGTTGACGCTCTCGCTACTTCTTTTCTTCGGGACACCCGCTTCGCATTTTTCTCGTTAATACACACACACATATATATCTATATATATATATATATATATTTACACGCTTTCTCGCGTACCACGCATGTCTGTACATATCGGGCGGACTCGCGCGAGAGACGCGAGTACTGGAGGAACTTCCGGTCGGTGCTGACACTCGTGGGAGGACACTACCTTGTCGGTGAGTAATATTTTCTCTCTTTCTCCGTCTTCTCTTTAACTCCTAACTTTTTTCGAAAACTTGACTACGTTGTACTTTCGAAAAAAAAAAATTTGAATTTTTTTTCAAGCGCCATCTATCGGTCCACTAAGAAAGTGACAGGTGCGCAATGCGGTTCCTTTTTTTTCTCGATTTTCGGTACCTAAATAATAATAACGAAGAAATTTAAAAAGAATAACAACAAACGAGATACACGACGGGTTAGGGTTATTTTTCACTTAAATCAAGTTCGAGAACATTTTTGAGATATTTTTCGCCCTTCGAATTTTGTGTTTTGAGTCTCATTTCGGAAAATGACAAATGAACATTCGCCGTGATGAATCGGAGGTGAAATAATTTTCCCGAATTCAATTATTATTATTGTCTTGGTACCTGAACTTCTAAGCTCCCAAATTTTCACGTGTGCGAGTCTCCTCTCTCTCTCTGTGTATATGTGAATGCATGGCGAGAATACGTTTGCTGCGCGAGCGAGCGAGAGGGAAAGAGAGAACGAGATAAGTAGCTAATGCACGCTTTGGAATTCCGAGGGTTTGTGAGTTATCGTCGGATCCTTTTTTGAGAGTATTTTTTCCCACGCGCCCGGCCACGCTGCTGAGGGGACGACACTACGCGTGTGTGTACGTGCGCGCGTGTATAGAGCCAAGCGAGAGACGGCGGCGAGCCTGCGCGAGTGAACGAGTGTGCGGGAGTGGGGACGAACGAGCGAGCGAGACAGCGCGCGGGAGTGGGGGAAATAGCGGGCGTATCAGCGGGCGCGAGAGCGCGAGTGAGACCGAGCGCGCGCACGGAGTGGGGGAAGGCAGAGCGTCAGTGAGTCCGGGGAGCTCTCGCTGGATACATCGCGGCTGCTTACTGCGCGCACAGTACGCATGGCCCTCCTTCCAGGAACGCGGTGTCGGAATTACTACGAGGAAACGTTTCGTATCGTGTCTGTATAATTTATATATATATATATATATATATATATATATATATATATATTTGTATATATGTATGCATGTATATATAATAATTTATTATATGTATACATATATAAAATAAAAATACCTTATACACACATGTGTGTGTGTGCGTGTGTGTGTATCTATACATAGGGCTCTGTCGAAAGGACAATTTCATCTCATCTTATCAATATGATTGTTTTTTACATTTCTAAAAATTTCTTCCCATGATTGTACGATGGCCAGTAGTGTTTGGGTTTGTTATTGTTTTGATATGGGTACCGAAACTCACGAAGGTGAAAGGTCGATTCCTACGGGACTTGCTAGAATATAGAATGCTCTGGCAACTTTCTCCCTCTCGCACTTCGTGCGTCCGTTATCGTAAGCGGAAGTTGATAAAGACCTTCGGGGGCACAATTTTTACTCTCCCTCTCTCTCTCTCTCTCTCTCTCTCTCTCTCTCTTTCTTTCTTTCTTTCTTTTTCTCTCCCGTACTCTACTATCTCTCGTCTTTTTTCATCGTTCTTTGGCTCATTCCACTTCTTTCGAGCCCTTAGGGCCCTGTATTCACGCCTTTATCGCATTACCCAACGAGGCGCTTCATCGAATTTCGATAAAAGATTTTCTACAACACACACACACACACACACGCATAAATATGTATACGTGCTTCTTTGTGCTTATCCCTCGTATCGAACGAGTCGAACGGAAAAAGGGCGAAAAAAAAGACGGGAAAGAATTTTCTTCGTATGCACAAGCTATTTAAACAGACGAACGTTTCTGTCTCATGCGTATGGACTGGGACCACAACACAGTGTCTATATATATATATATATATATATATATATATATATATATATATATACACACGTATGTGTATGATTATATATAAAAGAAATTATAATTGAAATATAATTGATGTGTAACATAATATAAAATATTAAATTATTCGTAATATAATATGCAAACAATAATTAACCTGAGGGGGGGGGGGCTTTGTATAAACACCTTTAAAGGGTGAATATATAGACTACTATAAATAACAATAAACAATTTAAAAAATGAAATATAAAACAAATAACAATAATAATATAAAATTATTGAGTGAAACAATAGAATGTTGATGAGTTTCTTTTAGATCAATAGAAGAAAAGTAAATATTGTTGAGAATTATAACTAACTTGAATAGCAATGATGGGGACAATAATAATAGTACCAGCAATGATAATTATTATCATTGCTATTATTATGCTCATTTTTATACAATTATAATAATTACAACTGTTATAACAATTTTTTTACATTACTCAATAAAATATTAGACTAATACTTGTATTTGATGGCAATAAAAGCAACTAAATAATCGTAAAGATCACAATCAGTAATATAAATTACTACTGTGATATTAAAAAATGCCGGGTGTTTCAACAACGACGATTATAATATCAACGATTGTAAAAACGTAAAAAAAAAAATAAGGATATAAAATAATTACAAAAAAATGTCGTGACAGCTTGAGTCGATGGTAAAAACCGTTCGATAATTTAGCGAAGGGTTGGCGGACGGGTGAGGATCGGCTAACGATGGCCGGGCCGGGAGGGTGGCGAAGGGGCAGGTGTTGGTGCAGATGTTCGCGAGCCCTTGGCCGTCGAGGGCCCTCTCTCTCACTCTCTCTTTCTCCAGCTCCCAGTTATTAATATAACAATAATCATCATAATGACACTTCTCTCTCTTTTTCTAATAATAATAACTTATATTAGTTATATCTTACTTTACTGATATCACCTATACTTATATAACTTATACTTATATTACTTATACTAATATAAGTATAAGTATAAGTATAAGTATAAGTATAAGATATCAGTAAAGTAAGAAGTTATATCTTACTTTACTGATATCACCTATACTTATATAACTTATACTTATATTACTTATATTTATATTACTTATGCATACTTATATGTACTTATATTATCTTATTACATTGCTCTGACATTTAATGGTAATTAAGGGGCTACATCCACCTACAGGCCCGATAAAAATGGCCGATTTTCGTTTCCGGGCAACGGTTGGTGAAAAAGAATCGTATTTTTTTAACGCGAAATATTGCGAGCCTTCAAAAAATTTACCAAAAAATACGGAAAAAACATGGCCGCCGACAGATGATGAAATTTTGTTTTCGCGTCGTTTGGCGGTGGACACTCTCCAGCTCAAACGGTCCGTCCAAAATAAAAAAACCAAGCGGATTATTTAAGTTGACAACGAATACGAGTCGTTGACGATCGTCGATTTTTCTAATCATTTTTTTTAACAACGTCGCGACGATTTCAAACTCGAGCATACAAAATCTGTGAAGAAAGTCGTAATTTTTACGTAACTGTCGAAAAATGACGATGGATTTTGAAAAAGAGCGATCGTCAACGACCTTTAAATAATTCTCGTCGGATCTCCTGTGAATTTGGAAACAATCCATCGAGTGGTTCGCGAGATATCGTGTCCACCGCCAACCCCTAGTGCGAAGCTAGAGAAACGCAGTAGTTCTGATTGTTTTCTCGCGAAAACCATCAGACAGAACATTTCGGGTTTTTGTGGCTTGTTAAACGAGAAATGAAGAAGACATGTGTTTTTACAGATTGAAAAAAAAAATGTTAATTATTAGGAAAGTTACGCGTATGTTATTATGGCTAGAAAAAATGCCGCCGTTTTTTTTTTTTTGGCATCATATCTCAGCTTCCAGTCGCCTGAAAAGAAAAATTTGAAAAATTTCATCATCTGTAAGCATGTCGTTGTTACGTTAACTAGAATGAAGGAGAAAAAAATTGAGATAATGGCGACGGTGTAACCAAACATAACGATTTTTCATGCAATAATTATGAATTATGATGCATGTTAAAAATAGTTGAGGGGCCAGTCCACTTCGGAGCCACGAAAAAAAGGCTATTTTAGCGATTTTTTTTTTTTGAGTATTTTTTGAAAGATATTAATATAAAAGTTGTTGGGCTCGATAAATAAGGTCTTGAAATAGATTTAAAAAAAATTTAATTCATTTTTTTTTAAATTTTTCAGTACAAAAATTATAGTTTAACGTAACGCCTGAAAAATAGGTGGGCAACGGCTTGTCCGAAACGAAAAAAACCAAAGTCCATTAGACTCAGTATGACACCAGCTAGAAAATGACCCTCGGATATAAAGTTTTATCGAAAAATTAAAAAAGTGGCAGATGAAAAACGAAAAAAGTAAAAAAAAGGCGTCTTTTTCGCAGTTTTTCGCAAAAAAAAAAGAGTGAAAATCAAAATTTTACAACCATCGAGGGTCATTTTGTTGCGAATCATGTTTACAATGTGAGGTTCAAAGGCCATAGCCGGGTAAGTAGGAAAAAAATTGTCCCCGCATTTTTTCCAGCGAAATTTGGAGTACATTCTGAGGTATAAAAAAAAAAATCTGAAAATTATGTCCCCGTCAACGCAATGGTTTTTGAAAAATGATTTTTTTTAATATAAAAAAATTCCGAAAACGGTTCAGTGGTTCAATTTTATTTTTTTTTTGGTACTTGTTCCAATCAAACGTATTACGAAATAAAATTATAGAACATCTTGCGAAAAATTAAGATTTGAAAAAAAATAATGTTCATTGTTTTATTATTTTTTACTATAATCCACTTGAGGCACAATAACGAAATTTTTTTCATATAATCTTTGGGCATCTTATTAGATTATATCATTTTTTCAAAATGATCGGTTTGGTACGCCACAGTGAAAAAAAAAGAAACACACTTTATTGATATATTTTAGTTATATAGATATATAACTAAAATATATCAATAAAGTATCAAAACAAAAATTTTATTATATAATTTAATAAATTAATTATTTAAATAGTTTAATTAATAAATTTTAGTATAATTAATTTAAATTTTGTTAATTTTGTTAATATTTTTGAGTTAAATTTAATTTTGTTAGTATTTATAAGTCAAATTTAATTTTGTTAGTGTTTATAAGTTAAATTAAATTTTGTTAATATTTTTAAGTTAAATTAAATTTTGTTAATATTTTTAAGTTAAATTAAATTTTGTTGATATTTTTTAGTTAAATTAAATTTTGTCAATATATATAAGTTAAATTGTATATATATTAACAAATATACACTTTATACAAATAACACTTTATTGATATATTTTAGTTATATAGATACATAACTGAAATATATCAATAAAGTCTGATATGTGACTAAATGATCGGCTTGTTACGCCACAGTGAAAAAAAGAAACACACTTTATTGACATATTTTAGATATATAGATATATAACGAAAATATATCAATAAAGTATGTTTCTTTTTTTTTCACTGTGGCGTACCAAACCGATCGTTTTGAAAAAATTATATAATCTGATACGGTGCCCAAAGATTGTATGAAAAAAATTTCGTTATTGTACCCCAAGTGTATTATAGTAAAAAAAAATAAACCAAGGAACATTATTTTTTTTAACCCTAATCTTTCGCAAGACGTTCTATAATTTTATTTTGTAACACGTTTGATCGTAACAAGTGCCAAAAAAAAAACAAATCGATCCACTGAACCGTTAGTGGATTTTTTTTTATATTTAAAAAAAAATTCATTTTAATAAAACCATTGCGTTGGCGGGTATGAAATTTTCAGAAATTTTTTTTTTTTTTTTTATACCTCAGAATATATTCCAAATTTCGCTGGAAAAAATGCGGGGGCAATTTTTCCCTACTTACCCGGCTATGGCTTTTGCATTCACAGATTTGAATGTGATTTTTTTTTCATTCGCAGAATTTTTTGTCCATATTCCCATTTTTTGTGAATATTCACAATGTTTTCTGTGAATTTATTTGTATGTTCAGAATATTTGTGAATACAATTGTACTTGTATCAGCAAATTTGAAAAATCTCATCTCGAGAAAAATGCGTTTCAAGATTCAACTATCGATTTTTGCAAGATAAAATGATTAGAGCTACGGCTTTGAAAGTTTTACAGGATATTCTTGAAAATATAAACTGTCGAAAAAGGCAAAAAAAAATCGATTTTTTGAAAGTCCCATGGTACAGCCCCTTAATACTGGAAGGATATTCTAATAATAATAATAATACACATAATAAAGACACTTCTCTCTCTCTCTCTCTCTCTCTATACAGGGTGTCCTGTTACGAATGGACTTTTCCTAAACTGAAATTCCAGCATATATCATGATCCGACCTATCGACAGTTGCAGGATTATCCACTCACAACACGACTCAACCCTGTATACGTAAAGTCCGTTTTTGCTCCTCGATCGTCTACGCTCGTCCTCGGCTTTGTTTACCCCCCGTTTCGCCGCAGTGCGAATATTATGAAACGATCGTTGGTAACGCGTCGCGACCGCGATTTTATCATCGTTCGTATTATTTTTAATTAAATGGCCCAACTGTCCCACGTGCCTCGATCGAACATTTTGCGTTTTCCGTTCACCCGTTGCGGTCGCTTATCTCTCTCTCTCTTCGTTTTCCGTGTGTCCGTGAGGTTTTTGTTTCTCTGTCACTATCGAGATCGACGAAACGTCGATTTGGACATTTTGCGTTCAACGAAATGGTACAGTTTTCCGTTTATAATGTTTTTCATTTTATTTTTATTCTCCGAACGTAAACTAACTAATAATAACAACAACAACACCAATAATGATAATAATAATATTATTATTGTTATAAATAAATAATAATAAATGAATGTTGATAATAATAATAATAATAATAATAACAATAATATTGTTATAAATAAATAAATAATAAGTGAATGTCGATAAAAATGCTGAAACGAATAATAAACAAGTGAGAAATGATGAAAATATCAATAATACCAACTACGGTAGATAAATATTCGCGTTTTATTGACAAATACAGTTCGACGCATCACGTTAACAATGGAATAGAAATGAGGAAGGAAAAAATAAGGAAAAACCCGCCTCGTACCCGTTTGTTGTTTTTTTACGATCATTCTCTACGAGCGCGTACTATTGTATCCAATATCGCGACACATGAATACCTGCATGTGTGTGTGTGTGTGTTTGTCGTGTATACAGTGTTAGAAACGGGTGTAGCGGAGCTACTCGGGCCCTGGTTCGGTGCTCTCGAGAAGCAACGCATTAATGGCATATACACGGCGTACAGCTGTTCCGGACGCTACTCGGGGCACTGTACAGCAAAATACCACCTGTTATTTTGTACCCTCGTGCAAAATATACACACACATACACACCCGAGTAAAAATGAATATATATAATCATATATAATTGTATACAAAAATTGGCCCGATAGAATTGTATACAATTGTATATGATCAGATTATATATATATATATATATATATATATATATAATCATATATAATTGTATATTAATTGATCATATACAATTGTATACAAAAATTGGCCCGATAGAATTGTATACAATTGTATATGATCAATTAATATACAATTATATATGATTATATATATATATATATATATATATATATATATATATATATATATATAATCATATATAATTGTATATGAATTGATCATATACAATTGTATACAATTCTATCGGGCCAATTTTTGTATACAATTATATATGATTATATATATTCATTTTTACTCGGGCATGTATGTATACATATATATGCGTGCGTGCGCGTATGTATGCATGTTTTTCCTGTACAAATGTATGTCCCTCAGTATTGCACATTTTTTTCCTGTACAAACTTCAACATCACTCAGTTTTCCGATAGCTCACGTAACTTGAGTTGAATTTAATCAAATTTGTGGGGAAATTCACTCACATGGAATTGTTAATCACGCAGCCTCGTCATATGTTACTTAAGGCGTTACCCCCACTTGTAGCGCAACAAAGGCCTTTTTCATGAATTTTTTTAAAGAAAACTACAAAACTTTTTTGATCGATCAATATACCATCTTAAAGAACACAATTTGAAGAACTTTCAGTAATTTTTTTATTGAAAAATATTACATTGTTTAGTGGCAAATGGCCGTCAATGAAATAATGTTTTTATATGCACGGTTTGCGGTGACCAACATTGCGGCGAAGTGGATCATCTGAGAAAAAAAAATGCGGATGGATTTAGTCAAATATAAGTATAAACTAGTCTTTAATCGAAGGATTTTAAAAAATATTCATTTTTCACAAAATGGCGGACAGTCAAAGTTGATGGTTCGATTTTAACGAAAAAAACCTTCATTTTTTGGCTATAAAACGGCCATTTTTTTCGAAAAAGAAAATCGAACGATTAAAGACTACATTTTTATGTATTAAATAAGCCTGCAAAATTTCAAGAAGATCGGTTCATTAGTGTTCGAGTAATCTTGGTCACCGACTTCAGAAATGCCATTTTGAGAAAAACGCGTTTAAAGTTTCAATTAACCGGTCGTTTACACAACGGATTCTTCTCTTTCAACGCTCATATCTCAGTCAATTTTGTTCGGATCGACTTGAAATTTTCAGGACATATTCTCAGATACTTATACTTCAAAAACATGCAATAAAAAAAATCGATTTTTTCAAAATCGCAAGTGGGGGTAACCCCTTAACTCGGATTAAATCTCACTCAACGTGAGTGAAAGTCACTCAATTATTATTATTATCATTATTATTATTGTCATTACAATTGTTAGTGCTATCGTTACTGTAGTTACGATAGTTACGATGAGAAAAAAAATCATTGATCCAATATCATTGGTGTTGTTGAATGAAATTTCGTTGATTCAATTGTAAAATTGTTGGTGTAAATAATTGGATTTGTTAGTTCAAACAAAACGCTATTGACTTTAATAACATGATAAAATAAAAAATAAAAATTATTCGAAAGATATATTGTTAGCCGAGAACTGATAGTATTGAAAGTAACGAAAAAATTATCGCGAACAAATTATATAGTTTTGAATGCATTTTCTGCAACGAACAAAAAAGCGTTTCAATTCATAACATGAATATTGTTGATTTGAGTACACAAGAAAAATTGAATTTCGCTCATTTGATTCAGATAATATTTCTATTAATTAAATATGTTATTTTATTTTTTCACCATATCCGATAATGATTTTCAATTACATTATTCGTCGAAATATTAATATTTTATTTTGATTGAAAAATATTACGCAAATGTCTGAATTGGTTGACAAAATGATGCGAAAATAAAATTTGTTTCTTGCGCATTTGGTCGAAAAGATTCAACCAAATCATGGCCGAGCGCCAGCGAAATTATAGGTGTGAGGAAACCCGTAGTTCTCGGAGTGACCGCTAGAAGCCGCAGGCGCGCTCGTTTCTCGTAAGCGTAGCGCTAACCGAAAATCTACTTAAACGCCGGAAAAACTCTAAAGAGTATCGCTTCTTGGCCTGTGGCTAAGATCCGAAGTGTAATATCTGTTCTTATCAGTTGAATGGCTGATATTCTCTCCATGGATATTCCATTGGATATGTGATATTTTCACAGCGCCGAATTCGTACAAGTTCATTGTGAGGGTGAAAAAATGGGGTGAAATTTGGAAAAATCAGTTTTAATTCACCAACTCTTTAGAAAAAAATCGTACACTTTTTGTTCAAATGGGAACGTTGTAGCCCTTGAAAAGACGCGTCGATCGAGTATTCGATCATCACTCTCCGATAATATCTTCACCCCCAAATAATGGTTAAAAAAAACAAAACAAAAAATAGTTTCTTGAATAACTCAAAAACAATTAGTTTTTCGGGTATGGTTCAAATGTACGAAATGTAGAGAATAATTTTGTCCATATTTTCGTTGCTATGGTTCACCCTTGAATTTTGATTTTCCAGCCCCTCTCGGGGGTTGAACATTCAAAATGAAATTCTGGGAAAACTATTGACCGCACGAATTTCGCCGCCGTGGAAGAATTTGTAGCTTGAACCCTCAGCTACATTTTTGTCCACAGCGCCAACCTCGTATCTCTTTAGTTTCGGTCAATAGTTTTCCCAGAATTTCATTTTGAATTTTCAACCCCTGAGAGGGCTTCGAAAAAGCAAAATTCAAGGGTTGTGCATAGGAGCGAAAATACAGAGAAAGTTATTCTCTACATTTCGTCCATTTGAACCATCCCTGAAAAATCAATTGTTTTTGAGTTATTCAATAAACAATTTTTTTGTTAATTCTTC
This sequence comes from Ophion obscuratus, assembly GCA_964007375.1. Classification (NCBI taxonomy): domain Eukaryota; kingdom Metazoa; phylum Arthropoda; class Insecta; order Hymenoptera; family Ichneumonidae; genus Ophion; species Ophion obscuratus. The sequence continues at coordinate 25,099,437 of OZ023324.1, read as the reverse complement.
AACGATTCTTTTGGGGGTGAAGATATTATTGGAGAGGGTTGATGGAATACTCGATCGACGCGTCTTTTCAAAGGCTACAACGTTTCCATTTGAGCAAAAATTGTATGAATTTGTCCTAAAGAGTTATCGAATGAAAAGTGATTTTTCAAAATTTCACCCCACTTTTTCACCCCTAAAATGAACTTCCACGACTTCGGCGCTATGGACAAAAATAAAATCCGGATTTTTCTGAACATTTTGTCTCCCGGCGCCGACCTCGTGGGCGTTGTAGTTTGGCATTAATCCAGCCCCATCCCCTAAAAAAAGTCCTACCCCCTGGATTTTCAGGCAAACTTGGTTTTAGCACTCGTGGCACCTACAAAATCGCCTGTCAAAAAATTAGCCTTCTTCTATTTTTTTTCCGATTCCAATATACAGCACGACTGTACCATGTAAAAATCTCATATATCGGTTGCACCCCGCGATCATACGTTTACGTGAACCAACCAATATATTTTTTTCATTCAATTGTTTTTTTTCTCTCTCACTGTACTATAATCACCATAATTATTGCTATAATTGTTATTGGCTGTGTGTTCTTCTCGATTAAAGATTAATTTTCACGATGTCGTGATGGCCGAAAGACGGCCACTTCCGGTCTCGGATATTGGGCCTGAATCGAGCACGAGCGGTGGGGCTCCCGATGCCAAGAGGACCCGAGTCGCCGTGGGCTTGGCGGAGGTTGGAGGTGGCGGCGTCGGTGTACCGGGTCCTTCGACGGATACGTTAGAGACGAGGCTCGTCGTTGACGAGGGAACGATCGCCGGTAGGAGCCTCGAGACGAGCGAAAGATTGCCAAGCACCGGAAGTTCCTCGGGCGAGGAGATTGACGAAGATGAGGTGAGAGCTGGCAAATCTGCGTTTCACCACGTCGCTACGAGCTCGATAACAACGACAACGACGTATCGGGGTATACGGCCGTCCGCCGCGGGACAACCGGAAGGAAGCGGCGAGGGATCGGCGCTGATCGGCGAGCACGCCCACTACGAGGAGATCTCGCTGATCGGCGATGGGGCTTACGGTACCGTGTACAAAGCGAGGGACTTGACCAGCGGACAGGTCGTCGCGCTCAAAAAGGTCAGGGTACCGCTCACCGAGGACGGCCTCCCAACCTCGACCCTACGCGAGATCGCTGGCCTCAAGCAGCTCGAACGATTCGAGCATCCACACATCGTGAGTTACTTCACGTACATTTATATTTATTCGATCAACTATTTGTTTCGTTATTTATTTAGTTTATTATTGATTTTTATTTTTTTATTTATTTACTTCGTTTATTTAACTATTTATTTATTGAGTATTTCTTTTTCGGTCATATGAGTTCGCGGCCTCACTTATGGAGGTGTACTCGAATGGTTGTGTGTCACTTAACTCGAATGGAGTTCTCAAGTTGGATAAGGTTCACGAGATTGTGAGAAATAACGCAGTTGATATTAACTCAACTTGGTTGTACTTCACCTAACTTGAGTTAAATTTACTCAACTTGAGTTAAATTAACTAGAGTTGAGTTAAAACTTAAACTTTGGTTAAATTAACTCGCGTTGAGTTAAAACTTAAACTTTGGTTACATTAACTCAACTTGAGTTAAATTAACTCGAGTAAATTTAACCAAAGTTTAAGTTTTAAGTCAACTCGAGTTAATTTAACCAAAGTTGAGTTAATTTAACTCAAGTTGAGTTAAATTAACTCAAGTTGAGTAAATTTAACTCAAGTTGAGTTAATTCGCCCAAGTTGAGAGAGTTCAACTCAACTTTAGTCAAATTCACTCAGTTTGTTTGGTATTTATTCAACTCGGTTGAGTACTTTGGTGAGAGCATTCTTAACAAATATATCTTTCAGAAAATGAAATAAAACAAAATTTACAACAAAAAAATGTTTGTACCGTGGTGCGGTGCCTTAACTCGGTTGGACATTCACTCAACTTGGTTGAAAATCACTCAACTCGTTCGAAAATCACTCAACATTGTTGCCAAATCACTCAACTAGGTGAAAAACTCACTCAACTTAAGTGGACCTCGCTCGACTTCGTGAGAAATCGCTCACCTTCGATTGAAAATCACGCACCTTTGTTCATCCATTCCTTAACTCGAGTAAAATCTCACTCGACCTGAGGGAAAGTTCACTTGACTCTGTGGATTAAATCCCTCAACTTTGTGGTAAAACGCTCGGTCAAAAATCACAAATTGAGTGAGCTTCGTTCGGCTTTGTGAGAAATCACTTGATTGAAAATCGCTCGATTTTCTGATAGTTCACTCAACTTTAGTTGAATTTATTCAACTTTGTGGGAAATTCACTCAACATGATGAAACATTTATTCAACTTTGTGAGAAATTGACTAAATAACGTGAGAAATTGACTCAACATGCGGGAAATTGACTCGCCTTCGCTAGAATTAACTCAACTTGTGGGAAATTAACTCAACTTAACTTGAGTGAAACTCACTCAAGTCTTTGATAAATAAGTTCATTCAAGTGACATTCACTTAACTCCGTGATGAGTCACTCAACTCAAGTGAAGTTCGCTTAACACGCTAAAAAAATCTAATAACAACAAAAGTAAATGCGAAAAAAAGATTATGGGGGTATTAACTCAACTGAACTTAAGTGAACCTCCCTCAGCTTCCTGATAAATAAGTTAACTCAAGTGACATTCACTCAACTCCGCGATGAGTCACTCACTCGATTGGAAATCACTCAATTTTCTCATAGATCACTCAACTTGAGTTTAATTTATTCAACTTTGTGGGAAATTCACTCAACTTTGTGAGAAATTGACTCAATATCGTGAGAAATTAACTCAACGTGCGGGAAATGGACTCGCCTTCGTTAGAATTAACGCAACTTGTGGGAAATTAACTCAGTTTATGGGGAATTGACTCAACTCAAGTGAACCTGACTCAACTCTGATAGATAAGTTAACTCAAGTGACGTGCACTCAACTCGGTGATGAGTCACTCACTTGATTGAAAATCGCTCAATTTTCTGATAGTTCACTCAACTTGAGTTGAATTTATTTAACTTTGTGGGAAATTCACTCAACTTTGTGAGCATTGTTTCAACTTTGCGAGTCATTAACTCAACTTGGTGAGAACTTACTCAACGCAATGAGAAATTTACTCACCTTCGTGAGAAATTGACTCAATATCGTGAGAAATGAACTCAATATCGTGAGAAATTAACTCAACATGCGGAAAATTGGCTCAGCTTATGGGAAATTAATTTAACATAACTTAAATGAACCTGACTCAACTCTGATAAATAAGTTAACTCGAGTGACATGCACTCAACTCGGTGATGAGTCACTCACATGATTGAAAATCGCTCAATTTTCTGATAGATCACTCAACTTGAGTTGGATTTATTCAAATTTGTGGGAAATTCACTCAACTTTGCGAGCATTGTTTCAACTTTGCGAGTCATTAACTCAACTTAGTGAGAATTTACTCAACGCAATGAGAAATTCACTCACCTTCGTGAGAAATTTACTCAATATCGTGAGAAATTAACTCAACATGCGGAAAATTGGCTCAGCTTATGGGAAATTAATTTAACATAACTTAAATGAACCTGACTCAACTCTGATAAATAAGTTAACTCGAGTGACATGCACTCAACTCGGTGATGAGTCACTCACATTATTGAAAATCGCTCAATTTTCAGATAGATCACTCAACTTGAGTTGAATTTATTCAACTTTGTGGAAAATTCACTCAACTTTGTGAGCATTGTTTCAACTTTGCGAGTCATTAACTCAACTTAGTGAGAACTTACTCAACGCAATGAGAAATTTACTCATCTTCGTGAGAAATTTACTCAATATCGTGAGAAATTAACTCAACATGCGGAAAATTGGCTCAGTTTATGGGAAATTAATTTAACATAACTTAAATGAACCTGACTCAACTCTGATAAATAAGTTAACTCGAGTGACATGCACTCAACTCGGTGATGAGTCACTCACTTGATTGAAAATCGCTCAATTTTCTGATAGACCACTCAACTTGAGTTGAATTCACTCAACTTTGTGAGCATTGTTTCAACTTTGCGAGTCATTAACTCAACTTAGTGAGAACTTACTCAACGCAATGAGAAATTTACTCAATATCGTGAGAAATTAACTCAACATGCGGAAAATTGGCTCAGCTTATGGGAAATTAATTCAACTTAACTTAAGTGAAACTCACTCAACTCCCTCATAAATAAGTTAACTCAAGTAACATTGACTCAACTCCGTGATGAGTCACTCAACTCAAGTGAAGTTCGCTTGAAACGCTAAAAAAATCTAACAACAAAAGTTGAAGTGAAAAAAAGAAATTGGCCACAAGCACCGACGGAATTTCGTATTGCGCAGGTCCGCCTTTTGGACGTTTGCCAGGGCACTTATCTCCAGTTGCCGGCCTCGTCGGACGAGCAACTCAGCTCCGAGAGAATCGATCGCGGACTGACTCTCTGGCTCGTGTTCGAGCACGTCGAGCGCGATCTCGCCTCGTACATAACCTCGTGCAAAGAGACCGGCATACCGTCACAAATCGCACGTCGCATGTCACGTGAAATTCTCCTCGGCGTTGATTTCCTTCACAGCCATCGGATCGTTCATCGCGATCTCAAGCCCCAAAATCTTCTGGTCACGCGCGACGGTAGAATAAAAATCGCCGATTTCGGCCTCGCCAAGACTTACGACTTCGAGATGCGTCTGACCTCGGTGGTAAGGTTTTGAAGTTGTTTTTTTTTTTTTTTTGAGAAAAAACGAAATGTTGAAAAAGAAGTTTTTGTAAGAAATGTAAAAAAAAAAAGGATTTGAAAGAAATGTAGAAAAAAATGGTATTTTTTCACTGGGCAGGTCGTGACGTTGTGGTACCGGGCACCGGAAGTCCTCCTGGGTTGCCCGTACGCGACGCCCGTCGACCTCTGGTCGGTCGGATGCATCCTTGCCGAGATCAACAGACTCCGGCCACTCTTCCCGGGCACGAGCGAGGGCGATCAGCTCGACAAGATCTTCCAGTGAGTATCCCCAAAAAGGCCCCCCCCCTTCTCCGACATTCATTCTTACTGAACACATTTTTCTGTCCATTTTTCCTTTTTCATCGCTTTTAAAAACTATTTTTAGTTTATCGTTTTTTATTTTTTACATTTTTGCAAACTTATTTCCGTTTAAAAAAAATTAATGATCGATTTTTATTGATTTTCACCACTTTCGTGATATTCAAATAATTCTTTGTATTTTATCTTAATTTTTAAAAAGAATGCTTTTCCCTCTACTAACTTTTGTCGATTCTCTCTCTTATCTATTTATTGTTTTTCTTCTTTGCTTTTCATTTCCTTTTTCTAATGGTGCATTTCCACTTTTGCCTATTAAAAAATTGTTTCTCCAATTTTCCCTGTTTTCAATTGTTCGGTAATTATTTTTATCATTTTGCTCAATTCTTAATAATTTTTCCGCGTTTTATTCATCCATTTCTTTCACTGATTATTTGATTTTAACAAAAATGTTTGTTGTTTTTTTACAATTTTAAACGAAATTTCCCTCATTTTATATTTATTTTGCCAATATTTATTTATTTTGTTATCGTTTTTATTTTATTTCCGGCAATTCAGAATAATAGGCACACCGAGCCAAGAGAACTGGCCGGAAAACGTGTCCCTCAGTTGGACCGCATTTCCCCAAAGACGACCAAAGCCACTGGTGAGCCTGATACCCGGCCTCGACGATCACGGCTTGAATCTAATCGGTAATTTGCTCACCTTCGATCCTCACGTACGCCTAACCGCCGCTCAAGCCCTTACGCACCAATACTTTGCCAATATCGACGAATCTTAACAAATTCCCTTTTCAATTTAACGTATTTTTTTTCCTTCGTATTATTATTATTATTATTATTATTAATACTATTAATTATTATTGATAGTTTTATTGCTATTATTATCGTCTCATTAGGTCGAGAAATCTCGTACGCGTAAATCCTCAGGTTGTACCGCCCCCCTTCCCAATTTCTCGTTTGAGATGGGAATACTTTGATCTCTTATTTATTTGCACTTTTACAACAACGTCCATGACCGAGTCACACCGAGTAGAAACAAAGAAGAAGAAACAAAACATAATCAAAAATGGAAAATGGACGCGTTACGTTCTTTCTTTCTCTCTCTCTCTCTCTCCCTCTCTCTATATCTATATCTGTATTTGTCCGTTTTTTTTGTTTGTTTTCGTTAAATTCGTAGAATCAAAATAATTATTTTTTAACCTCAAATGTTGAAGGAAGAGGAGGAAGAAAAAAAGACAATATTATTCGTGGATTAGATCGACATTTTTTTAAGAATCGAGTATTATCGCCGAGAATTAATGTCTAGGTTAGGATTAAGCGAAAGAATAATGCAATTAATGGTTTAAGTTAGGCGCTAAGTGCTCAATTTTTTTCGACGCGAGTATTGGAGAAAATTGGAGAGAGAGAGAGAGAGGGGGAAAAGGTATCGAACTCTCTCTCTCTGTCTCTTTCTCTCGACCCGTGTACTCACGTTTAGGTTAATTTAGTCGAATTTACGTGGAGTTTAGTATTATACTTATTTTCGTACGATTTTTGTTCGTGTATGTAATTTCGTTTGTACGTGTAACTTTTTTGTTTTGATTTTTTTTTTTTTTCGTTTTTTTTCTTCTTATTACTCTTTAGCGTATCGTGTGTTCTCCGTAAGACTGGGGTCTCTATGATCCGTTTAGGAATGCCGGAACGATTTATGATCGTCCACGTTGAAACCAGATTTATCACTGCCCTTGTATACATAAATCGAATAATTATCGCGAGAGCGTTAAATTATTTTATAGAGATATAGCCGTGTATTGATGTATATACACGTGGTGGCGCGGAAGTGAAGTTGAAGATTTTTGCGGTGAATAGATCTCGAAATTCTGAAGAGAAAAGCCCTCACTCATTTTTTCCTATGACGCAACGTTGCTGCAATATTAATTAATTCGCGTTAGCCAATCCCGGTGGAACGCAGCTGGGCGCACGCTCCGCCCACTTAGCCTGATTGGCTATCGTTCATTCGTTGATAGCCCAGAAACGATGCATCGGAGAGAAAAATGGGCAAGGACTTTTCCCATCGGAATTTCACGATCTACCTAACCTGTGAATATCCGACGCGACTTTTCAGACACCCTGTATATACGGTTACGTAAAGACATATATATATATATACACACGAATGTGCGGGTGCGTATGAACATATCTATATTTTATGTATTTTACGCTACGTCGCGAATTCCCGCATGAAAATGAATATATATTAAGCGTAATGTTATTTATAAAGGAAAAAAAGAAGCAACAACAACGACACAACAGCAACAAACACACAAACGAGTAAAATTCTGTATTAAAGAATAGTATGTGAAACGAAGAAAAAAAGAGAAATCACACAGAGATTGATACTGAGACTGTAAACTATTGAATAAAGATTTTTTTATAGTTTTGTACGACTCCAGTCGGTTGTCTTCGTCATTTCCGGTTCTTCGCCACCCCCCTCCCCGGTACAAATTTCGAAATTTCTCGCTCATTCGGTCTGTAATGGAATTTGAATAGAAATTTTATTTTTCATCACGTACGAGTCAAATTTCCCGCCACGTTCCGCAACTTTCGGCGCTGCTGTTCTTCAAAATGGCCGCCTCTCGGACTTCGCACCGCGATCTTATGAATTGATATGTAGAAAAAAAAAGGAAGGGAATCAACTGTCGTGAGAAACGTCGAACGTAGTCCGCTCGATGCTTGAATATGAGATTGTTGACTCGCGCTAGGGAATCGTGGAAACTTTTCGTCGTCGCAATTGATCGAGGCGGCGTCGCTGCGAGCGGCCCCTCGTCGCTAGCGAGAAAAATGGCGACCGAGGTGGAGAAGTCGCAGTCAGCTGCTCCCGGTGGCGACACGATTTTCGGCAAGATACTGCGCAAAGAAATACCCTGCAAGTTCATCTACGAGGACGACAAGGTGGGCGAAACTTTTTTGCAATTTAATCCTAACCGCAAACGGTGGGTTTTTCGTCCTTATTTTTTCGCCAAGCCGGCACCCCGGCATTGATCTTTCGCGGCCACGCTCTCACTCTTTCTCCCTCTGATTCTTTCTCTCCTTTTATCGTTATTAATAATAAATGCGTCATTTAAATGCTGCCCTCCTTCGGTCAATTCGGTGAACTTTTTTTTTCGCAAAACAAAATTGACGTTTCGCGTGACCGGCTCGTTGATATTAGCCGCGCCAGTGAAGTACCTAAGAACGCCGGGGCCCCGACCCAGCGGCGTTTTTTTCACGATAAATTCCTAACCTTCAAGAAGCTGTTTTTTGTTTTTCGACTGGCTAAATCTACCTAGAGGCCCGGAAAAATGGCCAAATTCCGATTTTTTTCTGGAAACGGCTGGTGAAAAAGAAATGTATTTTTTTAATACAAAGGTACATAGATTGAGAGCCTTGTCAAAAAATCACCAAAAAATACGAAATAAACAACAAAAACATCGTCGATGTTAAAAATATTTCTTTTGAACAACGTGGCGACGAATTTAACCTCAAGCATACAAAATCTATGGAAAAGTCGTCATTTTTGCGTAACTATTGAAAAGCGAAGATCGATTTTAGAAAAGTAAGATCTACAATGACCTTTAAATGTTTATCATCGTAAATTTCGTAATCTAAGGAATATTTCAATGAAATTTTTCAGGGAATATAGTTAAAAAATGATACTATGGAGTAGAAATATTGTTGGAAAATGCATTTTTTTACCCATCTAGCTGGATGTAGCCAGTCAATCGAGACTCGTGCTCTGCGGCGATTTCGCGCCAGTGTCGTACCTTCCAAGTTCGGGTCCAAGCTCAGTCAAGAAAGATCCCTAACCTCCAAAAAGTCAATACGCAGTAAAAGTTCCGATTTCAATTGAGATTCCATTAGGAATCGGAAGAGTGCGCGTGGCACGAAAGATTCTTCCCCACTGACCTACCTACAAGTCTCCCTTTACTCAAAGCGAATCCTAACCTTAAAAAAGTTTTGAAAACCTGTTTTAACAAAAAATACGCGTTTAATCGCAACGATTGTTTCAATGGGGTGGGGTCAACAGTGCGTGGCGTTCAACGACGCGAATCCTCAAGCGCCGACGCATTTTCTGGTAATTCCGCGAAAGCCGATCGAGCAACTGTCGAAATCGGAGGAATCGGACTCGGCGCTGCTCGGTCACTTGACGTACGTAGCCCAGAAGGTCGCCAAGGAGGCTGGCCTGGACAACGGTTTTCGTCTAGTGATAAACGACGGGCGCGACGGTGCTCAGTCGGTATATCACTTGCATCTGCACGTTCTCGGCGGCCGCCAGATGGGGTGGCCACCTGGATGACTTGTTTTCCCTCACCCTCATCGTCGAAGTGAAACTGTCCAATCGGCGCTTCGTTGAATAAACACTCGAAAGGAAAAAAAAACTACGAAAATAAAAGATTCATTGAACACGTCGTTTTTTCACATTTTATTTCTTCTTCTCGTAAACGAGGTACTCGTAACGAGTGCCGTTTTCTTCCTGTACTCCCTGCGGGACTTCCGGATCCTCTACACGGATCAAATCGCTCGATAATGGGGGGAAGAACGTGTCGCACTCGAAACTCTTCTTTATCTTTGTCAGATAGAGCCGATGGAAATTTGGCGATTCCATTGAGGCCTGGACAACGAACGATTTTTTAGTCAACTCCTGAAATATCGACGTAATCGATCGCGATCGGTATCGATTTGCTACTGACCCGATCGATTCCTTACCGATCATGATCCATTCCTTACCGACAATGATCGACTCCTTACCGATCACAATATATTCGCTACCGATCATAATCGATTTTCTACCGATCGGTATCAATTGGCTACCAAACGTGATTGATTCGCTACCGATCACAATCTATCCTACCGATCACAATGAATTGGCTACCGATCATGATCGATTCGCTACCGATCACAATCTATCTCCTACCGGTCACAATAAATTGGCTACCGATCATGATCAATTTTCTACCGATAATACTCGATTCGTTACCGATCACAATCCATTCGTTACCGATCACAATCTATTTACTAACAATCACAATCGATTTACTACCGATTCGCTACCGATCACAATCTATCTCCTACCTATCACAATCAATTCGCTACCGATCACAATCGATTCACTACCGATCACAATCGATTCACTACCGATCACAAACGATTCGCTATCGATTACAATGTATCTCGTACCGATCACAATCAATTTGCTAACAATTATGATCGATTCGTTACCGATCACAATCAATTCGCTACCGATCACAATCGATTCGTTACCGATCACATTCGATTCTTTGCCGATCACAATCGATTCGCTACCGATCACAATCTATCTCGTACCGATCACAATCAATTCGCTAACAATTATGATCGATTCGTTACCGATCACAATCGATTCGCAATCGATCACAATCGATTCGCAATCGATCACAATCGATTCGCAATCGATCACAATCGATTCGCAATCGATCATAATCTATCTCGTAACGATCACAATCAATTCGCTAACAATTATGATCGATTCGCTACCGATCACAACCGATTTCATTTCCGGACTTGGTTGCAAACCTTGTAAACGGAGCTTCCGCCGATCACCCATATCTTCTCAACGCGATCCTTCAGTTCCGTCCGCGTGATGGCGTCCAGAGCGGCCGGTATGCTTTTGCAGACGATCGCATCGCCACCCAGATCCCTTGACAATTACAAAACCCACCTATACCGGGCTGTCTCAGAATATACTCATATTCACGTAAAGAACTTGAAAAGTGCAATACTCCAAACGGGGCACCCTCTGGACACGGTGCTCCGTCGGTAAGTGAAACTTGGACGATATTTACAACGACTGGCTGGTCAGGACGATGTTTATTCGTCCTCGCAAAGGACGATACTTCTTCGGTATGCATTCCCACGTTCGGCGACCCATCAGTACAACGTTTTTCTTATCCTCGTTCTTCGTTCTCGAGGTCATCTTCGTAAAAAACGCCATCTCGCTCCTGCACGCGCGCGGGCAAAAAAAGAATGTCGCATGGAAAAGTTTCGAGGCCACGTGTACGAGGAATAAAAAGTTCTCACTTTAGTCTCCATGGTAAATGCCCGTTGATCCCAATGCCCATGTCCTCACACGCAGCCGCGATAAGATTCAGCCTCGGTGACATCCTGCCTCGATATAAGGAGGATCTGGTTACTTTCTACGCTTCCGAACTTTGAGCGAAAACGAAAATTAACAGCCGCACTCACGCCTGGCCTGGACGCGTATGATCTCGGAGGCGAAAGGAAGGGCACGCGTGAGTCCCGTGGAGAGAGAGTATCCCACCAGAGGCCGCCACAAGCCGCGCGTTTTGTCCGGATTTCTTGAGGTAGTACGTGCACGAAACTCCGAATTGGAAAAAAGTTTGATTTTTTGTATGCTGTAGTATAGACATAAACAATGACGGTCGGTAAAACTCTGCAGGCCTTACCGGCTAAATACAATAGTAATTAATTCACGAAATCAATCCATTTAACCCGCACCGTATAGGCAATCCGTGCGGATCGAAATTTGGAACGGAAATGATCATAGTTCCCGATTAGATCAGAGATACGCGAAAAACGACGAATAACAAGAAAACTGTCGCGGTCACATATGTTCCAGTAAAAATATGGGTTACGGGATATTTCGAGCAGATATCATCGATTCAATCGACGTAGGGTGTCCTATTGTGAATGGATGATGACCTTAAACCGAGACATATTGAATAAATAATAATTCAACGTATAAGAGTTTTCTTCTTTATTTCTGTTACGCTTAATGATTCAGCATGTACAGAACCGTGTTTATCAGCTACTTATTACTCTGAATATATGCTTGCTATCAGATTTCTGAAGCTTCAAAAATGTCTAATCCATCACCAGAGCATGCAATATCGGAAGGTTTTCAATCCCAGAACCGAGTTCCGATACTCGAGACCTAGTTTCGAAATTCCGGAACTGCCAACTATATAACTGTTTTTTGTTTCTAAGAAAGGAATGAAGGTTTGTATTACAAATCAAACAAGATTTATTAAATCAGTACTTTAACAATTTATAATTAAACATGTTTTATCATAGGTGTACCATAATATTCCAATTGGACATTTTAAGACGGAATGACACCTCCTCGCGGTCGGTATGGTAGAACAATTATAGATTCCCAAAAATCTCTGAAACGGCTCTTCAGATCCCGTCAAAACTTCGCCAAACGCCGTCAAATACATAAACGAACAGCTGCCTGCCACTCAAATTTTCTGAATTTGAGAAAAAAAATGTAGATTGGCCTATCATAAGCCAATTTGTTTTTTTTCTCATATTCAGAAAACTTGAAGGGCAGACAGCTATTCGTCTATCTATTTGACGTCGTTTGGCAAAGTTTCGACGGGATCCGAAGAGCCGTTTCAGAGATTTTTGGGAATCTATAATTGTTCTACCATACCGACCGCGATGAGGTGTCATTCCCCCTTAAGCAGCAAAATCAACACACTGAAACGAAACTTGAAATATAAATAAAAGGGGTACGATAATTATAATCGATTAATAATCCACACACGCTCTGGTCTTCAATTTTTCATTCTCAAATGACATTAACTTAGTAGAATAAACAACCTCAGGTAAGTGATATTTGGCCACAAACTGAGTTCAAATCAACAACGTACTTGGACAATAGTAGCCCACCAATGAGTTCGCTTAATTTTCTTTCCGGAGTGTTAAGCTATGAAAATAAAGCGATCCTATTGATTGGTTTCATAAACATCCCTAGCTCACATCTCCAGTGGAAAGCCAGCCTTGGAATAGGTTGGCGTTCAGAAAGGTAAATAATCAAAATATCACTCAATGTGTAAAATTTATGAATATCGGAATAACGACATTACTCGTCTCAATTTCGGAACAATACTTCTCAATTAAGAGAAGTAGTTCGGTTGTACGAAGATCGCAATTTTCCCGATCGCTCTTTTCCATCAGTTTCCGTTTGCCTGAATGTGTTAAAACAAAATCCGCGCAACTGGTAGTGTTGACAATAAAAAATAATCCAGCGATGATGAAGACTGTTACAAATAAAGGAAACGCAATCAACTTTCTGACATCATTGAGTTATTATTTATTCAATACATGTTCTTTTTTTTCTCTTTGATTTTCACAATTGTATTGCGAATATCCTGACAACATTCTCACCAGCTTACCGACCGAGCTGACAACTGTCCAGCATCGACACGCCATTGGTCGAACTCTAGTGACAACTAGGGAATTACCCCCGCCACCATTCCTGCCCGCCGCGCCGCACGATGCCCGTCGTGAGTTGTCTGCTCGTCCCACCGTCTCTCGTCCCTGCCGCAAACAAAAATCGACAATTGAAGAAAAATCGACCCGTAGCGAATCGGGACCATCCAAAAAAATGACGATTCTGAGCCTATTGAGGTGTCGACTGCATCCGTCGCGGTTGTCAACTCCGAACTTCAATTCACGCGTAAGTTTGCACTTGAATTTTGAGGTTAAACATTACGTTCCTTCGGATGAATCTTCTCGTTCACTCTATCCGCCTCGAGGACTTTCACGCGGAAATGTTACGCGCGATTTTTCGTTGTTTATCGTTCGCAGAAAAATGCTCGGCTCATGGCGTCCTACGAGAAATACGCGGAGCACAGGCCCCTCGAGAAGATTCGCAACATCGGCATATCGGCTCACATAGACTCCGGCAAGACTACACTCACCGAGCGCATTCTATTCTACACCGGAAGAATATCCGAGATGCATGAGGTAAACGCTCGATCGATAATTATACGCTTCTAGAGATTCGTCGTAGCTTTAGAAGCTTGAAAGTGAAGACGGAAGTTGTGGAGATAATAGTGTATAGCTGAGCGAAACTGAGTATTAATTTAAAAACTTGGCTGTACATATTACAGTTTCGTACATATGACCGATTGACGTTTTTTTAAAACTAGATATTTAATTGACGGAGACTTTGTCCTTGGAGTGCCATATTTCAGGTGTTTACATTTTATTTTTTTTTAAAGGAAACGAGTAAAGTTTTTTGAGTGCGGTTCTTTTCTTGCTTTTATTCATGATATACAGAACGTTAAAAAATTTTGTTTTCGAAAAAAAAACAAAATGGCGGCCGTTGCAGCTCCGCGAAAACAGGTCCTCAAATCGCGGGAGGTAAACGGCTGACATCACTGCCCCTTCTTTGTTGATCTGAAACACAAATCCAAAGCATATTATCAATCTGTGACCCTTTGGTCATGGAATGACGGATGGGTTTTTCGTTTAGTACAAATTTCGGAAAATGGCAATTTAAAAAAAAATCGAATTTTCACGTTTTTTTTTGGCATAAAAAGATAAATAATAAATGCAAAAATGTATCCATCGAAAAAACGATCCGTCATTTTGTGAAGACATATTTTCTGAGTATGCTCTCCAAATTTCAGGTCGATATGTTAATTACAGCGGTCAGGAGAATGTCAGCCATTTTTAAAAACGTGTTTTCGAGAAAAACGCGTTTAAAGTTTTGTAATGTGTTTATACAAATGTGTTTATAATTACCGCTAATTGGCAATGCCTGATCCATAGAGGCATCCCTCCTCTTCTTCTAGCTGCTCATGTCGAGCCGCTAACATCTCCCGCTGCTCAATCCAGGACAAAGTCTCCCTTAAAGCAGTAGTCTGGTCTAGAGCGAGATTTTTTACGTCATTTTTGGGGTGGAATAACTTTTAAACCGTTGAAGTTGTCTTGATGAAATTTTACATATGTATTTATTGTTCCTACGAGAATGTATCTCCATTACAAAAAAAAATTATTTTAAATACTTTCATGTAGTTTTTTATTTTTTTACAACATGGTCCGCCGAAAACTGCCTCAATCGGCGTCTACTCTGGGTCATGTTGTATGCATCTGAAAAAGAATATATATAGATTCTCAATCTGCATGAGTATTCTGAGCACTGATAGCAGAATTAGTACTTAAAAAAATGTTGTTACAAAATGGCGGCCCGTTAAACTTTGATTAACGAAATTTCATACATTTTCGGGTTTTCAACGAGTTATAAAATGTAGGCAAAATCATTGTTCTACTCAATTCTGCTACCAGCCCCCAGAAAGAGGCTACCGAAGGTATATGCAAAATTTGAGCTCGATCGGTCAATTAGTTATCGCGATATCGTGGGCGCCGATTTGAAAAACATAGTTCTGAGATAATCGTGTCCAAAGTTTTGATACCGTTAGATGAGGTTTGCGCGCGGCTTGCTTATAATTTCTATTACTCTGCTAATTTTTAAAATATCAATAAACCGTTTCACGAGCGTATTAAGAAAGGTCTAAGGAATAATAAAATAAAATAAAATAAAAATCGATTTTGTCAAATTTCTAGGCCAGACAGTCGATTTGACCCAATGGGAAACTAATAATAATCCTTGTAATGAGTAATATTACCTTTCAATGGGTAATGAGTAATATTACCTTGTAATATTAAAGTAATGGAGATTTTTATATTACATTAGTAATGTGAACAAATTCGATTGCTGGAATTCCCTTCCATTGCACCTTCAATTTTGTAATCTAGAATAATTCCATTACTCATTACATTAAATTTTCTAACGTAAAAAATTCCCATTACTCATTACATTACGCTTTTTAATGTAAACGAATCCCGTTACCCATTACATTGGACTTGGTACTGTAAAATATGTTCACTACCCATTACAATGTAATGTGTAACGAAATTTTTCGTCATTACACATTACATTGCATTTTGTAATGAAAATATTTCACATTACAAAATGTAGTGTAATGCGTAATGGAAATTTTTTACAATACAAAATATAATGTAACGAGTAACGGACATTTTCTCCATTACAAAACCGGATATAATGCGTTATGGAAATTGTTTACATTACAATGTATAATGTAATGAGTAATGGATTTTTTAACATTACTGAATGTAATGTAATGGGTAATGAAATATTTGTTCATTACCCATTAAGAACGTAATGAATAATGCATTACTTTTTCATTAAAAATTTTGGAACCCTGGTTTCAGTATAGTACTCCCTAAAAACGACGACACAAAAGAGCATTATTTAAGGCAGTATGACAGTAATATTACTCATTACAAGGATTATTATTAGTTTCCCATTGGGTCAAATCGACCCAGTGAAAAAACTGCTGCCCCTAATGAAAAACGAATAATAATCCTCATTACATTGTCACGAGTAAGGGAATTATTTACATTGCATTGCATTAGTAATGGGAAAAAATTCCATTACTCATTACCTTATACTTTGTAATGTAAAGAAAATCCATTACTCATTACATTACATTTTGTAATGTATAAAAATTCCATTACCCATTACATTGTAATGGGTAATGAAAATATTTCACATTACAAAATTCAATGTAATGAGTAATGAAAATTTTTTACATTGAAAATTCCACTGTAATGAGAAATGGGAATTTGCATCATTACGAAATGAAACCACATGGGGTGATAGCTAAAGAAAACTTTGTATATTTCTGCTGTACGCTGATAATGAAAATATACAAAATTAATGTTACTTAAATATTTACAATACCGATTGACATACTTTTGGAGTCGGTACCAGCCAATTGCCAATTTTTTTCTTCGACTTTTTCAGCGTTAAGAATCTTTGGCAAATATCAGAAGTATTCTAGTTCGGGTGAATAGCCCATGACCCGACTATACCATGAAAATTTGAGCGAAATCCTCTCAATAGTTTTTGGAATATGGAAGTCAATTTGAAAAATACAGTTTTGCGAAAAACGCGTTTAAAAGTTCAAGTACGATTTACACAAAGAAAGTTTTGACTGACCATTAGTCTGCTATGCCGGGTCCATATAACACGTGTACATTTTTCGCATTGTGTGCAAAAAAAAACGATTTTTTGGACCTGTTACATTAATAAGGGCTTAGGACACAGTAAGGGGTATAAAATCATGTGCGAATTCAACAATTTTTTTCATATGAAAAAATGATCCACTCGTAAAATTAATTACACATCTATTTAAGGCGTTACCCCCACTTGTAGCGCAAAAAAGGCCTTTTTCATGATTTTTTTTAAAGAAAACAACAAAACTTTTTTAATCGATCAATATACCATCTTGAAGAACACATCTTGAAGAACTTTCAGTAATTTTTTTTATTGAAAAATATTACATTGTTTAGTGGCAAATGGCCGTCAATGAAATAATGTTTTTATATACACGGTTTGCGGTGACCAACATTGCGGCTAAGTGGATCATCTGAAAAAAAAATGCGGATGGATTTAGTCAAATATAAGTATAAACTAGTCTTTAATCGAAGGATTTTAAAAAAATATTCATTTTTCACAAAATGGCGGACAGTCAAAGTTAATGGTTCTATTTTAACGAAAAAAAAACGGCCGTTTTTTGGCTATAAAACGGCCTTTTTTTCGAAAAAACAAATCGAACGATTAAAGACTACATTTTTATGTATTAAATAAGCCTGCAAAATTTCAAGAAGATCGGTTCATTAGTGTTCGAGTAATCTTGGTCACCGACTTCAGAAATGCCATTTTGAGAAAAACGCGTTTAAAGTTTCAATTTCCGGTCGTTTACACAACGGATTCTTCTCTTTCAACGCTCATATCTCAGTCAATTTTGTTCGGATCGACTTGAAATTTTCAGGACATATTCTCACATACTTATACTTCAAAAAAATAGATTTTTTTTTCAAAATCGCAAGTGGGGGTAACCCCTTAATATGAATATCAAGCTATTGGGTTTTTTTCCGATGTACAAAATGGCCGACTACTCGAAACTTCTCGAAACACCTTTTTTCCAATTGGCGTGACAAATATCTTCAACAATTTTCACTCGATTTACTTCAAATTTGAAAGTTACGTTCCTAATTGCATTTCGCAGAGAAGTACATACGGAATTTCTGATTAATCGAAAACTTTTCCTTTTACGAGCAGTTATAACGAAATGTTTTCACTGAAAATTCATTTCTTAAGTTCAAATACCTGCGACTTTTGAATAAAACAATATTTTTTTAATTTCGTACGTACTTCTCTGAGTATTCTAATGTAGAATGACGAGAATTTTTGTTTTTTGTTATAGGTAAAAAATTGTGAATGCTAAGTGTCACGCCGCGGAGGGCCTAAAAAAAGATAACAAAAGAAAATATTGGTAGTCGGCCGTTTTGTACATCGAAAAAAAAGTATATATATTTTCTCACAGCTTGATATTCATACTAAATAGATGTGTAATTAATTTGGTAGTAAGAAATTTTATTTGCATCGCCTTTTTGGCTTTTTACAAAGTTTTCATACCGTTGCACATCGCTCTCTTACAATCTAACTTATTTTTTCTCCTTTAGACGAAGTTTTTATTGGGAGTACAACTTTGCAGTGACCGTTTTTTTTTTTAAAGTTTAAGGCTTTATTATAAAAAAGTGGCTACATATTTTTTAATCAAAGTACTGCCCATCGCTAGCTATGACCTCGGCCCATCTTTCAGGTAGCATTCGAATCCCGCGTCGATAAAAGTCTTGGTCCTTGGAGGCAATCCAGGAATCGACCCAATTTTTGACTTCTTCGTAAGTACCGAAGTGCTGGTCACAGCCAAATCGTGTGCCATTGACCGGAACAAGTGATAGTCGGAAGGGGCAATGTCTGGAGAGTACGGCGCGTGGGATAAAACCTCCCATTTCAGCGTTTCCAAGTACTTTTTCACGACATTTGCAACATGGGGTCGGGCATTGTCATGCTGCAGTATCACCTTGTCATGTCTTTCGTTGAATTGTGGCCGTTTCTCTTTGAGTGCCTTACTCAAGCGCATCAACTGACGTCGGTAGAGTTCCCCTTTGATGGTTTCGGATGGTTTGAGCAGCTCATAGTACACGACGCCCAGCTGGTCCCACCAGATACACAGCATCACTTTGGATCCGTGAATATTCGGTTTGGGCGTCGATGACGGAATATGACCAGGCAGTCCCCATGATTTTCGGCGTTTAGGATTATCGTAGTAAACCCACTTTTCATCTCCAGTCACAATCCGGTGCAAAAATCCCTTCCTTTGTTGTCTTTGGAGCAGTTCCCGCAAATGCTGAGAATTCGGCTCGTAGGTTGCCATGTTTCGGTGCCAATAACTTTATAATGCATACACGTATCCGTTAGCTTTTTTAAATTGTTTACATTGGCAGAGCCTCTAGTTTAAAATGCCACTTTTTTATTGAGCTAGGGCCACTACTTCGGCCGCAGTGGCTCTCTAAGTAAAACGGTCACTGCAAAGTTGTACTCCTAATACGATACTATTACATCGTTTAACATCGCTTTCTTACAATCTAACTTATATCTTTCCTGTTTTATTATTTTTAATTTTCGTCACACTCTTCGTTCTCTCTCTCTCCATTAACACCGTTCCTCTTTTCTCACACTCTCTTTCTATTTCCCCAAAAAAGTACGCATATTTACGTCTATCTCCCCTTTCAGCATCCCTATTAATCTACCTTCTAATCCCCGCTCATCCCTTTCCCCCTTTACCCACTCCACTATATATGTTTTCGCTTCTTTAGATATCACCTCTCTTGCTTTTTCACACGTAATCAGGTGCTCCATTGATTCTCTTTCTCGTTTGCATATCCTACAAGTCCGTTCCACTTCCCCCTTTTTTCCATCCCTTCCTATATTTCCACACCTCATCCTCGCCCAAGTTTCCTTATCCCTTCCTTTAACATCTTTCGCCACCCAATACTTCCATGGAGCTTCGTCGTTTTCTATTATCGCCTTGTAAAACCTATTATACGTCGATTTTTCAATCTGTTCTCTTTCTTTCTCTATGGTCTTTCTTTTTAAGTTATCCAATCCCTTGTCTATTAAATTATCTATAATTTTTATTTCTTTTCCTTCTTTTATCATATCTATTATTTCCCAATTTCTAATTCACTTGATACTTGTAAAAAGTCTTTTCCCCATTTCGACGGCTTCCTGTTCGAGATTCCCCTTATTTCCTCTCTCAAACAAATATTCGGCTATCTATTACGTTCCATTCTTATCACTAACTGTATACACCTCAGCGCTCTTTCCCGAATTTTGTACTCGAATGTTGGTATTCCTAACTCTGTTCGCTACACGAGTCTGGGAGTTCTTCAATCGATTCCTAACGCCATTTTGCAATGCCTATTTTGTATTGCCTCAAACTGTTCTACGTTATCGAAACCCCATATCTCTGCCCCGTAAAAAGCTCCTGCCTTAACAATAGATTCTAATAGATCGTGTAATTAATGTTATGAGTGAACAACATTTTGATACGAAAACAAATTGTCAAATCCGCACGTGATTTAATACCCGTTACGGTGGCTCAAGATCTTAAAATTCGTGAAATTATTTCACTAAACGCCATCTATCGTCAGCGGGCAGTTTCACAGGCAACCACGTGATCTATGATATGAAAAGGGACAAAACAGACCATTGTTTATTCACTGGCCAACAGGTAAAGGGCAAAGACAACGTGGGGGCCGTAATGGACAGCATGGAGCTCGAGAGGCAACGAGGAATAACCATACAGTCGGCGGCAACTTACACCCTCTGGAAGGATCACAATATAAATATCATAGACACGCCGGGCCACGTGGACTTCACCGTCGAGGTCGAGCGCGCCCTCAGAGTGCTGGACGGCGCGGTACTCGTACTTTGCGCCGTCGGTGGCGTACAGTCGCAAACCCTCACCGTCAATCGTCAGATGAAACGCTACGACGTTCCGTGTCTCGCATTCATCAACAAACTCGATCGCATGGGCGCCAATCCCGCCCGCGTTCTCAATCAAATGAGAACGAAGATGAATCACAATGCGGCATTTGTGCAAATTCCGATCGGCCTGGAATCGGCGACCCGCGGTATCGTCGATCTCGTCGCCGAGAGGGCCCTCTACTTCGAGGGCGACTACGGCGAAGTCGTCAGGCAAGACGAAATACCGGCGGAACTTCGAGCGGGTGAGAATTTCGATTGGGTCACGTACACGGTCTTACATAGAGGTCTGGAAACTCCTGGGGTGGGCAGTGACTCGGATAATGAGGCAAAAAGGCGGTTCTCGCTTCTGCCACCCGAAGCGCTGCTAGGTAGACGTTAGCCAATCAAACGCAGGTCCGAACAGCTGTGCAAAGGCGCACATTTTTTTTTACGTAAACATAGAGTCTGTTCGTTTTAGCTGCACTTTCTACAATTTCAGTAGATACAGTAATAGAAAGTCCTCAGAAGGCGTAAGAAGTGTAGAAAAGTGTAGTCAAAATGAACAGACCCAATATTTGTAAGAGCCATATAAATGGAAAACGATTATTTTTTCACTCCTGAATCCCCGGGCAGAATGAGAATTATTATTAGGTGTACAAATAAGTTTTAGGACAGTTTTCAAAAAATTCAAGATTTATTAAAAAAGAAGTAAAACACAGTTATTCATCGAAGTAATCTCCATCGCACTGAATGACCTTCAACCATCTCTCAGGTAACTCGCGGATGCCTTTCGCAAAGAAACTTTCGTCTTGCATGGTGAGAAATTTAGCGACCCATTTTTCCACTTCTTCAAATGTTTTGAATCGCACGTCAGACAAATCGCTCTGCATTTTCCAGAATAAATGATAATCGGATGGGGCTAAGTGTGGTGAATACGCCGGGTGTGGTACAGCTTCCCATCCAAGCGCTAGTAACGTATCCTTGACCGGTTTACCCACATGAGGCCGCGCGTTGTCATGGAGCAGTTTTACTGGACGTTTTCCTTTACCAGAAAATGGACGTTTCTTCTCAATTTCTTGATTCACTTGCATCAATTGATGACAATAGCGATCGGTAGTAACTGTTTGACCAGGTTTGAGAAGTTCATAATACAGTACGCTTTTCATATCCCACCATATGCACAGCATGACTTTGTTACAATGAACATTGCACTTTGGCGTGGATGTTGTCGGCTCGTCGGGGTCAACCCAATGATATTTGCGTTTCGGATTATCAAAATAAATCCACTTTTCATCGCCGGTCACAATTTTCCACAAGAAAGACTTTCTATGTTGCTTGTTGTAAAGACTCACACAAATGTTATGACGGCTGTTTTTATTTCCTTGAGTCAGAAAGTGTGGTACCCACTTTGTTCCTTTTCGAATCTTACCCATTGCTTTTAAACGATAAGAAACAGTTTGTTGAGTTACTCCAAGCTGTTCCGAAAGTTGTTTCTCCGTCTGACAAGAGTTTTCATCCAGCAACGCTTGCAGTTCCTGATCGTCCACCTTTACAGGAGGCCCCGTGCGTTCACGGTCACTAACGTCGAAATCACCTTCTTTGAATCGCTTATACCAATACTCACATGTACTTTTAGATACAATGTTGTCTCCAAGAACAGAACATATCGATTCACACGCTTTCCTAACACTTTTTCCTTGATGGAACTCATAGCGAATGCAGTGTCTAATAAATAGCTTATCGGTCTGCATGTTTAATTTACAGAATTTATAGGTTATGTTTATGACTCCGTTACGTTTCGATACTACATATCAAGCGCCATCTATGATAAGTGAGCGGGACCTTTGAATTAATTTAGAATAGCTGTTATGATACAAAATCGGAGGGTCCTAAAACTTATTTGTACACCTAATATTTCAGTAGACTGTATTTCTCGTATGTTCGAACTTCTGTAATATTTTTATTTGGTCTTTCGCCATTTGAGTAGATGGGGTACGGACAAATTTCTACGGTCTAAATTTTCGTTCCTTACAATTAACGGCGTGGTAAAGTTAATTCGGCGAAAAAAAGGCATGTTTTTAAGATTTTTTTTTGGCGTAACGAATAGTGTTCGTTTATTGAAAAATTTACATATAATAAAGTAACGTTTGAACAACATTCTCCTAAATTTGCATTGCAAAATATTCAAAATTGAGCGAGTGAAAATTAAAGCCCGGAGGCGCCTCGAAAAAAAGTTGGTTTGCGGTGTGCACCGTAACTCGCAACAGAATCATTTGAAACAAAAAAATCAAAATGCATTTGTTAAAGAAGATGTTTCTCGAGGTAATGACGGGAGGATTGTTTTTTTTTTTCGATTTTTCGATTTTTCGTAGCACTTGGGAGCCAAAAACCCGATTTTCGCTAAAAAAAATCGGCTAATTTGTTGTTGAAAAATTAGTAATTATTAAAAAAAAAACAAAAAAGCTCTCGACAATACCTGGTGAATTATGTGAAAAAGTACTGTGCAAAATTTCGAAGCGATTGGTCCAGTAGATTTTGAGTTATCGTGCACACGGACTTCAAATATGACAAGTCTCAGAAAAACGGTTTGAAAAACGCAGAAGAGAAGAGAACGGCATGGAGCAATAGACGCTCAAATACTCATAACTTCGTCAATTTTACTCCGATCGACTTGAAATTTTAACACAATATTCTTGATATATTATGCATTCATTTAAAAAATGAAAAAAAAATTTAAATACTTTACCCCGCCCTTAATGTTTATTCTCAGTATATTGCAGTGCTTGTTTGTTTCTACAACTTTTATTTTTGCTTTTGCTTATTTAACAATGTTAATAAAAACCTAAAAATATAATGAAAGCGTAATACAAAAAAAGAAATGAACGCATTGTGTATGTTCAAATGGCACCGTTTTTATTGATTTGTCAGTTTGGCGAGTTTGTTTACAAAAAATTGTTGTTGCCGTTTTTGGTTTTGTTGATAGGCGAACTGGCGCATCCTCAATCGAATATGATAAAATCTAGCGAAGGATAAGGCCGGGTCCACACTATGCGCTTCTACCAGAGCGTTTCAGGTAGTTTAGATTTCTAGAAACGTGGTGAACACGTGTACTGGCTGTCAGGTTATTTTTCCATTGCTCTATATCTATATCTACAAGATTACTTCTACTCGACAGCGCTTCCAGCGGATAAATGAGGAACTGCGTTTTTGTCTCACTAACGATCAGAGTCGGGCGTAATTCTATTAATAAATACGAATACACATGAATTCGTATTCACATGCATGCATACAAATACAATTATATTCACAAATATTCTAAACATACAAATAAATTCAAAAAAAATTGTGAATATTCACAAAAAATGTGAATATTTACAAAGAAACATGTGAATTAAAAAAAATTCACATCAAAATCAGTGAATGCAAATGTATTCATAAAAAATTGTAAATACAAAAAAATTCACAAAATAAGTTGTGAATTTTTTCGTATTTAAGACAAATTAAAATCGAATTCACAATGATTAGATTAAAGTTTACACCAAAAGTGAGTTCTTACGTACTTTGAGAGAAAACATTGCGTCCAACAAAAATATCGTGTTGAGTTCAACATTGTGTTGAGTTCAACACAATGTTTTCTCTCAAAATACGTAAGAACTCACTTGTGGTGTTAATTTGATTATAATTGTCGTGAATTCGATTTTATTTTTCTTCAACTTGAGAAAATTCACAACTCATTTTGTGATTTTTTTCATATTTATAATGTAATATTTGAAACTCACAACTTTTTTTGCCAAAATTTCTTTGCCTCGACGCAATGTTTTCTCTCAAAATACGTAAGAACTCACTTTTGGTGTAAATTTTAATCTAATCGTTGTGAATTAGATGTTAATTTGTCTTAAATACGAAAAAAATCACGACTTATTTTGTGAATTTTTTTGTATTCACAATTTTTGTGAATACTTTTGCATTCACAGATTTTGATGTTTTTTTTTAATTCACAGGATTTTTTGTAAATATTCACATTTTTGTGAATATACACAATTTTTTCTATGAATTTATTTGTATGTTCAGAATATTTGTGAATACAATTGTATTTGTATTCACAATAAGTGAAGTATGAATAAATTTGTATTTATATTCACATAAAAATCACGATGTGAATAAATTCGTATTCGTATTTGTAAATAGAATTAGGCCCAACTCTGCTACCGATGACACTTTCCACCATGCAAAAACGCCGGAGTTTCCAGACCTGTATGTAAGACCCTGGTTACGTCGTTCGAGTTTTGCTCGCTTGAGAAAATCTTCCACGGCGTTGGAGATTTAAAAAAAACCGTTTTCGTCCTCGTTCCTCTTTTCGTGGAGTACAATGATTTTTTTGTTCCTTGGGATGTTTTTGGAAATAACTTGTGGTGGATTCTTGCTTTTTTTTGTTTGTATTTGGTGGGTTATTGGGCCACATTTGGGTTTGGCTTTGTTTGGTTATTTTTGCGTTTGGCTTTGTTTGGTTATTTTTGCGTTCGGCTTTGTTTGGTTATTTTTTGGTTTGGGTTTATTTGGTTATTTTTGCGTTTGGCTTTGTTTGGTTATTTTTGCGTTTGGCTTTGTTTGGTTATTTTTGCGTTTGGCTTTGTATGGTTATTTTTGCGTTTGACTTTGTTTGGTTATTTTTGCGTTTGGATTTGTTTGGTTATTTTTGCGTTTGCGTTTGTTTGGTTATTTTTCGATATTCTTGTTCGGGTTTTTTTTGTTCTTCATTCACATTTGGGTTTTTGTGTTATACTTTCATATTCCCGCTTGGGCTTGTTTCGATAATTCTTCCACACGTGGATTTGGGTTTGCTCGGCTGACTCCTCCGTACCCTTGCTTGCGTTATTCCTCGAATTATCCAACGACACGGAAAAATAACAAAGTTTTGCCTCTTTTCCTCGCGCTGAGCGTAGAATCGGAAGATCGTCGCCAAGAGCTGATCGAGCATCTCAGCAACGTCGACGAGACTCTCGGTGAATTTTTCTTGAACGAGAAAACGCCCGCTGAGACCGACATCGCCGACGCGATAAGACGAACGTGCCTGAAGCGCACCTTCACCCCCGTACTGGTTGGCACGGCACTCAAGAACAAAGGCATACAGCCATTGCTGGACTCGGTCATACGATACTTGCCGAGTCCGGGCGAGGTCAAGAATTACGCTCTTCGCGAACTAACGGGGTAACGTTTCCCAACGATTTGTCGTAAACGAAAAAGAAAATACAAACTTATATGTAAAAAAATATTTAAAAAAACAAGCTTTTATTCAATGTACTAAAAAGTAGAAAATAATTGTTCACCAAGTCACCTATATGTGACTATGAATGAAAGAAATGTTTCATGAATTTGACCAATTCAGTTTCATTAAGGCCTTTGGCCATAGTTACGGGTACACGATCGTGTGCGATTTTAACAATTTTTTTTCGTATCGAAAAGTGATTCACTCGTAAAATTAATTACACGTGTATTTAGTATGAATACCAAGCTGTTAGAAAAAATATATATTAGGTGTACAAATAAGTTTTAGGACAGTTTTCAAAAAATTCAAGATTTATTAAAAAAGAAGTAAAACACAGTTATTCATCGAAGTAATCTCCATCGCACTGAATGACCTTCAGCCATTTCTCAGTTAACTCGCGGATGCCTTTCGCAAAGAAACTTTCGTCTTGCGAGGTGAGAAATTTAGCGACCCATTTTTCCACTTCTTCAAATGTTTTGAATCGCACGTCAGACAAATCGTTCTGCATTTTCCGGAATAAATGATAATCGGATGGGGCTAAGTCTGGTGAATACGCCGGGTGTGGTACAGCTTCCCATCCAAGCGCTAGTAACGTATCCTTGACCGGTTTACCCACATGAGGCCGCGCATTGTCATGGAGCAGTTTTACTGGACGTTTTCCTTTACCAGAAAATGGACGTTTCTTCTCAATTTCTTGATTCACTTGCATCAATTGATGACAATAGCGATCGGTAGTAACTGTTTGACCAGGTTTGAGAAGTTCATAATACAGTACGCTTTTCATATCCCACCATATACACAGCATGACTTTGTTACAATGAACATTGCGCTTTGGCGTAGATGTTGTCGGCTCGCCGGAGTCAACCCAATGATATTTGCGTTTCGGATTATCAAAATAAATCCACTTTTCATCGCCGGTCACAATTTTCCACAAGAAAGACTTTCTATGTTGCTTGTTGTAAAGACTCACACAAATGTTAAGACGGCTGTTTTTATTTTCTTGAGTCAGAAAGTGTGGTACCCACTTTGTTCTTTTTCGAATCTTACCCATTGCTTTTAAACGATAAGAAACAGTTTGTTGAGTTACTCCAAGCTGTTCCGAAAGTTGTTTCTCCGTCTGACAAGAGTTTTCATCCAGCAACGCTTGCAGTTTCTGATCGTCCACCTTTACAGGAGGCCCCGTGCGTTCACGGTCACTAACGTCGAAATCACCTTCTTTGAATCGCTTATACCAATACTCACATGTACTTTTAGATACAATGTTGTCTCCAAGAACAGAACATATCGATTCACACGTTTTCCTAACACTTTTTCCTTCATGGAATTCATAGCGAATGCAGTGTCTAATAAATAGCTTATCGGTCTGCATGGTTAATTTACAGAATTTATAGGTTATGTTTATGACTCCTTTACGTTTCGATACTAAATATCAAGCGCCATCTATGATAAGTGAGCGGGACCTTTGAATTAATTTAGAATAGCTGTTATGATACAAAATCGAAGTGTCCTAAAACTTATTTGTACACCTAATATATTTTTTTTCGATGTGCAAAATGGCCGATTACTAATATTTTCTTTTGTTATATTTTTTTGAGGCGCTCCGCGGCGTGACATTTAGCATCCACAATTTTTTACCTAGAACAAAAAACAAAAATTCTCGTCAATCTACATTGGAATACCTAGAGGAGTACGTATGGAATTTAAAAAATATTGTTTTATTCAAAAGTTGTAGGTATTTGGACTTGAGAAATGAATTTTCAGTGAACAAATTCGTTATAACTGCTCATACAGGGTGTCCAATAGGAAGTTGCTGAAACTAATCGACTGTCGTTTTAAAACACGTGAACAGAATCAGAAAAGCCAAATAGAGGAAGCTCTGCAGTTTTAAACGCACATAAATAAAACCCAGTCAAGTATTTTTTATGTCAGTTTATTACATCCTATAAAAATAACGAAAAAGTACAGTGACTAACGATAGATATTTTTGAAGTGCGAACCGTTAGATTGTGCACAAAAATCAATTCTCTTTTGAAAGCTGTGAAAAACTGTGTCCAACATATCGTTAGTAATGCCGCGAACCCCTTCCTGGATGGCCGCGATCAGTTCTTCTACCGTGCTGGGGTTTTTAGCGTAACAATGATCTTCAATGTAACCCGACAAGAAAAAATCACAAGGGTTCAGGTCCGGTGAGTACGGAGGCCATTCCAGTCCGCCGTGAGCAAATTTAGGGTACCCCGGACCAATTACTCGAGTCCCATATACGCGATGAATAGCTTCAAACACCTCATGAGTCCGGTGCGGCGTCGCTCCATCTTGCATGAAGTAAACATTTTTAACCAGTCCCCTCTTTTTTGCATAAGGGAAGAATTTCGTTTCCAAAAGCTGTTTGTAACTCTCTCCTGTTACCGTAGATTCCAAGAATTGCAAATAAATTCCTTTTACCGAAATCGCTGCCCATGCCGTTACTTTCTGTGGATGAAGGGACTTCGCTAGCGATACGTTGGGATTTTCCGTTCCCCAAAACCGATAATTTTGCTTGTTTACGTACCCATTCATCCAAAAATGTGCTTCATCGGAATAAATAATCAATTTCTCATTAAGTTCTTCGGCTTCAAACATTCCCGTAACAGTGTTACAAAATTCGATGCGTTTCGTCATGGCATGTTCAGTTAACAATTGACGAGTGCTTATTTTATGCGGATGAAACGTTAAAAAATATTTCAAAATGTTGTGTAATGATGATTTGGTTATTTTTAATGCTTGAGCAGCTTTCCGAATCGAATCATTTGGATTTTGTTTGAAATAATTCTCAACTTCGTTGATCTTCTCTGGTGTAGTCACCGTAACAAATGGACCTGGCAACTCGTGTCTACGGTCCTGGAGTGTACCATACTTCACGAAGTTATCGATTATCCTACAAAAATTAACGTAAAATTACTTCCACGCAGTTTAATTGAATTGAAACACAAGTTTTGTGATAGATGAATATGAATAAATATTAAATTCACACCTTTTCAGAGTGCTTTCGTTGGCAACTCTATGAGTTCCAAACTTAGTACGAAACCCTCTATACGCATTACTATAAATTCTTCCCCTCGAGAAGAAGCACTCAATGAGATATACTTTTTCTTCCGTGGTGAGCTCACTCATTTTGACGCGCGCGTACTTGCTTCAACCACGGCTGGAATAAAACTGCGGGGCCGCAGGTATGCGCCTTGGAAAAGGGGACCCCTATTGAATTCAGGGAGGGAAGAGACACTTATTTAGTTTTAGCAACTTCCTATTGGACACCCTGTAAACTGCTCATAAAATGAAAAGTTTTCGATCAATCAGAAATTCCGTACGTACTTCTCTGCGAAATGCAATTAGGAACATAACTTGGAAATTTGAAGTAAATCGAGTGAAAATTGTTGAAGTTATTTGTCACGCCAATTGGAAAAAAGCTGTTTCGAGAAGTTTCAAGTAGTCGGCCATTTTGTACATCGAAAAAAATATATATATATTTTCTAACAGCTTGATATTCATACTAAACAGATGTGATTAATACTAATGATCGAATCACTTTTTCACACGAAAAAAAATGGTTAAATTCGCACATGATTTTATTACCCGTATGGCCTAACCCCTTAAAAATAAGAGCTTGCACTCGCCTGCGATAAAATTGCCTTCGATTTTTCCCCGGGCGCAGATCTAAGACTGAGAAAGTTTTGTTGGACTCGACGAGGGAGCACAAGAGGCCATTCGTCGGTTTGGCGTTCAAACTCGAGGCCGGAAAATTCGGCCAGCTCACGTATTTCCGGTGTTACCAGGGCAAATTGGCCAAAAGCGAAACGATATACAACACGCGAACGAAAAAAAAAGTACGCGTCGCTCGTCTCGTGCGTCTACACTCGAGCCAAATGGAGGACGTCGATGAGATCAGCGCTGGCGATATATTTGCTCTGTTCGGTGTCGATTGCGCCTCCGGCGATACGTTCACCGATAATGCCAAATTGGAAATCTCAATGGAGTCCATTTTCGTCGCTGATCCGGTCGTTTCCATGTCTATACAACCGAAAAATAACAAGGATCGCGACAACTTCTCCAAAGGCATACAACGATTCACCAAGGAGGATCCGACATTTCGATTTCATTACGATCCCGACAACAAGGTGATCGCTCACTCTTGCTCTTTGATTTTTTTTTCCTTCGGCTGAAACTTTGATATAATTATACGAACAATTCGTTGAAACTAATAATAATAATAATAATAATAATAATAATAATAACGATGATGATTTTTGAAACTTTATTCTTAATTTTTTGGAATTTAATTTTTTTATTCATTGATAAAGTGGAAAACTATAATAATTTCAAGTAAATAATATATAATGTTTAAATTTCATTATTATGATTATTTCTATTTTATTTTTAATTTATTTATGCACAGAACAAAAAAATAATTTCAATTGAACAATTAATAATGATAATAACAATGATGATTTAAAAAATTATGTAGTCAATTTTATTTTATTTCATTGTTTTTTTACTTTTTTTGAAGAAATTTTTGGAAAAAAATTTACCTTAATGTATAATAATAATCATAACAATGATGGTGTGAATTTGATTGTTTTATTTTTACTGTTTTTATTTATAGAGACAAAAAATAATTGCAATTTAACAATTTGTAATAATTTTCCTGATAATGACAATAATAATTTTTTCAAAATGTCATTATTTATTTTATTGGATTTTATAGTTTTAAAGTTTTTTTATTCATAAGATGGACAAAAATCAATCGATAATTTATGATAATAACAATAACAATATAACACAATAGTAATGATGTTAACGTTGATGACGATAATTATTATTTCACCACACTAATGACAACGATAAAAGTGAAACTTTTGATTTTCGTCGATAGGAAAGCATCGTTTCCGGCATGGGCGAGCTCCATCTCGAGATTTACGGCCAGAGGCTGGAGCGCGAGTACAACTGTCCGATAATATTGGGCAAGCCGAAGGTCTCGTTCCGCGAGACCCTCACCGAGCCGTGCGAGTTCGATTATTTGCACAAAAAGCAATCGGGCGGCGCCGGACAATTCGCCGGTGTCGAGGGCATTCTCGAGGTGATTGATTTGTTCAAGCTTTTATTCAAGGCCTTAGGCCACAATAACGGGTACAAAATCATGTGCGAATTTAACAATTTTTTTTTCGCATGGAAAAGCGATTCACTCATAAAATTAATTTTACATCTATTTAGTATGAATATCAAGCTGTTAGAATTTTTTTTTCTCGATTTACAAAATGGCCGACTAGCAATATTATCTTTTATCTTTTTTTTGAAAACAAAAATTCTCGTCAATCTACATTAGAATACCTAGAGAAGTACGTACGGAATTTAAAACACATTATTTTATTCAAAAGTTGTAGATATTCGAACTTAAGGGGCCAGTCCACTTTGGAGCCACGAAAAAAGGCTATTTTCGCGATTTTTTGGCGGATTTTATGAAAGATATGAATATAAAAGTTGTTGGGCTCGATAAATAGTCTTGAATTATATTTAAATCAAATTTAATTCATTTTTGTTCATTTTTAAGTACAAAAACTGTAGTTTAACGTAACGTCTCAAAAATAGGTGGGCTAGGTACCTCCATCACAACTCGGCAACGGCTTGTCTGAAACAAAAAAAAATCAAGGTCCATTAGATTCAGTATGACACCAGCTACAAAATGACCCTAGGATATAACGTTTTACCAAAAAATAAAAAAATGGCCGATGAAAAACGAAAAAAGTAATAAAAAAAACGCGTTTTTCGCAAAAAAGAAGAATAAAAATCAAAATTTAAAAACCATCGAGGGTCATCTTGTTGCGAATCATGTTTATGTGGTTCAAAGGCCATAGCCGGGTAAGAGGGAAAAATCGCCCCCGCATTTTCTCCAGCGAAATTTGGAGTATATTCTGAGGTATAAAAAAAAACAAATTTTCTGAAAATTTCATCCCCGCCAACGCAATGATTTTAGAAAAATGATTTTTTTTTAAATAAAACAACAAAAAAATTCCGGAAACGCTTCAGTGGATCGATTCGATTTTTTTTTGGTACTTGTTACGATCAAACGTGTTACGAAATAAAATTATAGAACATCTTGCGAAAGATTAAGGTTTATCAAAAAAATAATGTTCCTTGTTTTATTTTTTTTAACTATAATCCACTTGGGGTACAGTAAGGAAATTTTTTTCATATAATCTTTGGGCACCTTATTAGATTATATCATTTTTTCAAAATGATCGGTTTGGTACGCCACAGTGAAAAAAAAAGAAACAGACTTTATTGATATATTTTAGTTATACAGGGTGTCCCATTTTAATCTTACACCTGAATTTTCTCGAAAAATATTGCTCGGACGAACTATTGTGTGGAACAAAACTTATAGGGATTGAAGTTTGAAAAAAATTTATTTGAGGAGCCAACATTCAAAATGGCGGCGTTACAAAGGCTGACATGTTTTTTTCAAACGGAAACATAACTTTTTTTTATTGCCAAAAAATTTGTCAGCTGAAAACTAAAAACTTTTGTTGAAAAAATTTTTGACGTTTGATTGACGTTTGAAAAAAATTTATTTGAGGAGCCAAAATTCAAAATGGCGGCGTTACAAAGGCTGACATGTTTTTTTCAAACGGAAACATAACTTTTTTTTATTGCCAAAAAATTTGTCTGCTGAAAACTAAAAACTTTTGTTGAAAAAATTTTTTGACAAAGTTCATAGTTTTCAAGTGAGAACATCATTTTCAATTATTTCAGATGTATCCAGGATTTGTGTGTGTGTGTGTGTGTGTGTGTCGATGACATTTTTTTTTTCCATTTTAATAGCGTTTGTGCCATTTTCAGGCCCAAAAACGTGTTTCTTTAAATCCTTGACGAACTTTGATCACGATGGGTAGAAAAACACACACACACACACACACACACAAATCCTGGATACATTTGAAATAATTGAAAATGATGTTCTCACTTGAAAACTATGAACTTTATCAAAAAAATTTTTCAACAAAAGTTTTTAGTTTTCAGCTGACAAATTTTTTGGCAATAAAAAAAGTTATGTTTCCGTTTGAAAAAAACATGTCAGCCTTTGTAACGCCGCCATTTTGAATTTTGGCTCCTCAAATAAATTTTTTTCAAACGTCCCCCTTCAATCCCTAGAAGGTTTGTTCCACACAATATTTCGTCCGAGCAATATTTTTCGAGAAAATTCAGGTGTAAGATTAAAATGGGACACCCTGTATGTCTATATAACTAAAATATATCAATAAAGTGTGTTTCTTTTTTTTTTCACTGTGGCGTACCAAACAGATCATTTTGAAAAAATTATATAATCCAATAAGGTGCCCAAAGATTATATGAAAAATTTTTCGCTGTTGTACCCCAAGTGGATTATAGTAAAAAATAATAAAACAAGGAACATTCTTTTTTTTCAAACCTTAATCTTTCGCAAGATGTTCTATAATTGTATTTCATAACACGTTTAATCGGAACAAGTACCAAATAAAAATCAAATCGATCCACTGTACCGTTTCCGGAATTTTTCTTTTTTTTCGATATTTAAAAAAAAATTCATTTTCCTAAAATCATTGCGTTGACGGGGATGAAATTTTCAGAAAATTTGTTTTTTTACACCTCAGAATATA
The DNA here is from genome assembly GCA_964007375.1 of Ophion obscuratus. Taxonomy (NCBI): domain Eukaryota; kingdom Metazoa; phylum Arthropoda; class Insecta; order Hymenoptera; family Ichneumonidae; genus Ophion; species Ophion obscuratus. Next base: position 25,065,715 of record OZ023324.1, on the reverse strand, counting down.
CTCCAAATTTCGCTGGAAAAAATGCGGGGCCAATTTTTTCCCTATTTACCCGGCTATGGCCTTTCAAGAGAATCGGTTTATTAGTTTTAGAGATACGATGGAGCAAGATTTTGAAAACGTTGTCTCGAGAGAAACGCGTTTGAAGCCGAAACAACGTTTCTATGAAAAACTCTTACCTAAACTCAATCGGCAATTCCTGCACCGTTCAAAATCCCTTCTGATTGCTCATCATCGTCGATTTCTTCGAGTCTTGCTTGCTTTCGAGTTTTTGAAATTTTCAAAATGGACTGGCCCCTTAACAGATGAATTTTTAGTGAAAAATTTCGTTATAACTGCTCATAAACTGCTCATAATATGAAAAGTTTTCGATTTATCAGAAATTCCGTACGTACTTCTCTGCGAAATGCAATTAGGAAAATAACTTTTAAGGGCGGGGTAAAGTATTTAAATTTTTTTTTCATTTTTGTTTAATTTTTTAAATGAATGCATAATATATCAAGAATATTGTGTTAAAATTTCAAGTCGATCGGAGTAAAATTGACGAAGTTATGAGTATTTGAGCGTCTATTGCTCCATGCCGTTCTCTTCTCTTCTGCGTGTTTCAAACCATTTTTCTGAGACTTGTCATATTTGAAGTCCGTGTGCACGATAACTCAAAATCTACTGGTCCAATCGCTTTGAAATTTTGCACAGTACTTCTTCACATAATTCACCAGGTATTGTCGAGAGCTTTTTTGTTTTTTTTTTTAATAATTACTAATTTTTCAACAACAAATTAGCTGATTTTTTTAGCGAAAATCGGGTTTTTGGCTCCCAAGTGCTACGAAAAATCGAAAAATCGAGAAAAAAAAAATCCTCCCGTCATTACCTCGAGAAACATCATCTTTAACAAATGCATTTTGATTTTTTTCTTTCAAATGATTCTGTTGCGAGTTATGGTGCACACCGCAAACCAACTTTTTTTCGAGGCGCCTCCGGGGTTTAATTTTCACTCGCTCAATTTTGAATATTTTGCAATGCAAATTTAGGAGAATGTTGTTCAAATGTTACTTTATTATATGTAAATTTTTCAATAAACGAACACTATTCCTTACGCCCAAAAAATCCTAAAAACATGCCTTTTTTTCGCCGAATTAACTTTACCCCGCCGTTAAATTTGACGTAAATCGAGTGAAAATTGTTGGTTATTTGTCACGCCAATTGGAAAAAAGCTGTTTCGTGAAGTATCGAGTAGTCGGCCATGTTGTACATCGAAAAAAGTATATATATTTTTTCTAACAGCTTAATATTCATACTAAATAAATGTGTAATTTATTTTATGAGTGATTCACTTTTTCATACGAACAAAAAACTTGTCAAATTCGCACATGATATTACACGCGTTACTGTGGCCTAAGGCCTTAACTTGCTTCGTTCGTACGTCGGTTTTTTCCGGTTGAAAAATTTGTAATCCATTCTTCAAGCACTTGCTGGCTTCCGATTTAGCTGACATTTTACATACCAGTGTAAAATATGGTACCATGGAGCTGGTCTGATGAAGGTCGGAGGTGGGCACAATTTCGAGCTCTATTTTTTTTCCATTTTCTCACCATCCAATTATCTTTGAAAAAAGAAAAAAAATTGTCGCGGAAGCTGCAAGCGGCCGAAAAATATTGGGTTGGTAAGAGAGTCTTGCGACACACAACATGAGTAAAATATAAAAACATTTTATTTTAACAGTAAACAATTATTCAGTAATGTATGCTCCCTCTGTATCTACAACTCGTGCCCAACGCTCTCGTAGACTTTGCACGCCTGCACTCCAGAATTCTTTGGTTCGTGAATTGAAAAAGTCGACCAGTGTATTTTTGAGATCCGCGAAATCATCAAATTTTTTATCCTGTAAATAATTTTTTAAAGCTCGAAACAGACGGTAGTCGGTAGGTGCTAGGTCTGGTGAATACGGTGGATGCGGTAGAACTTCCCATCCCAGCTGCGAAATAGATTGTTGCGTCATCTTAGCTACGTGGGGTCGAGCATTGTCGTGGCGAAGCCGAACTTGGAGACGTTTACGCCTTTTTTGTTTGATAATTTCAGCCAGCTTTTGCAGTTGTGCAGAGTAAGTATGTGCATTTATCGTGGTGTTGGATGGGAGCAGTTCGTAATATAGCATGCCCTCAGAATCCCACCAACAACAGAGTAAAACTCTCTTCACTTCACGGGGCAGCTTAGGGGTCGGATCTGGTTTTTCTCCTTTCGGTAGCCATTGTCGCTTACGCGTGTAGTTAACATAAAGCACCCAGCTTTCATCTCCAGTGACTGTTTCTTGAAGAAAATCCTTTCTGTGTGGACGTTGCAGGAGTGAAAGACAGATGGACATGCGTGTCGCTTTGTTTGATTCGCTGAGATCGTGTGGTATCCAAGAAGAAACAACTTTTCTGTATCCGAGATTTTGTAAATGTTGGAGAATCGTGGGATGGCTACAGCCGAGTTTGTAAGCTAATTCCCGTGACGACGTATTAGGCTTTGCCTTTGTAAGTGCTCGTAGTTCTTCATCGTCAACAGTTGATTTCCTGCCGGACCTAGGTTTGTCTTCAAAAGATGTATCGCCAGAACGGAAACGCTGGTACCAACGGGACATCGTTGAATGATGAACTACGTTAGCCTTGAACACACTACACGTATTAGCGGCTGCGGTTCTTGCAGAACGCCCTTGTAAAAATTCGTAATATGCAATCGATCGAAGTGCACTATGATCCATCTTCGCTCGTACTGTCTGCGCGGAACAACTGACTCGCTTATATACCCTACGGCATGGACGGTTCTAGACCATTCTTGTATTTCCTATTCTCGAATGTTGTAGAACTTCGTTAGAAGAAAACATATTTTAATCGAAAGAAAAGTGTCGCAAGACTTTCTTACCAACCCAATATTTAGAGGTCGCTCTAAATATTTTTGACCGCTCGCAGCTTTTGCGACAATTTTTTCTCTTTTCACGGAATATAATTGGATGGTGAAAAAAAGGAGAAAAAAAAATAGAGCTCGAAATTGTGCCACCCTAACTTGCTTCTATGACGAGTGACCAAGACAGGAACTTTTTGTAGTTATACTGTTTTGATTTTCAATTTTACTGAACATTTTTTTTTCACTCATCAGTACACTAACTTTTGAATAAAAGCTTGTTTCTTTTAAGTTTAACGTTTATTATCTTCTTTTTTTGCTCTCTCGTAATGAGAATTGACAATTGTCGGCGAAGAAGAGAAAAAATACGTTTTTTTTTCTTGTTTTGCAGCCACTCGGACCGCATCAGAACACGCAGTTGCTATTCTCGGACGAGACGATAGGCACGAACGTCCCGAAGCAATTTATACCGGGCATACAAAAGGGTTTCATGAAAATGTGCGAGAAGGGCCTGCTCACCGGCAACAAATTGTCCGGGCTGAAGTTTCGTCTGAAGGACGGGGCCCATCACGTCGTCGACTCGTCCGAGTTGGCGTTCAACTTGGCCGCCCAGGGCGCCATCAGGCAAACGTTCGAGCGAGGCTCTTGGGAGATACTCGAGCCCGTTATGGCGGTCGAAATTACCGGACCGGAAGAATTTCAGGTAGGCTTGTCGATCGGAAGATCGCTAACGGGAGGTTAACGTCGAGAAGCAAGGAAAATGCATGAACTTTGGGAATCAAAAACTCTATAAAACTAGCTTCCCGCCCGTGGCTCTCCTAGACTTGTGTTGAATACTTAAGGGAGACTTTGTCCTTGGAGTGCCATATTTCAGGTGTTAACTTTTTATTTTTTTTAAAGGAAACGAGTAAAGCTTTTTGAGTGCGGGCTTCTTTTCTTGCTTTTATTCATGATATACAGAAGGTTAAAAAAAAATTTTTTTTAAAAACCAAAATGGCGGCCGTCGCAGCTCCGCGAAAACAGGTCCTCAAATCACGAAACACAAATTCAAAGCATATTATCAATCTGTGACCCTTTGGTCATGGAATGACGGATGGGTTTTTCGTTTAGTACAAATTTCGGACAATGGCGGCAATTAAGGCGTTACCCCCACTTGTAGCGCAAAAAAAGGCCTTTTTCATGCATTTTTCTAAAGAAAACTACAAAACTTTTTTAATCGATCAATATACCATCTTGAAGAACACATCTTGAAGAACTTTCAGTAATTTTTTTATTGAAAAATATTACATTGTTTAGTGGCAAATGGCCGTCAATGAAATAATGTTTTTATATACACGGTTTGCGGTGACCAACATTGCGGCGAAGTGGATCATCTGAAAAAAAATGCTGATGGATTTAGTCAAATATAAGTATAAACTAGTCTTTAATCGAAGGAGTTTAAAAAATATTCATTTTTCACAAAATGGCGGACAGTCAAAGTTAATGGTTCGATTTTAACGAAAAAAAAAACGGCCGTTTTTTGGCTATAAAACGGCCATTTTTTTCGAAAAAAAAATCGAACGATTAAAGACTACATTTTTATGTATTAAATAAGCCTGCAAAATTTCAAGAAGATCGGTTCATTAGTGTTCGAGTAATCTTGGTCACCGACTTCAGAAATGCCATTTTGAGAAAAACGCGTTTAAAGTTTCAATTTCCGGTCGTTTACACAACGGATTCTTCTCTTTCAACGCTCATATCTCAGTCAATTTTGTTCGGATCGACTTGAAATTTTCAGGACATATTCTCAGATACTTGTACTTCAAAAAAATGCAATAAAAAAAATAGATTTTTTCAAAATCGCAAGTGGGGCTAACCCCTTGAAAAAAAATCGAATTTTCGCGTTTTTTTCGCATAAAAAGATAAATAATAAATGCAAAAATGTATCTATCGAAAAAACGATCCGTCATTCCTCGAAGACATATTAGGTGTACAAATAAGTTTTAGGACAGTTTTCAAAAAATTCAAGATTTATTAAAAAAGAAGTAAAACACAGTTATTCATCGAAGTAATCTCCATCGCACTGAATGACCTTCAGCCATCTCTCAGGTAACTCGCGGATGCCTTTCGCAAAGAAACTTTCGTCTTGCGAGGTGAGAAATTTATCGACCCATTTTTCCACTTCTTCAAATGTTTTGAATCGCCCGTCAGACAAATCGTTCTGCATTTTCCGGAATAAATGATAATCGGATGGGGCTAAGTCTGGTGAATACGCCGGGTGTGGTACAGCTTCCCATCCAAGCGCTAGTAACATATCCTTGACCGGTTTACCCACATGAGGCCGCGCGTTGTCATGGAGCAGTTTTACTGGACGTTTTCCTTTACCAGAAAATGGACGTTTCTTCTCAATTTCTTGATTCACTTGCATCAATTGATGACAATAGCGATCGGTAGTAACTGTTTGACCAGGTTTGAGAAGTTCATAATACAGTACGCTTTTCATATCCCACCATATGCACAGCATGACTTTGTTACAATGAACATTGCGCTTTGGCGTGGATGTTGTCAGCTCGCCGGGGTCAACCCAATGATATTTGCATTTCGGATTATCAAAATAAATCCACTTTTCATCGCCGGTCACAATTTTCCACAAGAAAGACTTTCTATGTTGCTTGTTGTAAAGACTCACACAAATGTTAAGACGGCTGTTTTTATTTTCTTGAGTCAGAAAGTGTGGTACCCACTTTGTTCCTTTTCGAATCTTACCCATTGCTTTTAAACGATAAGAAACAGTTTGTTGAGTTACTCCAAGCTGTTCCGAAAGTTGTTTCTCCGTCTGACAAGAGTTTTCATCCAGCAACGCTTGCAGTTCCTGATCGTCCACCTTTACAGGAGGCCCCGTGCGTTCACGGTCACTAACGTCGAAATCACGTTCTTTGAATCGCTTATACCAATACTCACATGTACTTTTAGATACAATGTTGTCTCCAAGAACAGAACATAGCGATTCACACGCTTTCCTAACACTTTTTCCTTGATGGAATTCATAGCGAAAGCAGTGTCTAATAAATAGCTTATCGGTCTGCATATTTAATTTACAGAATTTATAGGTTATGTTTATGACTCCTTTACGTTTCGATACTACATATCAAGCGCCATCTATGATCAGTGAGCGGGACCTTTGAATTAATTTAGAATAGCTGTTATGATACAAAATCGAAGTGTCCTAAAACTTATTTGTACACCTAATATTTTCTGAGTATGCTCTCCAAATTTCAGGTCGATATGTTAATTACAGCGGTCAGGAGAATGTCAGCCATTTTAAAAAACGTATTTTCGAGAAAAACGTGTTCAAAGTTTTGTAATGTGTTTACACAAATGTGTTTATAATTACCGTTAATCGGCAATGCCTGGTCCATAGAGGCATCCCTCCTCTTCTTCTAGCTGCTCATGTTGAGCCGCTAACATCTCCCGCTAAATTTCAAGGACCATTTCTCCGTTAAGGTATTTCTGTAGGTACACGTACGTATGAGCCAAAAGTTTCGGCCGAAGCGTACAGTAACATCCAATGCCTATACGATGCTGTTGGTTGTAAATTTTTGACAGAGCTCGTACCCTCTAAATGTCCCATACATTCGCTAGAAATCAAAGTCCCAGAAATGAATCGAATTGAATATTTGGCCATCAGTCCATGAAGGTCATATCTACATCATACTTAGATTTCAGCCAATTCTTAAGATTTTACCAAAACTACAGAACTACCTCAAGAGGCGAAATCCCTTTAAACGCCCGAAAATGAGTCATTTTCCATGCATTTTTTTAAAGGTGATAAAATAATCGCATTATTTGAAAATTTTCACATTATCTTATTACACCTTTCAAGTGTTAACATTTCTTTTCTCCTTTTCTAAACGAACCAACATGGCGCCGTTATAAGGTATGCCTTTAGGCGTGTTTTGAAAAACTGTTATAACTCAAAAAGTCATTGATCGATCTAGCTGAATTTTTGGAACGTTTCTCGCTATAAAATTACATCGCTTCATCAGTTGAAAAATACTGTTTCCAGACAAACGTATTTCGAGTTAAACGTTATAAAACATCGTATTTAACGCTTTTTTTTACAACAAACAAACGAACTCTAACTAAACACATGAGGGATGCAAATTACGTAAAAAAAACGAGATTTTCATCATCATGAACGGTAACCTGTCCTTGAAAAAATGTCTTTCGCACTTTGACTTCTCAATCCTCTTCTTCTTCTCCTCAAAGGGCACGATAATGGGCCAACTGAACAGGCGGAAAGGCATCATCACCGGATCGGACGCGCTCGACGGCTGGTTCACGATATACGCCGAGGTGCCGCTCAACGAGATGTTCGGCTATTCCGGCGAGCTGAGATCCTCGACCCAGGGAAAGGGCGAATTCGCAATGGAGTACTCGAGATACAGCCCTTGCTCGAGGGAACTCCAGGAAGAGTTGGTCAGGCGGTATCAGGAATCGTTGCCAGAGGCGATGCAGCAGCAAAAGAAGAAAAATTAATTTCGTAATTGCGAATAATTGACTTCTTTGGTCTCCTCTTTCGTAATGGACGGAAGTAATTCGATTAATTGGATCAATTGAAATCATTGAATTGATGGGAATACTCGGTCCGACGTCATTGACATAGTCGACGCGATTTGATTAATTGAAATCATTGAAATTATCCAATTACTAGTCGCAGTAATTGAATTAATTGCCGTTTCCTGAATTCGCCAACCCGATCAGCCTAATTGAATCTAATTTGGCTCAATTGAATTTCAATTTGCATTAATGGAATTTAATTTCAGTTAATTGAATTGAATTTAGATTGATCGAATTTAATTTGAAATAATTGAATTCAATTTAAATCAATTGTATTTTTTTAATTAAGCGAAACCAATTTCAATTCATTTGATTACTCGCGTGTCCCAATTCAATGAATTGGATTGCTAGAAATAATTGAATTATTTTAATTACTTGTATCAGTTGCAGTAATTGAATTAATTGAATTGGCTGAGTCAATTACATCCAATGAGTTACTCGCCCTAATCGCACGAACAACTTCATCGACTTGCACCACTTAAATTCACTCAATTCAATTGATAAAAATAATTGAATCAATTGGACCAATGCAATCGATTTAATGTTTCGAATATCAGAGTTGATCGGATTGCGTTGAACAGTTTGATTAATTCAATTGATAAAATTGATTTTATCAATCAAGTCGTTTGAATCAAAAGACACGTCATTAAAAAAATATATATATATTTCCGTTCGCGCCGGGCCTTCTGGACTCGCGCGCAAAACTTTCCAACCGGAAGCTCCGCGCTAACTTGTAAATACTGGTATTGTATAATAAACAAACGTCGCGTGCGTTCGACGAATATTAACACGACAATTTATTAATTTCTATTCTTTTGATCATTTTTGTTCGTCATTTTGGTCTTTTGATCATTTTTATTCAGTAGCGGGTGCGTGAGGAGCAACGAACTTTTGAATCGCGCTAGTGCCCCGCGTGTTGCGGCTACGAAGCGCCGCCAGTGGCCACCTGCTCAACTATTTGTGGGCGCGAACCGCGTGACGGCCGCGCGCGACCACCGTAAATTTATCCGGACGACTTAAACTTCTCAGGGTTCGTATTTTTGTAATCGTTTGCTGGTCGTTTGGTGGTGATTGGTAGCAGAATAAAAAAGTTTGGCGGTCTGCTGATTTCTTATAATTGAATGATATTTTTTTTCCGGAATGTTGGCCGGACTCTTTTAAATTTATCATGCAATTCGTTTGATCGATGCAGAATCGTTTATTGGTCACAAATATGCTGATACCGACGTTTGGTGGTTAGTTCCTTGATTACGCCGATCAAAAAACCATGTATGCCTGGGCGCATGCGATCGTGGGCCGTAATTGGTCATTGATGGATCCAACGGAACAGTAGTGATAATGCGATTCCGTTAGATTTTCTTTACCAATCTCGTTCTAATAACCCGAGTAAAAATGAATATATATAAACATATATAATTGTATATTGATTGATCATATACAATTCTATACAAGAATTGACCCGATAGAATTTTATATATTTGTATATAAACGTATACAATTGTATATACTAATATACAGTTATGTACGATAGTATATGAATATATAGAAAATTTTATCGGCCGATAAGATATACAATTGTATACGTTTGTATACAAATATAATATAAAATTCTATAGGGCTAATTTTTGTATACAATTGTATATGATCAATTAATATACAATTATATATGTTTATATATGTTCATTTTTACTCGGGTTTATATTTTATAATTCAACGTTTCAATGTAAAATACGTTGATATGTTTTGTCATGTAGAAAAAAAGCTATTGTGACACATATTATACCAGTCGAAGAAAGCGATGACATTTTTTTAGTAAAATATCAAGAAAAAACTAATATTAATCAACTGATCAGAATTGGAAATTATCTCTGTAAGAAACCCAATAATTGTAATCAAATTTGGTAAATATATTACATCGATAGATCATTTGTTAACTTTTAAACAGCAATCTTTTGATTTACCTGCTTCCATACGCGAATAAAACCAAAGAAATATTTTTCTATATCTAATCATATATGAAGCCATATAAAGATATATACAATTATATGTATTTCAAAAGAAAATAAAAGTACTCATATACAGTCATATACAATTTTATATACCCTAAATAAAATGTTCACATATATATATATATAATTATATACAACACTATATTGAATTATATATAACTGTATATAATATTATATCTAATTATATCAACCGTAAATAAAAGTTTCACGTATATATATATATATATATATATTAGACTGATTCAAAAAAAAAAAAATTTCTGGATTCTCGTGCTATTGTTGGGCACTGATAAAACAAAATTTCTCTAAAAAGATGGGCGCGGTCACTCAATTTTTAGAGGTGGCTATCTAGACTTTTTTGTATTTGAATTTTTTTTTAACGAACGTATTGCATTTAAACATAGTCATGGCTTCGGATTACGGATAAAAATCGGAAAAGTGTTGAGTTTGTTCTTTTACAAGCATAACAGAGAAAAACTGACCATACGTCGAAGTGCACACGAAACGATGAAAGAAATTTTCGAACAATGGAAATGTGCTGAAATTCCAACGCGTCGATTGAATAACGCAATCTTGAAATCAATAAAACTCCATCTAGTCTGGAAACAACTTTTAAAAAATCGAGTTAAAAAGAATTTGCCGTCACAAATATCGAAGGAGCGTAAATTTAAGAGAGATTTGGACAAACTGTTCAACGTTGCACATTTTCGTTCTGCCCAAAATGTTAACGAACTTGAGAATGGCTGGGAAGAAATGTAAATGAGTTTGAAGATAATATAAGCGTAGCATTTTGAAAATGTAAATATACGATTTATGAATAAAAGCTTATAATTTAATTTTTCGTAAAAAGTGCGAAATGTTAATGCGGATAAATAAATCTACATGAATAACGAGAGTAGTATAGACGCCATTATTGATCTACCTGGATTTGAATTGTGAATATTGCGCCCTTTTCAAATTGTTAGAGTTTATTTTTGTTACGAAACAGCTGCTGGATGTGATTTTTATCCGTAATCCGAAGCCATGACTATGCTTAAATGCAATACGTTTGTTAAAAAAAATTCAAATACAAAAAAGTCGAGATAGCCACCTCTAAAAATTGAGTGACCGCGCCCATCTTTTTAGAGAAATTTTGTTTTATCAGTGCCCAACAATAGCACGAGAATCCAGAAAAATTTTTTTTTTTTGAATCAGTCTAATATATATATATATACACAGCACTATATTGAACTATATTGAAGTATATAGTCGTGAATTAAGAAAGTCGTCCAATGTATTTTTGAGATCCGACAGACGATCAAATTTTTTATCCCGTAAATAGTTCTTCAAAGCTCGAAACTGCTGATAGTCGGTAGGTGCTAAGTCTGGTGAACACGGTGGGTGTGGTAGAACTTCCCATCCTAGCTGCGAAATAGTTTCTTGTGTCATCTTAGCGACGTGGGGTCGAGCATTGTCATGGAGAAGCCGAACTTGAAGACGTTTACGCCTTTTCTGTTTCATAATTTTAGCCACCTTTCGCAGTTGCGCAGAATAAATCTCTGCCTGTATTGTGGTATTGGTTGGCAGAAATTCGTAATAGAGCATGCCCTCAGAACCTCACCAACAGAGTAAAACTTTCTTCATTTCACGGGGCCGTTTAGGGGTCGGTTCTGGTTTCTCCCCTTTCGGTAGCCACTGACGCTTGCGCGTGTGATTAACATACAACACCCAGCTTTCATCCCCAGTGACTATTTTTTGAAGAAAATCCTTTCTTTGCAGACGATGCAGGAGTGAAAGACAGATGGACATGCGTGTTGCTTTGTTTGATTCGCTGAGATTGTGCGGTATCCAAGACGAAACAACTTTCCTATATCCCATCTCTTGTAAATGTCGAAGGATCGTAGGATGACTGAAGTTGAGTTTGTTGGCTAATTCTCGTGACGACATATTAGGCTTTGCCTTTATAAGTGCTCGCAGTTCTTCATCGTCCACAATCGATTCCCTGCCGGACCAAGGTTTGTCTTCGAAAGATGTATCGCCAGAATGAAAACGCTGATACCAATAGGAGACCGTTGAATAATTAACTACATTAGCCTTGAACGCACTGCACATATTACGGGCTGCGGCTCTTGCAGAATGTCGTTGCAAAAATTCGTAATATGCGATTGCTCGAAGTGCACGTTGATCCATCTTTGCTCATACTGACTCTACGGAACAACTGACCCGCTTATATATCCTGCGACATGGAAGGTTCTAGATCATTCTTGTATTTCCTATTCTCGAATGTTCTCGAACTTCGTTATTAGGAAAAATATTTTAATTAAAAAAAAGTGTTGCAAGATTTTTGTACCAACCCAATATAACTGTATATGATATTATATCTAATTATATAAACTCCCTATAAAAATCGTATCTCCATGTATCATTATATACAGAACGATGTATAATTTTATCAAATCAAATTTGATGGAAGTACATTTATATCGGATTATATATACGAATGTATAGATTTACATACAATTATATATAAACCTATATATAAATATATATGATTGTATATCATTTTTATACAATTGTATCTAAGTATATACAATCATTTTTACTCGGGAAGTCTCAAACGAAAGATAATGCTTTGGTAGTGATTGGTAGCTTAATTATAACGTTTGGTAGTTAATTCCTTAATTACACCGATCGAAAAACCATTTAGGTTTAGGAGCATGCGAGAGAGGGCCGTAATTGGCCATCGATGGATGCAACGGAATACAAAGCAGCGATATTTCGATTCCGTTGTGTTTTCTTCTCCAATTTCGTTCCGGTTGAGATCAGGCTGCACTGGTCTCAATAAAAGTTAATTTCGATTTTGGAATATCGTTAGCTGAAATAAGTCTGCGATTTAAAAGGATACGAATACCGCGAAACCCATTTGCGGCGTTCGCTAGGCGTGGGAGTCCACTAGGTATTAAGGCGTTATACGCAGTTGCAAGGCCAAAAAAGTCGTTTTTTTACGATTTTTTTTCTGGAACAGGATTTCATTTGGGCAAAACAAAAGTATCAGGCAGTGTAGTGGTATCGTTAAGTTTTAGATTGGCATTTCTTATTTTCAAAAATATTCATTAACATTGCTCCTGTAGGAAGTCTCCCGAAGGTCCCCGAAAAAAAAGTGTCCGGCGGTGAGCAAAGTATCTCCGGTTGGGATTATCTAAAATGAAGAAACCAAAAAGATTCTTTCAGGAGACAGAAGAATCCAGGTATTGATCGAAGGAATAGTAGAAATTTTAATTTTTGACAAAATGGTGGCTCCGGTAAGAAACAATTTCGATTTTCGACCAAAGTTTTTTCGTTAACTCGTAAAAAAAAATTGAAATAATTATCGGAAATGTTATTCCTTCGATCAATACCTGAAGAATATATCTGACAAGGTTGTGTTAAAATTGCAGACCAATCGGTCTTTGTCGTTATTGAGAAATCCTACTCACCGACTTTAAAAACACCGTTTTAAGAAAAACGCCTTTGAAGTTTCAACCGTCGTTCAGACAGCGCTCCGAGCGTCCTTACAAATATGTGCGTATTTCCGAGAACATTCGCTGGATCGATTTCAAATCTTCAGGCAATATACTCACATATTTGTACACTCCGAAAATGCAATTAAAAAGATCGATTTTTTGAAATTTCTAACTGCGTAAAACCCGTTAAGGTAGTTCTGTAGTTTTGGTAAAATTTTAGGAATTGGCTGAAATCTAAGTATGACGTAGATATGACCTTCATAGACAGATGCCCGAAAAGTCAATTCGATTCACCGTTTAGATCATGAGATAATTGCAATTGAATATGGGTATTTTTGTACGCGATCTCTATACCTAACACGTTAATCGATAGGAGTTTGCTCGCATTTCTCGATATAGGTTCCAAACGGATCTTAGGATTTCAAAATAAAAACACACGTGTGCGCAGTACTATTGTGGGATTGATTTTAAAAAAAATGACAAACTTTGACCGTTTAGTTTCGGAGATATTGACTTATGAAAAGTGGTAATTTTATTCCACAACGAACTCGGGCCCAACCATCTGTAACGGAATGGCAACAGTGTACGCTGCAGCCAGCTGATCGGTGCGTTGTCTGGGAACTCGAAGCGTGTTTTTTTTCCCTCGAGTTCTAGTAATTCTGAGACGGATGTCAAATGTATTCTTCAAACAAATGTAATTTGTTCAATTTATGCATGTATCCATGCATGTATTTGTCTTTGTTACAGCGAATACAATTTAAACTGTCGGCAAGATATTGTAAATCCACGATCCGACGTTCTTCGACAGTGAATTTTTGTTGCCGATCGTTGAGGTTATGATTACTCTCGTCGCGTTTAGCCGCATTTGCTTGACACATGGCTGCCACAGCTTTCAGTCTTTCAGCAAGCGCCTTTTTTCTTGCAAACTTTCCTTCGTATCGCATTTGGGTTGACATTTTCACGCTTTTTTTATTATTTATTAGGTGTACAAATAAGTTTTAGGACACTTCGATTTTGTATCATAACAGCTATTCTAAATTAATTCAAAGGTCCCGCTCACTTATCATAGATGGCGCTTGATATGTAGTATCGAAACGTAAAGGAGTCATAAACATAACCTATAAATTCTGTAAATTAAACATGCAGACCGATAAGCTATTTATTAGGTTTATTAGGCTTTCCTAACACTTTAGAAAAAGTGTTAGGAAAGCGTGTGAATCGATATGTTCTGTTCTTGGAGACAACATTGTATCTAAAAGTACATGTGAGTATTGGTATAAGCGATTCAAAGAAGGTGATTTCGACGTTAGTGACCGTGAACGCACGGGGCCTCCTGTAAAGGTGGACGATCAGGAACTGCAAGCGTTGCTGGATGAAAATTCTTGTCAGACGGAGAAACAACTTTCGGAACAGCTTGGAGTAACTCAACAAACTGTTTCTTATCGTTTAAAAGCAATGGGTAAGATTCGAAAAGGAACAAAGTGGGTACCACACTTTCTGACTCAAGAAAATAAAAACAGCCGTCTTAACATTTGTGTGAGTCTTTACAACAAGCAACATAGAAAGTCTTTCTTGTGAAAAATTGTGACCGGCGATGAAAAGTGGATTTATTTTGATAATCCGAAACGCAAATATCATTGGGTTGACCCCGGCGAGCCGACAACATCCACGCCAAAGCGCAATGTTCATTGTAACAAAGTCATGCTGTGCATATGGTGGGATATGAAAAGCGTACTGTATTATGAACTTCTCAAACCTGGTCAAACAGTTACTACCGATCGCTATTGTCATCAATTGATGCAAGTGAATCAAGAAATTGAGAAGAAACGTCCATTTTCTGGTAAAGGAAAACGTCCAGTAAAACTGCTCCATGACAACGCGCGGCCTCATGTGGGTAAACCGGTCAAGGATACGTTACTAGCGCTTGGATGGGAAGCTGTACCACACCCGGCGTATTCACCAGACTTAGCCCCATCCGATTATCATTTATTCCGGAAAATGCAGAACGATTTGTTTGACGTGCGATTCAAAACATTTGAAGAAGTGGAAAAATGGGTCGCTAAATTTCTCACCTCGCAAGAGGAAAGTTTCTTTGCGAAAGGCATCCGCGAGTTACCTGAGAGATGGCTGAAGGTCATTCAGTGCGATGGAGATTAATTCGATGAATAACTGTGTTTTGCTTCTTTTTTTAATAAATCTTGAATTTTTTGAAAACTGTCCTAAAACTTATTTGTACACCTAATATATAAAATATTTCGCGAAAGACGGATCGTAGGAAGCTCAACGCTATGACTGCAGGAAAATCGCGCTGTTGCCACGATTACAGCGCCGCTCTCTATACGAGTATGAGACCTATCTATGCATGAGGTGCGAATGTGTGGGACACATAGAGGGTACAAACTCTGTCAAAAATTTACAACCAACGGCATCGTACAGGCATTGAATGTTACTGTAAGTTTCGGCCGAAACTTTTGGCTCATACGTACGTGTACCTACAGAATTACCTCAACAAAAATAAAAAGAGAAAAGATATGACAATATGATGTAAGAAATATTGTTTTTTTATTTTATTAAGGAAAAGGTTAATTTGTCGAATCATTATTACATATATACACGTGGCGATGAAAGTATCCAGAGTACGATAAGAGGCGGGTCGGCGGCAGCGGGCCGTCCAGCCGAAAACACAGGATGGAGCACAATCCTCGCTCGAACCGAACGGGCCGCCCCCCCTCCACACGCTACGAACGATGCGCCAATATTTCGCTGTTACATATCTCGAAGCTTCATGCGAAGAATCTTTCCCGACGGGTTTCTGGGTATCGAGTCGACAAAGGATACGCCACCTATGCAGAGAGAGAGAGAGAGAGAGTCGTTAGATTGGATTGGGTGTATCAGTGCTGCTAGGCCAAAACGCGTCGTCTGGCCCACAATCCTCCTTATTCTTGCGATACGAAATAAAAATTCAAGCTAACAAAAAAAAAGACTCAATTCAAAGACTACATAAATCAAACGAAAATAACGAAAATCACGCAGATTAGGAACGCAAACGAAGCACCATCCACTGTTCTCCATACAATAGAAAGAAAAGAAAAAGAAATGAGTCTCAAGCAATGACAAAGAAAAAAATATGACTTCGTATAAGCAAGAAGAAACATTAAATAGAGGAAACCCAATTACGATGAAAAAGGCAAATAAAAGGGAAAACGCAAATAAAAAATAAAACGGCAAGTGGAGAAATGAAAACGGAAAGAGATGGCCGGAAACCCTACATACTGGCTTTTGTGAGCTGTCGCAAAATCTTTGCGTCGAGGGACATCTTACTCCGCGACTCGTGCTACCGCCAGGTGGCAGTGCATTGAGAAGGTATGGGATGCATCTTCCGCCGTCGGTAACTGACTGACCGACGCCGCAGTGCAAAGCAAAAGGTTTAACCACCCAAGTAGCAATTTTCAAGAACTTGTCCAAAAGTCGGCCAAATGGGTATCAAATGTCCGCCCGGAAGTTATCTTGAAGTGAACAACCATCCACAAAGATAACTGTTGGACACATGGTAACTTATACGTAGCTTCCAAGCGGACATTTGGTACCCATTTAGGCATCTTCTGGACTATTTGGAAATTGCTACCTGGGCACAGTCCCGGCCACCTTCACAACTGTTCCGCTATGGGGTTTGATTTGAAAAATTGGCTCCGTGCTCAACACCTGCGCGCCCCGTAGCGATCGTATTTTTGTCGGCTTTGGTCGTGTTCGTTGGGTCTCATCATTTTGGTACGAACACGTGCGTATGCGCATAATGATGCGCAACGCGCAACTGCGCATCATTATGCGCATGCGCAATTGTTCGTATCGAAATGATAAGACCCAACGAACACGGCCTTTGTCAGAGCCTTGTTGCAAAGAACCGATACAAACCAATAAAAAAAGAAATACTATCGGAAAATGATGTGTTTTTGTCCTCGGAAATGCTTATGAATTCCGATAGGATCGACGACTTTTTGAAATATATGATTCTATCGGGTTTCGTGCCCTACGGTGCCCATAGATTACCTATAAAATCCGAAAACGGTTCCGCGTAGTTCAATTTGTAAATGCAGATACCTTTTAAATTTCAATCGTAATTAATCTGCAACAACAGATTACTTTAAAATGTCCATTACATTCAAACGGAATGAATTTGCACTCACAAACTGGAATTCTATTGGTACTAATCGGCAGAATCCAATTATAGTTCGTATGGGAAGTTATATGCTACAATCGAAATTTGACAGCAATCAGTTTGTATGTGACTTTTCAGATCGAAAACTTATCTTTAGCTGTACAAGAATGTATACGTATTCGCAATTATTTTTTGTCTGAACCTACTCGACTTTTCAGATCGAAAGCTTACCTTTTACTATAGGAGAATGTATTCGTATTTAGAGATTATTTGATATCCGCACCGATTTGCATGTACTTGTATTATAAAAGATTCGTCCTCAGAACGTGGCACGGTTGTTTATCAGTAAATACGGGTCTGGTATTTATAAGAGTGGGATCCATTCAATCGTTTGCCATATGGATTCTACAATCCAACAATAATCCTTTGTTGTATGAGAATGTATGTGTATCTCCAAATTATTTTTTTATCCGCACCTATCGGAATGTACTAATATTGTAAATGTTTCACTCTCAAGAGGAGGCGTCGGTTTTCATCAGTAAATACGGGCCAATCATTCAACTCTGTGAATCGGTTTTTTCCTATGCACATAACTCAGAGTGAGGATTCATTAAATCGGTTTCCACTCAGTTACACTGTAGAGGCAGTATTGTGATTTTTTTTAGTTTTTGTATTACTCTTCGGATTAGTCTAGTCTTCGAATTTTTTATTACATTTCCTAGCGTGCATTGGATATTCAGTAGAAACAAAATGTTACGGTAAAAATCTTGAACGTGAAATGTAGCAACAAAAATCTGTGCAAAATTTTAGATAGACAAAGGGTATTGGCTTTTCGGAAGTATACCCACGTACTAGTGTGAACTGCCGTCTCTTTCTATTTTTTTAAACATTTTTCAAAATGCAAAAAATGTAAACAAAATAATGAAAACCGTAAACGCTTTCTGTGTTGGCTATTTCACGTAAAGCAGACCCGATTCTGAGGCTGAATCTTTTACAATACAAATAAATACATATGTGCACAAATAGACTAGTTTTGTACTTACGTATACATTACCATAGACGCAGATGCCAGTTTTTTTATTGGATATCCATATATAGACCGACCGAAGCATTATCACTCAAGTGATGTATCGGATTTTTATCGTTGGCTACAGGATTATATCGGTCCTTTGCAACAGGGAGGCTCTGTGACGCTGTCTTTGATTTCATCAGACCCACCCTATAATACTCTGCACAGAGCCAACAATTGTTTCCTCCCCAACGACAGTTTTTCCTACCTAAGGACAGTTTGTCACCTAATAACTTCCGTTCGAAAGATAGCGCACTCTAGCACGAACATTTAACGAATAAAGTTTTCACGTTGTTAATGATCATCCGATTCGTCCTCGCATTATTATTGCGGTGATAATCATATCCCCCACGGGTATGCAGCATAAATGTTAAAAGTGTGCGGTATAGTAAAAAAAATTCCGGCTTTCTTCTCAATGTTTACCCCGAGATACGCTAGTCTCTTGATGCACAGAAGCCTGTACATATAAGTTGTCGTAAAAAGAAATCCATTATTTTTGCATGAAATTGAAGACTTTATTGAGCATAGTTAGAATGATCCGTTTTGGGTCTAATATGCACCGTTTTGATCGATAACTTGTTGCCATTTCGAAGATAATTCCATTACGCCTTTCTCATAGAAACCCTCGTCCCTATTGGCAAAAAACTGGGATTCGATTTTCACAAGTTTCTCTCAAGGCGAATGTTTCACCAGCAAACTCATTCGCCATAGACAGAAACAGGTGGTATTCAGTTGGTGGCAGATCCGGACTATAAGGTGGATGCATAAGATGCTCTCAACCAAGCTCCCGGAGCTTCTGGCGAGTCACCATCGATGTGTGTGGCCTAGCGTTGTCCTGATGGAACACAATTCCTTTCCTATTGGCCAAAGCTGGCCGCTTCTGGGCGATTGCTTCCTTCAGACGGTCCAATTGTTGACAGTACAGGTCCGAATTAAGAGTTTGGCCGTAGGGGAGCAGCTCATAGTAGATGATTGCCTGCGCAATCCCACCAAACACACGGCAAAATCTTCCTGACCGTCAATCCTGGCTTGGCCACCGTTTACGCCGGCTCACCGCGATTCGACCACGACCGTTTTCGCTTGACGTTGTCGTAAGTGACCCACTTTTCATCACCAGTCACCATACGCTTCAGAAAAGGGCCGATTTTGTTGCGATTCAGCAATGCGAATCGCAGATGGAAATTCGGTCCGGAAATTCACCCATACATCGAGCTTCTTTTTGTATCTAGTCTTATTCAAGTGGTTCCAAACGGTTTTTCGTGCAATGTTTAGCTCCTGGGCAATCGAAACAGTGCTTACACGACGGTCGGACTCGACGATTTCCATTATTTTATCGACACTTTCGACACTTGGCCTTCCAGAGCGTGGTGCATCTTTGACATCAAAATTACCGAAACGGAATCGATGAAACCAAAATTGCGCGCGATTGGCTGTTACAGTATCAGGACCATAAACACTATTCACATTTTCAGCCGCCTAGCTTGCGTTTTCGCCTTTATCGAAGAAAAACTGTAAAATATGGCGTATTTTCACTTTGCTGGTGGCCATCTTTGACGCGCGCTCAAACAATATTGAGTCGTGCGCAATCACAAAACTGTCTGAGATGTTTATTTTAGTACGAAATCTTATCTTTTTAACGCCATCTCGCGTAATCCCATCGCGCTTATGCAACGCGAGATACAGATTACCAAAGCCATCTATTGCAAAAATAATGAATTTCTGTTTACCACACCTAATATATGGGGAGATTACGATATCTTTGGCGCCTAAATTTGACCATTGGATTATGAAATATGGCCGAAAAAAATACGAAAAAAAAAAAGAATAACTTTTTTCGTTTTGAGCCTTAGTTTTGGATTTACAGCGCTTCGAAGAGAAAAAGTGTATTTTTCCGATTTTCTATGTAAATCGAATTTTCCACGTTTTTTACACTGTTACGTCTTACTTTGTTTGGGTTTGTTCTTGTTTATTTTCTCGACATAGCGCATTCCGAAGAGAGCTACATTAACGCAAACCAGCTAAATCGCTTAATAACGAATAATTCGTAAAATGTCCTGTATCTTCTAAAGGAAGCCAAAATCGCGATTTTTTTATTCTCAAAAAAGTGTTTCTTTTGCGCCAAATATGAATAATCCACGATGAAATTAAGGCGCCAGAGATATCGTAATCGTGCCCAAGCATATGCCGGAAAAATGAAATTAAGAGCACCTAAGACTAATCAACGTTGAACGGTATCGTACACATATCGAAAGTGCTCCAGACCCACCCAACGATTCCACGCACACATCGAAGGTGCTCCAGACCCACCCAACGATTCCACACACGCATCGAAGGTGCTCCAGAGCCACCCAACGATTCCACACACGCATCGAAGGTGCTCCAGACCCACCCAACGATTCCACACACGCATCGAAGGTGCTCCAGACCCACCCAACGATTCCACACACGCATCGAAGGTGCTTCAGACCCACCCAACGATTCCACACACACATCGAAGGTGCTCCAGCCCCACCCAACGATTCCACACACAAAAAAGTCGCATTTTCTATCGAATATGGACGCTGCATGGTCAAAATTGGGAACCACAAACATAATAATGCTTCGACTTTCAACCCCCTGTTTCGCCCCCTTAAACGCCAAATTTCAATTTTTGTCACTCTTGAAAAGAGTCTTATTTTGGGCCAAATATCAATAAACCAGGGTCAAATAAAGGCGCCAAAGATATCGTAATCGTGCCTAATATACAGGGTGTCCCAAAACTCAACGATAATCTGAGACCGGATGAAAGGCCAAGTTATACCAGTTCTGGGAAAAATACAAAAAAAAATCCATATCACTCAGTTCAGCGATAATAGACATTTAAAAAAAAAAGTTGAAATTCGACACCTTTGGTCGCATTTTCAAGTCCTGTGATCACCAATGTCACAATTTCGCTGTGATTTTTTTAATTTTGTGATCTTCATTAACGATGCTATTAATCGCAACTACAAATTAATGCAAAAAAACATTGTTAATTTAATAAAATAAGTTAAGTTTTAGTGAGTCATGGTTCACAAAAATATTGTTACTTAACTTTGACACTTCATTTTGAAAAAAAATGTACTACACTACCCTTGGCAAGTTGTTTCAAAAGATGGCGCATTTAATCAAGATTTCAAAATGGTGCAACACTTGCCACTTTTCTTGCCATTAAAAATTTTATTTCTTATTTTTTTCAAATTGAGCTCATTTTGAACAACTCAACATTAGAAATTTTTGTTACTAAAATTTGTTATTTTTTGTTTCTGGTCTGAAATAAAATTATTATTTTTAGTAAAGAGGTAATTGAGTCAGTTAATAACCAATTTTTATTGTAAAAAACATGACTTCCGGTTGAGCACGAGTAGCAAACGCACGCGTTGTGAAATCGGACGTGAATAATCAGACAGTTTGGGTGAAAGGAGAAGAGAAAAAAGCCAGGAAAGTAGTGGAGGAGTGAAGGGGGAATCAGTGGAAATTGAGGTGATAATGGGCTCAGTGGAAAATAGTGAAATGGGAGAGTTAGGGGGAAATAAAGTCGGGGATTGTGAAGAAGAGGTTAGGCCCGAGAACGGGGGCGGGGAGAGAGGGAACGATGAGAGCGGAAACGCGACAGGAGAAAGGGAGCAGAAGCGCCGTGAGAGTGGAAGGAACTACGTAGAGACGGCGGTCGGTAAAGAAGGAATCGCTGCAACAACGGAGGGGGAGAAAAGAAAGCGTGGACGACCAAAGAAGAAGGAGACGAGCCGCGATGTCAGGGAGTTTTTTACGACGACACGAGTGGCGGGGGCAGGGGGTGATGTGGCGTCACCGCCGCTGAAAAAGCATAAGAACAGCGGCAACGGAGAAGACAGCGGGGCGGAGGCAGAAGAGATCGGTGGAAAAGAGGAAATGGAGGATAACGGAAGAGAGAAGAAAGAAGGGGAAGAAGACGAAGGGGATGAGGAGGAAAGTGACAATGAAACATGGTGCGAGGGTGAAAAGGAGATTGACAACAATGATTGTGTGTACACGTGGATGAAGGGAATAAGGGAGGCCGAGATACGGATGAAACATACGATGACAAACAGCGTGGCGGAATCGGAGAGAAGGATGAAGCAGTGGTGGAAGGAGGAGTTACAAAGAATAAAGGAAGAGTGTGAGGCAGATGGAGAGGATCAATGTGAGGAATGTGCGGAAAGGCGTCGGGAGATTGATACATATAAAAAAGAGGTCGAAATGCTGAAGAGAAAAGCAGAGCACGACAGGATGCGGTGGGGGGAGGAGCAAAAAATCTTAATGAACGTGATAAATAAGCTCGAAGGAAAGGAAAAGGAAGAGCCGGTGAAGAAGGGTTTCGAAAACGAGGCATATGACGGAGGAAGAGCAAAAGTGGCAGCCAAAAGAGTGAGAGAGGAAATCGTAAGGACGGAAACAATGTCTGGAAATGGAGGACACGGAGAGAGGTGGAGGAGTCAGGAGGAGGATGAATGTGAAAGAGGGGTATCGGAAGAAGGATGGAGAGTAGTAAGAAATGGGAGGAGAGGAAGAAAAAGGTCGGAGGAAAATAATAACGTTACAAAGGAGGATGAGAGAGAAAAGCGGGAGAACATCTTGCGGAGGAAGCCCGTGGCGATTAGTGACCGGGAGTGGAGAGAGGAAAGAATGAAGAGGGAAAACAGAAGAAACAACATAAATGTTTCTTTCTACGCGGACGCGGGATATGAGAAAGATAAGGTGTTGGCGAAGGTTGACGAAAGATGCAACACGAATATAAGGAGAAAGACAACGACGAAGTTTTCTGGAAATGGATCGGTGGTAGTGAAGTATAAAAACTGGACCGACAAGATAGAAATACTCAGAAAAAGCAAGGAGCTGAGGGGAACTGATATATGGATCAACGACGACCTGACCAAGAGGGAGAAAGAAGTACAGAAATGGATGCGAGATGTAGCGAAACACGAGAGGAAATACGGAAAACAAGCTGAGGTGAAGTACATGAAAATCTGGCTGGAAGGAGCATGGTGGAGGTGGAACGAGCGGAAGGGAGACATCGAAAGGATGGGAGGCGATGATGGTTGGCGGCAGACATTTCGGAACGAGCGGGGAGGACGATATTGAAGGATGCGGACTGGCAGAAAATGGAAGAAAGAAGAGAGAAGACCAGCAAAGAGAGAAAAAAGAAGTAGAGGGAGGGGGCGAGTTTAAGATAATACTATGGAATATAGCGGGGATATTTAAAATTGGAGAAGCGTGGGGATTTTTAGAAAAAGCGGATTTGGTAATTTTACAAGAAACGTGGGTTGAAAAGAAGGATGAGGAGAACGTGAGGTTGAAAATGAGTGACAAATTTAAATGGGCGTTCAAAGCGGCTCACAAGGAAGTAGGGATAAAGAAGGGAAGAGCAAAAGGAGGACAGGCGGTTGGGATAAAAAAGCATTGGGCTGAGGGCTGGGAAATAAGGGAATGGGAATTTGGTTTTATAATGAACAATCATATAATGAATGAAAAAACCTCAATAATTTCGGTATATAATAACATCGGCGTGCAAAAGTTAGAAAAAAAGCTGAGAGAGGCAATAATTGAAGAGGCAAAGGAAAAGGAGCGAGTAATGATTGTGGGCGACATGAACGCAAGGATAGGGGGGATGCAAGCAATAAATGAGGGGGGTGCGGAAAGGGATGGAGTTGAAACAAGGAAGTCTCAGGACAAAATACTGAATACGGAGGGAAGAAGAATGTTAAACTTATGCGAGGATTTAAGTTTAAAGGTGATGAATGGAAGAGTGAAAGGTGATAGGGAGGGTAAAGTAACATTCGTAGGGGGGGATAAAGAATGTTGCGGATCGGTCATAGACTACATAATGATATTAGACAGGGGAGAAAGAGATGAATTCAAATGGATGGAAATAGTGGAAAGAATAGAATCGGATCACTTGCCAATATGTGTGGCATGGGAGGAGAATAAGGGAAAGGATGAAGAGGGGGAAGAGAAGGGGACACAGGATAGCGAAAGACTATGGTGGGTTGAAGAAAAAGCAGAGAGGTTCATGGAAGAAATGCAAAAAGAGACGAAAATGGAAAAAGGGAGGGAGAGTTGGGAGGGGGTGAAAGAAAAAATTGTGAGGGTGGCAGAAAAGGCGGGGCTAAGAAGGAAGGGCAAAAAAACAAGGAGAGAAAAAAGGCTCCCGAAGTGGTTCAATAACGAATGTAAGAAGCAAAGGAAGGCAGTGTGGGAAAAATTAAAGGCGTTCACAAAACAACGAAGCGTGGAAAAAAAACAAGAGTTGGTGGAAGAAAGAAAGAAATTGAAAAAGGTATATAGAGGGGCAAAAGAGGAATGGCGGAGCAAAATTTGGGAGGAGGTTGGAAAGGCAAAGGACCTATCAAAATGGTGGAAAGCGATTAATAAATTCAGGAATAATGGGAGAGGAGCGAATGGGAGCAAAATAACTAAGAAAGAATGGAAGGAGCACTTTGAAAGATTGCTCAATGGAAAAAACGATCAAGAAAAGGAAAATGAGGAGGGGGTATGGGAGAGAGAAGAGACAGAAATATGTGACGAGCAAAGAAAAGAAAAAAAGGAATTTTATGAGCCGATCAGGTTGCAAGAAATGGAAGGGGCACTGAAAAAAATGAAAAACGGTAAGGCGGCGGGGGAGGACGGAATTAGCGTCGAATTTTTAAAGGCTTTACCAAGGGAAGAAAAGGAGGAGTTGAAAGAGGTCTTAAATAAAATGTGGCTAGAAGGAACGATGGAAAAGGGGTGGGAAATCGCGAGGATAGTTCCAATATATAAAGATGGAGAGAGGGATAAGGCAGAAAATTATCGGGGGGTCTCACTATTAGATGTAGGTTACAAATTATTGACAAAAATGATGACAGAGAGGCTGAACAAATGGATAGAGAGAAACAAAAAATTAAGGTATTCCTTTCACGAACCCAAATATTTTACACTTAACTGATTTTCGTCTATAATGAAGTAAAAATACATCCCAGTATACTGGTAAAATTTCAAGCCAAGTTACCGAACCTTTAACGAAAAATTACGGCCCTAAAAATCGTCTCACTTATACGGCGCTTTATGGACATGTCACGCTGGCCACATGTCTTTCTAATAATTTATACACTAAATAACTCTAGGTGCCTAATACAAACTGCTCAGAGGTGTAAAAAAGTCTAAAGATTCCGTAACAACAATAAAAACAGAGGGTCACCGAACGTTTAAAGAAAATATTAATGTTAAAACTTGGAAAAGTGTGGTTAGCAGAAGAATTTTTGTAGCCGTGACGTTTCAAATAAATGTAAAAATGTCTCAATCTACTAAATTTGCGCGAATTTTGTCATTCTAGTTTATCGTTGTGTATAATAATCCATTATAACTTGTTTTTTTTATTAAGCGTAATTGTAATTTACCGACGATTCAGAAGGCCCTGCTTATGCCCCCACAGAATACGGCCCTCCGCGAAAGGAATACCTTAAAGGAGAGTCAGGCAGGGTTCAGGAGAGGTAGAGGAACGAGGGATCAAATATTCACGTTAAACGCGGTAATAAACAATCAACTAAAAGTGAAGGGCGGTAAACTATATGTGGCGTTTATAGATTTCAAGGCAGCGTTTGATCGGGTGAGCAGGGAAAGAATGATTAAAAAATTAAGAGGGAAAGGAATAGAGGGAAGAATGCTAGACATGATAAAGGTAATTTACAAGGACACAAGGGCAGAAGTGCAAGCAAATGGAATAATCACGGAGAGTTTTAGGACGGGGAAGGGAGTAAGACAGGGGTGTGCACTAAGTGCGGTCTTATTTGATATATACGTTGACGATTTGGAGGATATGTGGGTGAGGAGAAATGAGGGAGGAGCAGTAGTGGGGAAGGAAAAAATTTTTGCCATAAAATATGCTGATGACGTGGCGGCAATAGCGGATACAGGGGAAGGTTTAAGCAGCATACTGAGGGACTTAGAAAAATGGGCGGAAAGTAACAAAATGGAAATAAATGCTAGGAAAACTAAAATAATGATATTTGGGAATGGGGGAAGAGGTAAAAAGAATGAAGAATGGGGGATTAAAGGGGAAAAGATTCAAATAGTGAATGAGTTTAAATATTTAGGATACTGGTTCACGGCGAAAAACTCAAGTTGGACACATGGCAGAAAAACGGCGGGGAAAGCGCAAAAAGCCATGAATAGGGTATGGGGAATATGGAAGAGAGCGGGAAGGGATATCATGGAGGAGCGGATCTACTTGATGGAAACGATCGTAAAAGCCGGAGTGATGTATGGGGTAGAGATTTGGGGAGTAGGGGAAATAGAAGTGATCAAAAAAATACAGAGAAGGTACTGTAAAATGGCGTTGGGGGTAAAGAGAGAGACCCCAAATTATATATGGAGGAGGAGCTGGGTGTGCCCACTATAGAATATGTAATCAGAGAACGCGTACTGAGGTACATCAAGGAGGTGCTAAAGATGGAGGACGAGAGATGGCCAAAAATATGTGTAAGAGAGGAGATGAGGGCGATAGCGAATGGTGCACCGTCGAAGTGGGGAAAGGATTTGAAAAAAGTATTAAGGGAAATGGGCATGGAGGAAATAATAATGATGATAAGAGAGAAGAAAGAAGAGAGAACAATAGAAAAAAAGATTGGAGAAGGATTAGAAAACCTAAAAAAGAAAATATTGGAGGAAGAAGAAGAAAAAATAAAAAAATCATCGTACAATAGCATGTATAAATATTTGGTGGAGAACGAGGAAAGCCCGTGGAAGTATTGGAAGGAGGAAGGGGTGAAGGGTAGGGACAAAGAATTGTGGGCAAGATTAAGGTGTGGAAACGTCTGGAGAGCGGGAAAAAAGGGGGTGAAGGACTGGAGATGCAGGATATGTGAGGAACAAAATGAGACCGTGGGACACCTCATAGTGTGCAGAAAAGCATGGGCTTTAATGCCAAAGGAAACAAGAAAAGAAGCTGAGGAGTGGATGCAGGGAGTGGATGAGATCGCGATAAAAGGAGAAATCATTAATATGTTAGGCGGAAAAATAAATGTTGGAATCTGCCGGTATTTTAGAGAAATAGAGGTATTGTGCGCAAAAAAGAGTAAGGAGGAGGACGGAGGCGTTAGTGATAAGTAGTAGAGGTAAAAAGAAAGAGAAGTGCAGGTGCAGGATAGAATTGTAGGCTTAAATTAGAAATAAGGAACAATATGTAAGGAAATAGTTTGTAAAAAACTTGTATTCCAAGTTATGCAAATAAAACTCTATATATATATATATATATTGTAAAAAACATATGTTTTTTACAATAAAAATTGGTTATTAACTGACTCAATTACCTCTTTACTAAAAATAATAGTTATTTCAAAAGATGGCGCATTTAATCAAGATTTCAAAATGGTGCAACACTTGCCACTTTTCTTGCCATTAAAAATTTTATGTCTTATTTTTTTCAAATTGAGCTCATTTTGAACAACGCAACATTAGGAATTTTTGTTACTAAAATTTGTTATTTTTTGTTTCTGGTCTGAAATAAAATTATTATTTTTAGTAGAGTTAATTGAGTCAGTTAATAACCAATTTTTATTGTAAAAAACATATGTTTTTTACAATATGTTTTTTAATAAAATATGTTTTTTACAATAAAAATTGGTTATTAACTGACTCAATTACCTCTTTGCTAAAAATAATAATTTTATTTCAGACCAGAAACAAAAAATAACAAATTTTAGTAACAAAAATTCCTAATGTTGAGTTGTTCAAAATGAGCTCAAATTGAAAAAAATAAGAAATAAAATTTTTAATGGCAAGAAAAGTGGCAAGTGTTGCACCATTTTGAAATCTTGATTAAATGCGCCATCTTTTGAAATAACTATTATTTTTAGTAAAGAGATAATAAAGAGATAAGAGATAATTACCTCTTTACTAAAAATAATAATTTTATTTCAGACCAGAAACAAAAAATAACAAATTTTAGTAACAAAAATTCCTAATGTTGAGTTGTTCAAAATGAGCTCAATTTGAAAAAAATAAGAAATAAAATTTTTAATGGCAAGAAAAGTGGCAAGTGTTGCACCATTTTGAAATCTTGATTAAATGCGCCATCTTTTGAAACAACTTGCCAAGGGTAGTGTAGTACATTTTTTTTTCAAAATGAGGTGTCAAAGTTAAGTAACAATATTTTTGTGAACCATGACTCACTAAAACTTAACTTATTTTATTAAATTAACAATGTTTTTTGCATTAATTTGTAGTTGCGATTAATAGCATCGTTAATGAATATCACGAAATTTAAAAAATCACAGCGAAATTGTGACATTGGTGATCACAGGACTTGAAAATGCGACCAAGGGTGTCGAATTTCAACTTTTTTTTTTTAATGTCTATTATCGCTGAACTGAGTGATATGGATTTTTTTTTGTATTTTTCCCAGAACTGGTATAACTTGGCCTTTCATCCGGTCTCAGATTATCGTTGAGTTTTGGGACACCCTGTATTACAAATGATAAAGTGGTAGAGCATACCTAACATCATACAAATACAGTGTAAACAACAGTGGACCCAACACAGAGGCTTGGGGCACAGAGAGAGAGAGAGAGAGAGAGTTGTTTGGAGAGAAAGGCGTACCTTTGAGTTCCTTGTACTCGGCAACTTTTCCCTTAACGAAATGTTGCAATTGATCCTCGGTGACCGTAGCGCCCTTCTTCCTGAGTACAAAAGCTTTGGGTAGCTCGCCTGCTCTGGCATCGGGTATACCGACGACCGCGGCATCCTCAACGTCCGGATGGGTACGTAGCAAGGCTTCGAGCTCGGCCGGTGGTACCTGAAAGCCCTTGACCTTGACGAGCTCCTTGAGCCTATCGGTGATGAAAAAATCACCCTCGTCGTCGTAATAAGCAACGTCGCCGGTCTTGAGCCATCCGTCGTCGGTGATCGCGTCCCTCGTAGCCTCGTCGTTGCCGCGATAGCCGCTCATAACGTGGGCTCCCCTAATCCACAGTTGACCCGTCTGTCCGGGAGCGGTAACGTCCCGATTCGTGACAGGATCGACGAGTCTCGCCTCGCTGTTGCATATCGGGTGTCCTATGCTCGCGTATTTGCTGTTCGAGGACTCGAGAAAGCCAACCGCCGAGCACTCGGTCATACCGTAGCCCTGCAAGAATCTCAGGCTCCCCGGGGAAACGCCAAACTTTTCGTATACTCTGTCGACGTCGGACTCGGCGAGAGGCGCCGCGCCGCTGAAAATATTCGTCATACACTCGAAGTGTCGCTTCTTGACGAGAGGCGAGGCGCCGAGAAAAAGTACGATCGGCGGAACGCAAAACAATTGCGTACACTGCGAATACCCAAAGGTCAAAATAATTATACTTGATTATCCGTTCTGATTGTAATTGACTTCTTGTCCGTTTGATCGAGGCCACCTACCTTGTGCCTCTCCAAAACATTGACAAAGGTCTCGGGCGTGAATTTCGGTAGAGTTACGAGTTGCGAACCGAGCGCCAATCTTGGTAGCATCAGTACGTTCATCCCGTAGATGTGAAAGAATGGTAGGAACGCTGGAACTACATCTTTGGTGCTATCTGCAACGAGAGGGGGTGGTCTTTTTCCTTTTTGCATTCGCTCACTTTTATTCAACGCTATGCGACAAATACTATACACTGAGAAAAAAAAACCAATTGAATGGAAATAAATATATTGGTTGATTCGAATAAATGTCTGATGGCGGAGTGCCACCGATATATGAGATTGATACGATACTATGAACTATTGGAAAATGTGATTGATTCAAATAACATATGATTTTATTTGAAAATCTCTTCTGTTCTCTGAATATATTATCCTTTAAATAAAATTGTATTCTATTGGAATCATTCTATATACGATCCGTATATGTATGGATGAAATAATTATGCGGTTGCTACAACATTGTTTATTTCGTACAAAAATATAATCAATAAAATAAATTATTTCTTTGCTACACCGAAACGAATATGCCATGAGACGTAAGTTTTTCAATTTGTTTTAAATCTTAACCCTGCGTGTGTAAACTGGGTCTTTGAAGGAACAGTCGAAATTTGAAACTCAAATTTCCCTCTCACGAATACAGGGCGGGCTTCGGCTATCCCCCCTAAAAAATCTAGGTAGCAGTGGGGACTAAAGGCCCAAGGGACGCCCGGGTCTGGCAGTTTACTTAAAAACGCCAGCCAGTGCAAGTCGTGTCCGTTCCCTATAAGGGCCGTGTTCACACGGCGTCGGTATCTTCGAAGGTGCGTGAATGCAGTTTTTTTTCTTTTCTCGTAGTTTTATAGTATTTTCATGGCTACAATAAATGTTTCATGTAACTTGATGTTGTTTCGGCTATTTTTTACGGACTTTTATCTCAAAACTGTTTTTTGTTGTTGTATTTTTGGCTTACAAGTCCGTTATTTTTCCATATTTTTATAGAAAATAAAGTTTTGCTATATTATTTCTTGCCTTCTTTACTTTCTTGCTTTTGCGATTTTTTAAAATTAGTCCATGCTTTTTCGGGAAAACATTTTTTTTTGTTCTAACAGTTTTTGAAGATGGGTGAAAGAAGTGCATCTCAGGTTATCCACAATTTACACAACCGTCGCCCTGGCGTGTTGTACAATGAAGGAAGTTCAAATGAAGCCGGTGGAGGAGAAGTTCACGAAGAAAACAACAAAAAAAACAATGTATTCTTGTGCATCGTGCAAAACGTTGGTTTGCGATGATCATCGAACGCACTTTTGCCACAATTGCGCACGTAAATTCCTTTTTTGTCACTAATTATTATTAATGTTTCATAATTTTTGTATTTGCAACAGTAAAAACTCATTTTGGACCAAATAATTACCGTTCCGGTTATTATGACATGCTTGAATCCGTAAAATATTCCCCACTTTCAGGTGCTTAAATAATTCAACTTTTTGGAGCCCACGCCAAAGGCACTATATTCTTTTGAAAGCTCATAGTCTAAGCTACACAAGCCTATAACCGTTTTGTTAAATATTTGTTTATTGTAAAGTTACGATTTTTTAAACAAAATTACGTTTTTTCCGCTTTTTCCACTATTCTTCAATTTTCACTTTACACTTTCGACTTTGGCAACTTCTGGGTCATGTAGTAGACACTTCAAGAAGTAACCCAGAATTTTTTCAGATTTTTCGAAAGCGTAGAAAACTTTGAAAACCCGACTGGTCCGTAAAAGACCCAGTGTACACACCGTGTCTCGAAAAATATAGTGTACACACGCAGGGTTAAATAAAAAGTGAGCATTAGAATGATCATCGACGATAATAGTGGAGAGAAAATCAGATATCCGATGGAATATCCATGGAGAGAACATGAGATGTTCAAATGATAAGAACAGATACTACACTTTGATCTTAGCCACAGACCAAGAAGCGATACTCTCTAGAGTTACTCCGGCGTTTAAGTAGATGTTCGGTTCGTGCTACGCTCAAGAGAAACGAGCGCGCGTACGGCATCTAGCGGTTACTCCGAGAACTACGAGTTTCCGCACATTTCGCACGCGCTCGGCCATGATTTCGTTGATTTTTTTCATCCAATTGCGCAACAACCAAATTTTATTTTCGCACAATTTTTCAACCAATTCAGACATTTGCTTAATATTTTTCAATCAAAATTAATTATTGATATTTTAACGAATAATGTACTTGAAAATCAATATCGGATATGGCGAAAAAAATAACATATTTATTCAATAGAAATGTTATCTGAATCAAACGAGCGAAATTCAATTTTTCTTGAGTACTCGAATTCATATTCGTGTTATGAATCGAAACACCTTTTTATGTTCGTTGCAGAAAATACATTTAAAACTATATTATTTCTTCGCGATAATTTCTTTGATTGTTTGAATAGTATATTGTTCTCGGCTAACAATATATCTTTTGAATGAACAAAAAAACTTTTAATTTTATCATGTTATTAAAGTCAGTAGCGTTTTCTTTGGACTAATAAATCCGGTTATTTACACCAACAATTTTACAATTGAATCAACGAAATTTCATTCAATAACACCAATGACATTGGATCAATGTTCTTTTTCTCTTCTCATTTTTTTTGTCAAAGTTTTTTTCGCTTTTTTCTCAAATTTTTTTTCTCAGTGTAGACCATGTCCATATATCAATATTCATAGATGTTGCATACATGAGAGAGAAAAAGAGGGAGAGAGAGAGAGAGAGAGAGAGAGAGAGGCGCAAATGCAGTATATCTCGTCCCGGCACGCGTGTTATCGTAAGCGTGACGTCAACAATGAATCGTAATTATTGTAGCACGCGGGGGAGGGAAAGAGAGAGCTGGAGGCAAGGAGGAAGACAGCGCGGACTTTGATCGTCTAGCGGAGGAGGGCGTGCGTCCGAATCTGTAACACACTTTGGCTCAATGCAAGCAAAGGTCGGAGGGAAAGACACAGAGAGAGAGAGAGAGAGAGAGGGTGTGTGGGAGAAAGAGAGCTGCTTCGAGTATACCAAACGAACGCGACTCACTCTCAAATATGCTGTGAGGTAAACTCCCATTGACCATGACCATGTCCGATACAAGATTCTTGTGCGTGAGTTGAACCCCTTTGGGAAGACCGGTCGTTCCGCTCGAGTACGGTAAAACTGCCAATTGATCCGACGATGGTTGCGTACTCTCTGACAACGGAGGCAAGTTGCGACCTCGCGTCGTCAAATCCTAAAAAGAAGATTGATAAGCTCGGTGAACGGGTAAACAACGGAAGAGGAACAACAGCGCACAGGTGCAGCTTATGTACCGCGAACGGTATAGTTCCTTCGGGAATTTCACACGTTCCGTCCTCGATTACGATCTTTGGTGCATCCAAAGGCATACAACGGTTGGCCGCTGTCAAAACATCTCGGGCAATTTCCGCCGACGTGATAACCGCCTTGGCTCTGGAATCCGTCAGCTGCTTCGTAATTTCGTCTGCGCGTTTGAAAATAACATACATATGTATTGGAAGTACAAATAAGTCTTCGCCGTTTGACAAAAGATGGCCCCGCCAAACTGAGTAAAAAAAACCAATTGAATCAAAAAAATACATTGGTTGAGCCAAATAAATGTCTGAACACGAAGTGCCACCGATATTTGACATTGTTACGATACTATAAAAAATTGGGAAATGGGATTGATCGTTTTGTAAAAAATTGAGTTTTTCAATTTTTTACAAATCATAAATAAAAAGTGAGCATTACAACGATCGTCAAATATTCAACAGATAAAAACGGATAATACACTTTGATCTTAACCACAGGCCGAGAAGCGATATTATGTGGTTTCTCCGGCGCTTAAGGGGTAATGCCACTGTAAATTTGTTGAAAAATCGATTTTTTTTTATTGGCTTAAAAAATAGTTTAAACCCTCTAGTTTAAAAATAGTTTAAATCCTTTTAACTTCTTTTTTTAATTTTTTCCAATAAAAAACTATTCGCAAAACTTTAAACGCGTTTTTCTCGAAACATGGTTTTTCAAAATGGCACGCAGCATAACTCGAACAATTTTCATTTTTTTTACTTGAAATTTTAACCAGATGTGAACATTTACATTATCTTGAGAATGTCGATCGGAATTTTCAAGAACTTTATTTATTGATTTTTTATTAACAAAAAACTTGCCGTTTTTTTCGTCAAAAATCAATTTTTTTTCAAACGCACGCCAAATCCACAAAAATTGATACTTTTTAAAATCCGATCGACATTCTCTAGCTATAGCCCTCTAGATTAATGGTTTTTTTTTGTTCTAGATTCAAAAGTGCACCAGTGGTGCTGCGTGCCGCGGAGCCCTGGAAGCAAAACATGTCCCGGGAAGATAGCTGTGGAACCGCCATTTTGTTTTTTTTTACTGTAAAAAAATTTTATAATAAAGTTTAATGTATGCCCGATAACACCATTAAAAGTTTTTTTTTCAAATACCTTCAATTTCGGGAGCAAAAAATTAGTGAAAAAACCTTTTTTTTTGGGCCGTTACAGTGGCCTTACTCCTTAAGTACATTTTCGGTTCGTGCTACGCTTGCGAGAAAGGAGTGCGCGTGCGGCTTCTAGCGGTTACACCGAGAACTACGGGTTTCCTTGCACCTATAATTTCGGTGACGCGTTTCGAAACGTGTCATATTAATAGCATATTCTTTTAAATCAAATATATAATTTTAATGAACATATACGTATATTAGTGAGATATTCAATCAAAACAAGTATATCTAGTTTTCATTTAAAGATATTGTATAAAAAAATGTAATAAAAATTGCTACGAATTAATCGCTCCGTGTACGCTCAAGAATCAAAGTTCATTTTCGCATAATTTTTCAACCAATTCAGACATTCGCTTAATATTTTTTAATGAAAATAAAATACTGATATTTTAACGAATAATGTACTTTGAAATCAATATCGGATGCGGTGAAGACAAGAAAGTAATATATTTACTCAATAGATGTTTTATCTGAATCAAACGAGCGAAATTCAATTTTTCTTGTGTACTCGAATCAACAATATTCACGTTATGAATTGAAACGCTTTTTTGTTCGTTGCAGAAAATGCATTTAAAACTATATCATTTGTTCGCGATAATTTTTTAGTTAGTTTCCATAATATATTGTTCTCGGCTAGAAATATATCTGTTGAATGAAAAAAAAAAATTTATTTTATCATGTTATTAAAGTCAATAGCGTTTTGTTTGGACTAATAAATCCGATTATTTAAATGAACGAAATTTCATCCAATAACACCAATGATATTGAATCAAACATTTTTTTCTCAGTGCAGGAGGTTATGATTGAAATTGTCAGATTTAAAACGCCATATCGTAAGGTTGGACAGCTGGCAAGATCATAACCTTGAAATATTGACGATTTTGTCTCAACATCACATAATTTTTTGTTCGTGTGAAAATGTCGAGTTTTGGGCCGAATAAGCATCGTTGGCGGGAACTTTGTAACTCTTCTTCACTTCTTTAAATTGAAGAAATCTGCAGCTGAGGCGCATCGATTGCTTGTAAAAGCATATGGTGAGGCTGCTTTAAGGGGTAAGGCCACTGTAAATTTTTCGAAAAATCGATTTTTTTTATTGGCTTAAAAAATAGTTTAAGTTTAAAATAAAAAATAGTTTAAGTTTCTCCGAAACTTCTTTTTTTAATTTTTTCCAATAAAAAACTATTCGCAAAACTTTAAACGCGTTTTTCTCGAAACATGGTTTTTCAAAATGGCACGCAGCATAACTCGAACAATTTTCATTTTTTTTACTTGAAATTTTAACCAGATGTGAACATTTACATTATCTTGAGAATGTCGATCGGAATTTTCAAGAACTTTATTTATTGATTTTTTATTAACAAAAAACTTGCCGTTTTTTTCGTCAAAAATCAATTTTTTTTTTCAAACGCACGCCAAATCCACAAAAATTGATACTTTTTAAAATCCGATCGACATTCTCTAGCTATAGCCCTCTAGATTAATGGTTTTTTTTTGTTCTAGATTCAAAAGTGCACCAGTGGTGCTGCGTGCCGCGGAGCCCTGGAAGCAAAACATGTCCCGGGAAGATAGCTGTGGAACCGCCATTTTGTTTTTTTTACTGTAAAAAAATTTTATAATAAAGTTTAATGTATGCCCGATAACACCATTAAAATGGCCTTACCCCTTAAGGTAGTTCTGTATTTTTGGTAAAATCTTAGGAATTGGCTGAAATCCAAGTATGATGTAGATATGACCTTCATGGACTGAGGTCCAAAAATTCAATTCGATTCACCGTTTAGTTCATGAGATAATTGCAATTGAATATGGGTATTTTTGTACGCGATCCCGATACCTAACACGTAAACCGATAGAAGTTTGCTCGCATTTCTCGATATAGGTTCTAAACGGATCTTAGAATTGCAAAATAAAAACACACGCGTACGCAGTACTATTGTGGGATTGATTTTTTTTTAAATGACAAATTTTGACCGTCTAGTTTCGGAGATATCGACTTATGAAAAGTGGTAATTTTATTCCACACCGAACTCGGGCCCAACCATCTGTAACGGAATGGCAACAGTGTACGCTGCAGCCAACTGATCGGCGCGTAGTCTGGGAACTCGAAGCGTGTTTTTTTTTCCCGAGTTCTAGTAATTCTGAGACGGATGTCAAATGTATTCTTCAGACAAATTTAATTTGTTCAATTTATGCATGTATTTGTCTTTGTTACAGCGAATACAATTTAAACTGTCGGCAAGATATTGTAAATCCACGATCCGACGTCCTTCGACAGCGAATTTTTGTTGCTGATCGTTGAGGTTATGGTTATTCTCATCGCGTTTAGCCGCATTTGCTTGACACATGGCTGCCACAGCTTTCAGTCTTTTAGCAAGCGCCTTGTTTCTTGCAAACTTTCCTTCGTATCGCATTTGGGTTGACATTTTCACGCTTTTTTTTTATTTATATAAAATATTTCGCGAAAGACGGATCGTAGGAATCTCAACGCTATGAGTGCAGGAGAATCGCGCTGTTTCCACGATTACAGCGCCGCTCTCTATACGAGTGTAAGACCTATCTATGCATGAGGTGCGAATGTGTGGGACACATAGAGGGTACAAGCTCTGTAAAAAAATGTACAACCAACAGCATCGTATAGGCATTGGATGTTACCCTTCGACCGAAACTTTTGGCTCATACGTGTACCTACAGAACTATCTGAAGTGAGTGAAGTTGTTTAAAAAGTTTAAAAAGTTTAAGAACGGTGTGTTCGACGTCGAAGACGAAGAACGTAGCGAAAGGCCGAAACGAAGACGCGGGATTGGAAGCATTATTGGACGGAAATTCGTGCCAAACGCAAGAGTTCCCTCAAATGACGCTTATGCGTTCCAAAACTCGACATTATCGCACGAAAAAAATTTACGCGATGCGGTTACAAAATCGCTGATATTTCAAGGTTATGGTCTTGCCAGATGTTCAACCATACGACGTGACCACGGTCTTACAAACAGGTCTGGGCACAGAGGCTAATATCGTGTGACACTAAGTAAGGCCAATTGAGTTCCAAATTTCGCCACGTTGCTAGTGTCGGAGCGGCCGATTTGCTTATATATACTAGTGGTGCTGTGTTTGCTAGTATATTGTGTATAACCTCGTCGCCACCTTACCACACCGACGGCCAACAGAAGTGGACATTTTTATTTTATTTGAAGTGTCTTTTATTGAAGTGAACCGATAATTAACGTGAATTGATAATTGAAGTCAAAATTCTGCAATACCTGAAAGATCCTATATTGCGTGAAAAATGGGTGAAGGCAGTATCGCCACTCATAAATGAATTAAAAACAACGCACAAAATATGCGAGAAGCATTTTAATCAATCCGACATTGTGCGCCACTTCATCCATAAAGACGGAGATGGACAAATTATCGCACAAGTTTCTATGATAGATGCTATATGTAATTATGTAGATGTATTCTTATTACAACCATGAAGACAGTACGCATGCGCTAGTATATCGCTCTCTGTCCCACAATCGGCCGCTCCGATACTAGCGCTCGAAATAGTGTGGCCCGTTTCGGAACTTAAATGGCCAAACTTTTCGTCACACGACGGCCTATGCAAAGTATACGGGAGTGCCCAGACCTGTTTATAAGACCGTGGATGTGACGTTTTACATCCTGACAATTTCAACCATAACCTCCTGGTGGGGCCATCTATTGTGAAACGGCGTAGACTTATTTCCACTCCCGATATAAATCGTGTCGCCATAACGCAAGCACCATCCGGTAGGCGCGCGATATACCTAAAGCGTAATATTGGATCGTTAGAAGACACGAGGGACTCACCGATGGTGTAAAAGGGATTGACGGTCGTGACGACTAGTCCCGCTTCGAGTGCGCCTAAAAAAGATATCGCGCTCTCCGCAAGATTTGGCAGCACGAGAGCCACTGTGTCACCCGGGCGGAGGCCCAAATTTCTCAAACTTCTCGCCGCGTAATTGGCGGCGTCGCGAGCCCGCGCGTACGTGTACTTTCTCCCCGTGATTCCGCATTCCTGTAGAAAAAGGTCACGAGCCGGATCGGAAAGATTACAAACTCGCGTAACAAAGTTCAAGTCTCGAGTCAACGCAACGTTGAAAAAGAACAACGACAAAACAGACAAAATACATCGTACAAAACGACGATAACCTCGGTGTATTTGAACGCAACGCGATTATACAAGAGCCGGATAAACGCAACGCGATTATTTTCCGTTTAGAGAAAAACAAGCTTCCCCCGATCGTTTCTTCTTCTTCGTTTTCTTCTTCCTCTTTTTCCTCATTCCTCGTCTTCTTCTTCGTCTTGTTTTTATTTCCTCGACGCGCATCAATTACTCACGAGTGCGATATTGTTGGAAAACTGGGCGATGTTGTTCCATACGAATTGGGGAATGTTCAGCGAGGGTATATCAACGTCACCGTACGGCGATGTGAAGATTCTCTCGCCCTTGTTTCCCTCGACGATCTTACATTTCGCGGCAGCTTGGGAATATAGCCTAAGGTTGTTGTTGCCGCTGTTCCGGCCACTTTCCCATAGCGATGTCACCATCAGCCGTCGGGTCCCGCGTGCCAGACTCACCATTCCTTTTCTTTTTCTTTTCTCTATCGCGTACAACCTACGCCACAAAGTTCATGTTTTTTTTTTCCTATGGCTTGTTTCAACAATGTATAAACGAGGGGGGAAAAAAAACACATTGTACACGCACTAACGACGGCACAAAAATAAATCAAATAAAAAAATAACACACTTGAACTTTGAAGGCTTTTTTTTCGCTTTTTCCTCCCACTGCTCGGCTCTAGGAACGACGCGCCATTTTTTGTTTACCGTAAGTTTGTGTCTGAAAAACTCACCTTTCTCTCTCTCACGCGCTCTTCGGAATAAAGAACGAAGAAAAAACAAATGTCCCGACCACGTTGTGAAAAAAAAAACAAACAATCGTCTCGAAACTCGAGTTTGTGACGAAAATGGGAGATGAAGGAAAGAAGAAGAAAAAAAGTCGCACGTCGATGATGAATGGGTGTCGTGAGAATCCGAGTGTACGAATGCTGATTGACGGCTGGGACAGTTTGTCCGGTGATCCGAAGGTTTTTCGTTTAAACGCGAGTCGACTTTGAACCTGCCGGATGGAAACTAGTTTTCCCACCACCGAATCCACCACCACCACCGCCGCGTTGCGACGAGTTGACGCGGATAAAAGAGTGAGAGGCTAAAAAGCCAAGGTCTACGACGCTTTACGTGAGTTTCTCTCCTATTACCTTCACTCTTATCGTCTGGTATAATTTTTACCGCCCCCCCCCCCCTATGATAAGCAAATACGTAAGGAAATGACGCGTAGATATTTATCGTTGAACAAGCTCTCCTCGCGTATGAAGCAACGAGTCTCGTTTCGACGCTGCCACAAGCTCGAAAATATTACGACGCACGCTGTACATGTGAAATAATCGTGTGGAACATTCGGCTTGCGGAAAGAAACGTCTGTCAAGTCCAGCGGGGGCCTCTGCACAGCCTCGTGTACTTTGAACTCGTAGGCTGCTCGCAGAGTAAACCAGGGTCTTGCATACAGGTCTGGAAACTTCCGCGTTTTTGCATGGTGCAATGTGTCGTCGTTAGTGAGGCAAAAACGTAGTTCCTCATTTATCCACTGGAAGCGTTGTCAAGTGGAAGTAGTCTTGTAGATATACATATACAGCAGTAGAAAAATAACCTGACAGCCAGTACACGTGTTCGCAACGTTTCTAGAAATCCAAACTACCTGAAACGCTCCGGTAGAATCGCATAGTGTGGACCCGGCCTCCTTATCCTTCGCTATGATTTTATCATATTCGAGTGAGGATGCGCCAGTTCGCTTATCAACAAAACCAAAAACGGTTCTAAAACAATTTTTTGCATACAACCTCGCCAAACTGACAAATCAATAAAAAACGGTGCGGTTCAAACATACGCAATGCGTACGTTTCTTTTTTTCTATTCCGCTTTCGTTGTCTTTATTTTCAGGTTCTTATTAATATTGTCAAAAATGCAAATGCGGAAAATAAAAGTTGTCGAAACAAACAAGCAATGCAATATACTAAGAATAAACATTAATAATAAGGAACAAAAATGTAGACTGGACAAATTTGTTCATACCCCATCTACTCAAATGGCGAAGGACCAAATGAAAATATTACAGAAGTTCGAACATACGAGAAATACAGTCTGCTGAAATAATAATCATCATTCTGCTCGGGGGTTCAGGAGAGAAAAAATAATCATTGTCCATTTATATCGCTCTTACGAATATTGGGTCTGTTCGTTGTGACTACACTTTTCTACACTTCTTAGGGGCCGTCCATATATTACGTCATTCTAAATTGGGGGGGGGGGGAGGTTCGTCTGCGGATGACGGTAAATGATGGATGAGGGGGGGGGGGGGCGTTTCGAAATTGACGTCATTCTTGTGATACCAGTTACTTCAAAATGTACAATAGTATATTGTACAACTAGAGTGGTTTCCCCGCATGAGTGATGAAAAATATTTTGCAAGTACCTAATGGTATTAATTATTGAACGCATTATTTATTTATTTATTACATAAGGTGTGTCTACATTATATTCGAGAACTTCAAATAACAGCGTACCTATGAAAATAGTTCGATCGAGCCAAAATGAATATGGGGAGGATACGGAGATATTACCAGGATTATCCAGGATTTGCAAGAATGGGTGAAAACTCCGTGGGAGCTATCCAAAGAAAACTAAAGAATAGGGAAGAATAATATTATTATATTAATGAAAATTGCCAAAGTACAAAATAATAAAAGATGATTCTATAACAAAATATGGGAGCTATCCAAAGAAAACTAAAGAATAGGGAAGAATAATATTATTATATTAATAAACATTGCCAAAGTACAAAATAATAAAAGATGATTCTATAACAAAATGTTTTAATGTTACCCAATTTTTCTCAAATCCGCAAATGTTTTAATTTTGCCAAACTGGTAATGACGTCAATTTTGCGAGAGGGGGGGGGGGTCATTAGGAAATGACGATAGGATGATTGTAGGGGGGGGGGGGGGGGGTCGAAAATCAGCAAAAATCGATGACGTAATATATGGACGGCCCCTTACGCCTTCTGAGGACTTTCTATTATTGTATCTATTGAAATTGTAGAAAGTGTAGCTAAACCGAACAGACTATCCGAGTAAAAATTTATATAAACATATACAATTGTATATTGATTGATCATATCCAATTGTATACTGAAATTGGCCCGATAGAATTTTATATATTTGTATATAAACGTATACAATTGCATATACCAATATACAGTTATGCACGATAGTATATAAATATAAAGAAAATTTTATCGGCCGATATTTTCTATCGTACATAACTGTATATTAGTATATACAATTGTATACGTTTATATACAAATATATAAAATTCTATCGGGTCAATTTTTCTATACAATTTTATACGATCAATCAATATACAATTATATTCAATATATATTCATTTTTACTCAGGTTTATATTTTATAATTCAACGTTTCAATGTAAAATACGTTGATATGTTTTGTCACGTAGAAAAAAAGCTATTGTGACACATATTATACCAGTCGAAGAAAGCGATGACATTTTGTTAGTAAAATATCATGAAAAAACTAATATTAATCAACTGATCAGAATTGGAAATTATCTCTGTAAGAAACCCAATAATTGTAATCAAATTTGGTTAATATATTGCATCAATACATAATTTGTTAACTTTTAATAAAGAATCTTTTGACTTACCTGCTTCCATACGCGAATAAAACCAAAGAAAACTTTTTCTATATCTAATCATATATGAAGCCATATAAAGATATATACAATTATATGTATTTCAAAAGGAAATAAAAGTACTCATATTCAGTCATATACAATTTTACATACCGTAAATGAAAGTTATAATTAGAATAATATCATATACAGTTATATATACTTCAATATGGTGCTGTATATAATTATATATATATATATATATATATACAGCACCATATGAGTACTTATATATATATAATTATATACAGCACCATATTGAAGTATATATAACTGTATATGATATTATTCTAATTATATAAACTCCCTATAAAAATAGTATCTCCATATATCATTATATACAGAACTATGAATATAGTTCTTTACATATAGTATACAATTATATATAAACCTGTATATAAATATATATGATTGTATATAATTTATATAATTGTATCTAAGTATAAACAATCATTTTTACTCGGGTATGTTTATTCCAAAAAAATCTGCGCCTTTGCACAGCTGTTCGGACCTGTGTTTGATTGCCCAACTTCTACCTAGCAGCGCTTCGGGTGGCAGACGCGAGAACTGCCCGTTTGCCTCATTATCCGAGTCACTCCCCACCCTAGGAGTTTCCAGACCTGCACGTAAGACCGTGGTACAGACATGTGCCGATTCAAACGGCCGCGCTCTCCCACCCGAAATTGAGAGAGGCCCGGCCGATTCGTTCTGCCAATGGGAAGCGT